>LR991061.1:19805485-20405485 GCA_905163555.1 Notocelia uddmanniana | reverse complement strand
ATTAAATTACATGTTTCAAACAAACTTCTAAAGAGAACTACGAGTATTACTTGTAGTCAAAAGTGTCGAGTAGCGCTCCAAAGGTAATATAAAATTAACATACATTATTCTTTTACAATCAAAATCCTCCTCCTCCTGTTTTAATAAAATAGTAATTTGTTCAACAAGAGAGCAAAGAGAGCTGCGAGTGTTGATGTTGAGTCCCGAGCAAGCGAAAGATTCAATTATAGAATCTTGAGCGTAGCGAGGGACTCAAAGACACGAGGTGCAAATATCTTTGCTCTCGTGTGATACATACAAGTTTTCACCTCAGCGGCGAGATCGTATAACGCAAAGGAATAGTGATAGAGAGAATGAAGTTACTTAACCTATCCTACGATATGAAAAATTAAAAAGTAAGCTTTTTTCACGCTCGCAGCAAAATTGCATTTTGCTCACTGGATTCAAGCAGCAAAATCGCCATTTTCGAGCCGTTGAGGTGAAAATAATATTAACCACGAATAACGGTGGTTGTTTTTTGCGTGGCCGTAAAAACCGAGAGGCTGAGCTTGACTTGTGGAGACAATATTAAGACAGAGATGAGAATTAAGATTAACTTTTATGGCGTTCGGCGGCGAAAATATTAAAAATTACGAAATAAAAATGAACTAACAAAACAAATGTCAGTTATATTGGCCGTGCCGTTCTGTGACAACGATATCCAAAACATAAACTGCGTACGGTTTTTTTTAGTTTATATTAACATTATAACGTGGTATTGTTTGTAATTATGTATGTTTACTTAGTAAGTGTATACACTGAAGAGCAAATAAAACGAAAACACTTTCTAGTTATACATCAAGTTTCCCCCCCGTACCCGTTTTATTTGCTCTTGGGTGTATTAAAGATAATTTTTGGAATGGATAATCGGGATGGACATAGATGATCCATAATTTATCCCGCGGTCCACTGCCTCCTTTGTAATAGACAGCTAGTTTTACTATAAATTCACAAAACCCATGTGAGAAAATCAATTCCCAAGCGTATGTAGTTATGAACATGCTACATACTTATAGAAACGCGCCAAGAATTTTGATTAACCGCATACACACTAAACGTTTACAATTAAAACTCCACACATACCAAATGAGCAAGCATTACGATAAACGCTCATTTAGAATTCAAGCAATCAATCAATTCGTCTGAAAGTGGCATGTCGCATGCGACAAGTCGCGTGTCGTGTCGCAAATATCCGCGACTCGCTAATGGCGGACGTTGAGCATGCGCGGTACGCGACCGTGATTGGGCGCAGAGCGGAGATTACGAACAGTAATAGCCATAGCATACCTAATGATCATGAGATATTATATTATACTAGCTGTTGCCCGCGACTTCGTTCACGTCTTCACTCCTATTGGTCGCAGCGTGATGTTATAAAGCCTAAAGCCTTCCTCGATAAATGGACTATCCAACACAAAAAGATTTTTCAATTCGAACCAGTTCCTGAGATTAACGCGTCCGCGTATAGATTTACATCTTAAATGTGAAAGTTTGGATACGTAAACAATGCTGACGTAACGAAACTTGAACTTCATATGAAAACTTAACGAGTAAACTAAGGTTGTCATCGACCACAAGCTCTAGCCGCCGCCTCGCTTTAAGCGCGCTGTCGCCCAGCCGTAAGCGCGATGTCACCTAGCCACTCCGCGCGGATACGTAGGAGGTGCTGAGCCGTTTCTGTTACGTGCTTTCGTTCGTATGGTTGAAGGCGAGCCGATGAGTGTAAGATCAAGGGGCTTGCAATGGGCGGAGCGCGTCGCATTTTATACCCACCGCTTGCAAAGCCCGGGGTGATCAGTCTGGCGAGGGGCGTCGCCACGCGAGCATGTGTGTCGTGTCGCGATCCGCCTCCGCCTCCGACTTGAATTACGACGAACCGTGCGTAAATAACTCCTATGCATAATGTGGATGTCTTTACAGAGAATCAAATATAAACAAGTCCCTAATTGTATATAAACTTTGTTATTGTAAAAGGCAATCATATTAATTTCCAATTCAAGTCTTTTTTTTTTATTTAAATATTATTTGTTTACTTCTATTTATTCTGTGGTTTATAAACCCACGACTAAATTGTTAATGAATTATTTGTAGCCTATCTTGTACCTTCTTATGTGTAAGTAAATGCAGGACATTACCAAATAATTTGTACCTTTCTAATATAAAAGAACGTATCCTCATAAGAAAACTACGGCACTTACGTCGTTTTGTGTAAGGAGGAGTCTTCCGGTGATAACGTAACCTTTTTGGGCTATACTGTTCAAAATAATCTTCTATAAAAGGGGGTACGAAATCCTAAAAAGAGTATCTTAATAGAACCGTAGGTATACTTTATGAACTTACTTTTTGTGTTACTCACTTACAAATTAAAGTTACAAGGGTTAAATGGAATTTCCGTTCACGAGATCAGTTTTATTATTGGTGTTATTCATAATGACACTGACATACCTTCATGTGAAGTAATATGTACTCATTAATGTATTCATGGAGTGACAACCCCAACGCTACACGTACCGCGCGTGAATCAATACAAGTTATGCGATAGACAGAGATGCAGAGAGTAGGTACGTTTCTTATGCCTAAACGCCGTTTTTGTTAGGAAGTGAAATTTCTGTATTACTTATTCTGTGGTAAGATAGAGAATCCTATGAAAATGAACTAAACACATGTGATGTATTATCAGAAACTGTAATTAACTGACTTACAGACAAAAATTAAAATTAAGTGAAGTACAAGTTAGAAATAAGTTGACATGGCGAATTCAAATTGACAACATGTACCTATATGTAAGAATCGAAATCAATTCTCATATTAATCAATTCAATTTAAGAAATGTTGTAAATGAATCAGTGGTTCTAGCAGCTACCATGCATATGTAACGTCGGCTCTAAGGTACGGCATCATCTTCTGGGCAAACTCAGTTGAAAGAGATTCGTTTAAAGCACAAAAAAGATGTGTCTGATCCCTTAAAGTGCAAAGTACTAAAATATTTTTAGAACTTTGCACCTACCGGTGTTGAAGAAACAAATGAATTATTATTATTATAAGATAAGTATCAATTCCAGACATTCCAGTGCATAGTGAGACTTACTCGTGTTAAGGTAAAAGGACTTAGGGCGGGTAGCACCAAACCGTCAGTAATAGTACGCGGTGATTGGAAAATTTTCATGTTTCTATGGGTTGAATGGCGGCACCATAATAAATGTTAATCGGTCTGCATCTCTGTAATCGTATCTTAGCAGCGAAGTATGCAGTGTGGAATAATTAACATACTGTTTATGATCTGTTTACTGCAGCTGTCTTTGCAGCATAGTCTATTAGAAAAGCCGACGATTAACACCATATTTGCTAATCACAAAAACGCACGGATCATATCGACACCGGGTTACGTACTTAGTGTAAAGGATATCATGATCAGGTAGTATTCCCATATCGACAACTCGCCTCAGCGATAGGTCTACCAGTGTAAGTCTGAACTACGATTACGCACAGTGGCTACAATATTTTTCGGGGTATTAAGTCTAAGCGAGGTGAGTAGAGCCGGTTAGAGCATCGGGTAGAATTGTAGATACAAGTTTAATTTGTCGACACGTTGTTGACAGTTGCCTTAGAGTTTTAAGTTGCTTTCAGAGCAAAAATGGAATGTTAACTAGAAAATTAGATATGTCTTAATTCATCAGCATCATCCTAGCGTTATTCCCAGTACAGTTTCATCCTGAAGGATGCCTGGGCTCCGCTATCTAATTCCAAGACTTGGCGTAGGCACTAGTTTTTACGGATGCGACTGCCATCTGATCTTCCAACCCAAGGGGGAAACCTTATTGGGATTAGGCTTGTCAAGTGAGTGGGCAACTTGACTGTTAGAAGTTCTCAAGCCGCCCGTAGTCCTCTAACTTGGCTTAACCACTAATATCATAGACAGCAGCCGGGATCAACAGCTTAACGTGCCTTCTTTGGAAGGCATGGGAGCGTTCAATTAGTAACCACTCAAAGCGGTCACCCATCCAAGGACCCGCCCGACATTGCTCAACCTCGCATACCGCACGCGGTACGCGGGCGCCGCTAGGCCACGAACGCTAGGTATGCCTTAATAATGGGTGTAAAAATTCTGGTGAATATGAGACTATCGCATTTATTGACATAGTTTAGTTACAAGAGAGTAAATATAAACCACGTGAAGGTCTTTACATCGTATGTATTATTTTTTCGTCTTGGAGCACAGCCTCACTACTCGTGAACTTGTGACTACTTAAAAATGCATTTTTGGCGTTGAAGTAGTTGATAGTTATCACGTATCAGCTGTCTTTCGGTTTCTTAGTGTTTTATAAGGACGACCTTTATAGGTCGTACAGAAAGAGAGCCTAATGGCTCAGCGCGCGTATTCAGATACCAATTTGTTGAGTCAGCTCGATATTATGACATCCGTGTCTTTGTTTGATGGTCAAAAACTGTTAAGTATTGGTAAGTTTCTTAACAGGCAAATAGGAAACAGTATAATACATGTAAGTTAACGGATGTTATCCTGCCTTACAAAGTAGTGTTAAACTGTAAACGCACACGGCACATCCCAGCGTCCATGTAAACCCGTCCAAAAACACTGTAACTATAAAACGAGGTGTCAGCCGATGCGTCTGTAAATCGCTACCAGTATTTATCGTTTGTTGAACCGACGACGACACGGCGCGCGGCTAAATCTTGTGTTAACGTCTGCGCAGTTTACATGGCCATGTTGGACCGAATTTGGAGTTTAATTGTGCCATAATGTATATAGCACATAGATAGGGTATAAAATAAGGTTTATTTAAGGCAAGTCTTTAAAGACTCACCTTAAATAGCAGTGAATTTGACCATAAAAAATTATTCCTATAAGCATTCAAATCAATGATTCATTTAAGTCAACGGAGCTCTTAACGCCATGTCACTGCTATCATTGTTGTCGTTGCTTCGAAAGATACATTATATGATCTACATAATCAAATAACAAGGTAACTCAATACAAAAAAACTTCAAATAGAAGATACCTATTTTTCCTTTAGAAACAGTGTCTGAATTGAACCAACGGCATGCCAGGTCAATCTTTTTATGAACACATTATGATTGCAACGTCATTTTAACTGACTACAATGCTACGCCGTAGCACCTCGTAGCGCGTAGCATGCTAAAGTCAAACAAACACAAAAAGGTAAAGAGGTAAAAAAAGGTAAAGGTAAAAAGGTAAGGTAAAGGTAAGGTAAAGGGAAATTTGTCGTAGGACCTTGATGTACTCGTATTGCTAGTTTTGCGCAGTGAGTTAAGCTAAACTGAAAAGTCATGGAGTTTTTACTTGCGATCGCCAAGTGTTTCAGTGTGCTTCTCATGAAAATTTCGTGAATTTTAAAAGCAGTTGGGCATTCGCACTAATCACGCTGTCATTTAAATTATTTTAAATACCATTCTTAATGTACATGGCAACATAAGAACGAGCCAGTCTCTTGCCCGTAACCCATGTGAACCCAACTGTCGTCCACTAATCGCGAGTCGCGTGCGTCCCATCGCCAAACGGCTCTATATCTCACACCACCCTCGGTCGAACAATGTCCGTGTCGTTGTGAAACTTTCAGCGACATACGCCTTCTTCTTTTAAGACTGTTTGGTTAGCTTCAACTAAACGGCCTTTATTACAAAGGAAAAACGCCCTATGAGAGAATACAGATTAGTAACTTGAGACGTTTGACTTCTAGACTTGTGAACCTAAACAGGCCAAGTCCCTAAAGTGTCCAATGTAGTTTTGGAACGTGTAGTGCGTCATTATTCTTCTAAAAGTGCGTTGTTAGCGTCGACTAAACGGATATTCGAGAAAGAAAGCCGTAAGAGGCTTTGAACCGTATAGGTACTTATGGCATTGTTGTTTCAAGTGTGGGTTGTTAGCTTGGCAAAACGAGCCGGATTCCTGCAAGGACTCGGACATGAGGGGTTTTGTTTACACAGCTTAGATGCGCGGCTTTAACGCTGATAGGTCTGTAGGCTGTCGTATTTGTAGACAAATAATGGTTACCACACAAGCGAGCGAGTACGAAAGGATCGTATGGATAGAAGGATAGGAGTATATACGAAAAACTAAAAAATATTATTGGTTTCAGTATATCTCAAACACAGTGCATATTTAAGCATTTTCTATTCGACAGATCATTTAAATTACAGGGGGCTGTAAATAATAAAATTCTGTAAATAAGCCTACGAAGACTATTTGTGTCTGTATACAGACACAGGTTTGAATCAAGATGCGTTAAAATTTTCACTAAAATCAGGGGTATATTCGTAGTAACTGGTTTTTTTTTATTGCAACTTTATAAAAAGCACTAATTATTGAGAGTGTAAGTAGATAGAGAACATTTATTTTATACCGGTGTGTGTACTTAATTCGTGTTCAGTACATGTTACGGGACTGAACTAACCAAAATACTCGTAGGTAATGTTATCACTTGTCAAGATGTAGGTTTAAGTGGAATTCCATGATCGCATCTTTTCCTTCCACAATGAGGACTGTACGTATTACTCGTCATTCACGAGTACGACGATTGTATGTAGAATTAAGTATACCTTAATTTCCCAAATAGTTTAAGAAATAATATAGCTATAAATTTATTAAAAAAATATTTATTTGTATATTATTTATAGCTATATTTATATGCGGTCTCTCTTGCGTTAGCGCATAGATAAATGTAAAATGTAAAAGATCGAAAATCACTGATTGGAATTAAATTAAAACAAGTTCTAAAATGGAAGGCTGTACCAATCTTATAATAGTTCTAGGACAGACCTACAACGCAACGCTACAATCATGGCGAATAATTCTTATCACGCCGCGTCGCATAAGCCCCGGGCATGAGCTTATACGCAATAATCTAATTTATTTATGCAGATAGCATGCGCGGACGCTGCGTCTGCGTCGGCCGCGATTATTGCGTTAATGCTTCAAAGGAGTAAGTACAGTACGAATACTGCAACTTAGCCACTGACAGGCGAAGCTGATGTTAATCCAATTGATATTCTGTATCAATATAATAAAGTATTAGTACGATTTTTAGACATTGCGTACCTAAGTAATAGGAAGGAACTCTAATACATTCGTGTTAAAGTGGAATATGAAATAAAAAAGTGATGTCAGTGGTAAACTTAAACCCCCATATTAGTTAAAATGGCGCTAAAATAAGTTTGCCACTTTGACATTTATTTTCATGTGAAAAACGTTCAATACACATTTTAGTTAACAAAGGTTTGGTAAGTTTTACGAACGAAGGGGGAAGTTATTAAAAATTTACTCAAATATTACACCATTTAGTCATGATTATGTGTAGCCGTACTTTATGGACATGAAAAAGTAGAATGAATCAACGAATACGTGGATAATAAAGTTAAGATATCATACCCTTGCATTAATATGGAACACCAAGAATAAAAATATGTCAATCAAATGACCTCTCCAATCATCATGCCATTACAAATTTCTTTTGTCAACATTATTTTAGCGCAAGTTGCACAGTAACACGGAAATTAGCAGCTGTGACACGCTATGTTTAAGTCAGTAGGTACATCTCTATCGGCACACGGTTTTTGGTCAGAGTATTGGGGTTTCTACTTATACGTAGTATTTCCTACCTCTAAGGCCATTGCAAAGTTCCTCATCAACATTACGAGTATTTTAGTTGCGCTGGTAGTACTCGTAGGTTTCGTTGTGACACAGAGAGTAGGGTAAGGCAGTTGATTAGTGGTCCTACTCAATATGTTTTAAAGACGGGTAATAACTTTAACCTAACTTTTTCTTTGCAAATTTTGATATTCGAAGTGCATGGACAAACGATGTTGCTACATGATATTCCACACAATTCGGAGATAATTAATTGATCAATATTTTCAAAAAAACCCTTCCTATTAAATAGACAGATTCATAATCTGCAACTCAAGCCGTTTCATATGTTACCCCACTAGACCTAGTTTATAAGACTTTGAATTTTTGATACCCTTAGGTATATTGGTCATTTTACATGTAAATAAAAAATATTGCAAATTTTGATGACAACTTACTTACATTATTTTACTTACTTTATTTAGAAATGTTTCACATCGTTAGTGCTGCATATATTGATCCAGAGATAGATACGTAGTTGTGACCCAATTTTAGGGTTACCTTGTATAGCACGTATACGTAGGTAATATGGAAACTGATATAATATTCAGCAGCAAATTTCAAAATAAAAAGTGGAAATGCTTGGAAACATATCTCACGACGACCTAGTTAAGAAATTATCTCTCAATATCTGTTCATTCGTTAGTATATTTTTTTTTCCTGGATAGTGTCATTAAAAGTCCAATGAGAAAGTCAAGTTACTAACCATACAATGTATTAAGATAGACTAAGTAGTATGTACAGTCAGCGTGCAAGTAGCTACGCATATGAAGGAGTCAAAGGCTCTTATTCCCTTATAATAAAGACTTTTGAACTTTTCAAATGCGTAGCTACTTTTGATGTTAACTGTACTTGATTCTATCAACACCCGAACGGATTTCTTTCCCATGATTAACAGGACACGTTTACGGTGAAATAAGTTTCACAGTCCATATAAGTTACCCCACTGGACGAAACTCCCTAATTACACGGCTCGGGCGTCGTCGGTGCCATGTACAGAGCTAGATAAAAAACAAGATAACATGAGATAACAGCTTTGTAACATTAGGGTGACATGAGCCGTAATTGATCGCGTGTCTAAGGAAACTCCACAGTGGACTTTTAAAAGCCTATCGACCAGTTCTCCTCAGCGAACTAGTATAATTCTGACTTTCAATACACGTAGTCGTTATGAATCTCCAGCTCAATTTACACTAGGAACGAGCTCGCAGTCGAAAAAAACTTTTTGTGAATCGAGAGCCTCTAATTGAGAACTGAGCTGAACCAAGTCCAATGAAGCGTACGATATTGCATAGTACATAAGAGTATAGGATTTTGAATCATATTCGCGTGCACAACCAATTAACTAGTGCCATTCTAGTATTTTAAATCCAGATATGTCACCTTACAATTAAAACAATGCATGAGTTTCGATCGGCCTTTCTTTGTTTTACAACCCTTGTATCGTAATGTACTATTACAGTACATATGGTGCTACTTTACCGCACGAGTGCGGTAATCAGCAGATTATGTGCATATGTCAAAACTTTAAAGAACCATATGTACTGTAAAGCGTTGTACGATACACGTGCGAACAGGTAATTCGCAACTCGTGTCGATTTAAAACACTCCCTTCGGTCATGTTTCAATTTATCACCACTCGTTGCGAATTTCCTGATCTCTGCACTTGTATCGTAATGTACTATTGTCTGGAAGTCAGATATTTAACTCCTAATATATACCACAGAGCCTGCCGTTGCCGACATCTGTGTGCCATGTTTGTTTTCCACACTGACTGAACTACTCGTACCACTATAATTGACACACGGTCGCATGTCACACCGTCCAAATACGTGCGCGCAAAATGCCGCCTGCGCAATTTGCCCCGGACGCGTCATTCACTTGTAATTGGCCGCGGCCATCGCCATTAACTAATGAGATCCGACGATAGGATCGCCGGTACGGGCAAAGCGGGTATCACCGCCATCGACCCGTTAGTCTGATCGAGTGATTTTCGAGGTGGTGAGATTTGGACGACGACGAGTCATATCTTAGAAGCAAGGCCACGAGCGGGAAAAATACGAGTGAGCAACGAGGCAATTAAGCAAAGCTTTGTGTATGTACTATTTTTTTTACTTTAGGAAAAAATAGGGCTAACTTGACCATTTAGGATGAAACATATGTACAAGCAATACGGCAATTCGGTCAATTTAATTAAATAAACACTAAGATAATGTACCAATATTTTTACTGCCACAGGTCACAGGAAAACCGAACCAATAATTTATGAGAAAAATCGGTTTGATCTGTCACCCCTTCAATCAAAGTAACCCTAGTTTACGGTACTAAGGTAGTCACCATCATCATCATTCATTGGTCTAGGTTGCCTGGAAGAGATCGCTCTTTAGCGATAAGACTGCCTGTTGTTTACCTCTAGTTTTAAGTTTTATACTCTGTATTAATAAGCTATGTAATTTATTGAGGGGTGCAATAAAGAGTCTTTGTATTGTGTCGTAGTCCTATTGGATTTACGGAACATGACGATCCTCACATTACAGGTTTTACAGACCAAAACATTACGCTTTAGCCGAAACCGATTTCCGTTGCGGTCCCCGCCCTAGCGGGTGTCGGTGTCACCCGCACTGACAGCCGAAGGATCGACCTGGCAGCGTGTCGAGATCGCCGATACCGATGTGCGAAGCGATTGCAGCAGATACCCGCTTGTAGCGATGGACTCGATTGATTTCGTCTCGTCCTGGCCAAAGGATTTGCCGCGCTTTCTTGAAAAAAGTGACACGTTAAAGTTCATTTCTTTTGATGGCGAAAACATGGAAGAATTAGACGCTGGCGTGGTTTAACGAACTGACAACTGCGATAGAATTATCACATTGAATCGATTTAAATAATAGGCACTTGCAACTATTTTTACCGATACTATCTGACGCAAGTGCGAGATCTTCATCATCATCGGTTAGAAAATCGAGTGAAATAAAATGAGTTATTGGTATAATTAAACTGTACATTCTATCCGATTAAGAGTCCGAAGAACACTCCGTTCTCCATACAAACGTAGTTTGGCTCTCATTTTAAAACGCCATGCTGGAATAACACGAAACTTTGTTTACACAATGGAATCCGGCATATCTAGGTCAGAAATAAGTTTCTGTTGCTTGAAATTATATTGGAGAAAAAATACCTACAGCGATTATTAAGGTTTTCATACAAGACGTAAAAAACTCAAAACTCGCTGTATTTTTTTCTATTACGATTTCTAGCAACCGACACTAATTTCCGACCTAGATACGGCTCCCATTGTGTATACAAAGTTTCATGTTATTTCAGCACGGCGTTTTAAAATGACAACGAAACTACGTTTGTATGGAGAACCGTGTTCAGCCGAGCGTGCGGAGTACCCTTAACTAAGAATTATAATGGTCGTAGCATTGATTATTGCAGCAAGTTAACGCTTATAAAAGGTTTTTAATTTCGTGAAACAATAATGTATATTCGAACAATGTACGGAATTGCAAAGATGACTACCTCACCCTTATAACGAAGTGTATGTATCTATTTACTTAATACATGGTACAAGATCAACATCCGTCCTACATACCTATGTATTTATTTCAATGCTGGGCACAGGCCTTTCCTCTTAGACGAGAGGGAACGGGCTAGCTATTACCCTATCCCAATATAAAATCAATAATGGCATAGTTATTTTAATGAAGAGCCCATCCAATCCTATACTATATCCCGGTATTTGACTTTTGAAATTCGCTTCATCTTTTGAGTCTCGGGAAGTCGGGACGTATTACGTTAAATTAATCAGCTTAAATTATTTACGCTCACAAACACCATATCTCCCATCATTTCATTACCCATTCCAAACAAATCAAGACAAGCGTCAAGTCAAATTTATCACGCGCCATGTGCATAAACTACATACCTTAAAAAGGCGTAACAGACATACTTTTCCTAATACAATACATCTTTCTGGAAACAATAAGATCCTACCCGTTTGTCACTTGTTTACAAGTGTCTCTGTCGCGCACGAGACTCGTTAGGCTAGTGAGAGAGGGAGGCGTGCTCTTAACACGTCAAGTTGACAGCCGTGACAAACGGATGCCATTCCACGGGGCCCATCGCCTTGGATTAACACTACAGTGTGCGGTGTGGTTTAAGGGAGAGGCGATCAGAGGTACAATTATTGCCTACAGTAAATAAATTTAGATTATTATGTAACTAAGGTTAGAGTTGTTAGGAAAATGGCTGACTTTGTACCACCATATTAGGTACCAAGGGATGAAAAAGTAGATAACGCCTCTAATTATGCACTAAGCGTAGGTAAATATGTAGGTACATTTGTATCACTTGTCGTGCAGCTCGGAGGGTCAAGTCGTTAATTTCTTCTTACATCTTCGTTTACTTTATGGGTTTACATGAGAGGGGATTTGTATTACAAAGGTAATTTGCCCTAGCTTACCCTCGTCTTCATGGTTACAAGTCCCTAAAGTATTTAGGACTAAATAGTATTTAAATTTAGGACTGAGGCAAATAACCACGAACATATAGTCTATATGCTGGATACCTTAGACAAAGAAAGCAAGAAATGTGGTTTACAAATGAACAAACAAAAGACTTTCGCCATGACAAATGGTGATAAAATACCAATCTTCACAGAATCTAGTAGAATAGAATATGTGGATAGTTATGCTTATTTAGGGAAAGTGATATCATTCACCCAACAAACATCTAGCGAAGTCGAGCGAAGGATAAAAATCGCATGGAATAAATACTGGTCCTTAAAATTTATTTTTAAGTCAAAACTCCCAATCCACCTAAAGAGGAAAGCTTTGGATTCAATAGTTCTACCAACTCTATTGTATGGATGCCAAACCTGGGCACTTACCAAAGACGTCATCCAGAAGATAAATGTATTCCAAAGGGCGACCGAGAGAAGCATGCTGAATATCAGACTGAGCGACAGAAAAAGGAATAGTGAAATAAGGAAAATAACTAACGTCACAGATGCCGCAGAACTAGCATGTCGGTTAAAATGGAGATGAGCTGGTCATGTCACAAGAACAACCGATGGTAGGTGGAGCGAGAGGATCCTACATTGGCACCCACGAGATGCTAAACGCCCGCGCCGACGCCCGCGGCGGCGGTGGGCTGATGATATTGTTCAAATAGCCGGAGCGTCATGGACCACTGCCAAGGACAGGGTACACTGGAAGGAGCTGGAGGAGGCCTTTGCCCATAAATGGGTACCTCACTTGTGACCATAACAAAATGCAATAATAATAGTGAAACATTGTTAACCTAAAATGTGAGAAATTAAGGCTTGGGATTGGATGTTTTCTATGTATTTAAGTATATATCTGTTAAATATATCGTCGTCTAGTACCCATAACACAAGCCTTATTGAGCTTACTACGAGGGTAAAACTGAAAGTTTCGGGAATAGAAGAAAATATGCAGTATAAGTGAGTTTATTTATTTTTATTCTTTTTCAAAATATTCTCCTTTGTATTTCATGCACTTATGCATGCGTTCAAACCAGTCCATAAAGCACTTTTTGAACTCTGAAGTAGGGGTCGACAAAATGGCTATTTTATAGGCCTCCACTGCTTCTTCTGGCGTCTGAAACCGCTGACCACGCAGTTTGTCCTTGATTCTGGGGAATGTAAAAAAGTCGTTGGGACTTAAGTCAGGGCTATATGGAGGGTGGTCCAATATTTCGACTTTTTCACCGTCCAGGTACTCAGTTGTTGTCCGAGCGGTGTGTGGGCTGGCGTTGTCGTGGTGAAGGATGATGCGACGACTAGGGTTTGTTTTTCGGAGTTCAGCAAAGACGTTCGGCAAACAAATAGTGGTGTACCAATCAGCATTGACTGTTCTACGATCCTCAAGAGCCACAGTAGCTACGTGACCAGATTTAGAGATAAACGTAGCCACCATCTTCTTAGCCGTACTGCGAGAACGAACAACTTTTGTGGGTTTGAGCTCGTCTTCGAAGACCCATACTCGGGATTGGTTTTTAGTTTCAGGCTCATAAGCGTATATCCACGACTCGTCACCTGATACTATGCTAAAAACAGCATTTGAGCGTCCCTTGTTAAATCTTTTCAAAGTTTTGCGGCACCAATTGACACGGACTATTTTCTGCTCGTCAGACAATAGGTGAGGTATCCAACGGGAAAATAACTTTTTCACGCCTAATTCTTCTTTTAAAATAATTTGTATTTGACTCATTCCAATACCCAGGTGCTCTTGAATTTCCCGATATGTCACATGTCGGTCTTCATTTATCAGACGACGCACAACATCGACGTTTTCTTGCGTGACTGCCGATTTTGGTCGACCTTCACGCACTTCGTCGGTGAGGGATACACGGCCACGTTGAAATTCTGAATACCACCTGTATATTGTAGTCTTTGAAGGAGCTTCAATATTAAAAGCAGCAACCATCCGCTCTTCACATTGTTTTTGTGTTAGTCCACTTTTAAAGTCATAATAAATCATAGCTCTGAAATTTTCACGGCACAATTCCATTTTAAGCAGTGACTCGACGACTTCAATAAACAATTGAAACCGAACCATACTTTTTTTTTTCTAAGTGGCCAGTGTGTTGAGATAAGGAAACTTCAGAGATTATAAAAAGGTATAATACATGTTAAAAATAAATTAATAAGTATTCGATTCCCGCCACTTTCAGTGCAAGCCTCGTATGGGACTAGTTCGATTTGTGTAAAAATTGTCCCCTAATATTTATTTATTATTATTTATTATTATTATTAGTATTTAAATACGAAAGCAATATGGACCAGAGCGGAAACGTGTCTAACTTGGATCGTGGACCAATCAGGCTTCAGGGTTCCGGATTCTAAATAGAATTGCCCGAGCGCACACGTAGCGCTCGCATTTGTCTTTCAAAAAGAGACGACACATCACCTACTCTTACACGAGCAAACGGGACGGAAGATCAAGATAAGAGCACGGTAGCTTACACTGACGGCCGAGTAATGGCGCCACCCGACGAAGAGCAATTTATTGTCGGACAACCATCCGTTAACGAGTTGGTATAAGTCCTCTTTTCAAGTGTGTGGAATGTAATTTTGAAATAACAAGAGTCAGGTTACGGGCTGAACAACTGACGCGGAAGCTAGCCTTTGAATTCGCATCGTCTTCGCAACTTACCTAAGAATCTAGACGTGAATGCGACATTTGTTCATTCCGAGTGTCCCACGCACTTGCATTGGACATACAGATTATTATTGCGCACGTCTCTCTCTATTGAAAACCGCATTTTTGCGAGCTAGATGGAATTAAATCTTATATCAATGTCATGATTTTTTTTGACAGAAAAAGCTTTTCAAACTTATGTCGCCATCACCACCTTATTCGGGGTCGTTAAGCTATGATGATCAACGCAAATAACCCTACTGGTATTTTACGAGGACAACAGACAGGGAAGGCAGAACAGGTCACATGTATTTTGGATTTTGGGTAACATGGGTAGATTTAGAAGATACAAACAACATTGAAAAAAATTACTCGATTAAATTAAGTCCAAGCCCCCGTCGTAAGGACTGGCAATAAGGGAAATCTGCCTAAAACAGAACGTGTTCGATACCAGAATTTATTTTTAGTACAAGTGCTGCCAGCACGCTCAAGTTCCCGAGGTATCAAATAAACTTATAGTTGACAACTGCTTTAGTATAGTGGGCAGTGCCCCTGCCTGCGAAGCTGACGGTCCTAGGTTCAAATCCCACTCCTGACGTATACAAAAAACTTATCGTTCTGTGACCAGTGTCCCTGCCTAAGAAGCTGCTTCCAATCCCAGTTAGTGAAAATAGGATGGAAATGGGATGTTGTCTCACCCGGACCCGGGACCCGGGTATGTCCTAAAACTGCTACCAAGACCACCGGGGGACGGGCAGCAGCATCCCTGGAGTGCGGTAGGGATACTGCGATCGCCAATCCGCATGCCAAGCGTGGCGTTTATGGCATTTTCCTCATTGTTTACCTCCCATGAAATTGGGGGAGGCCTATGTCCAGCAGTAGACGTCCTTCGGCTGATATGGTGTTAGGTGGATGTTGTCTATGTACAATCTAAGAGTCGTAGTAGCCGC
Source organism: Notocelia uddmanniana (assembly GCA_905163555.1). Lineage (NCBI taxonomy): Eukaryota > Metazoa > Arthropoda > Insecta > Lepidoptera > Tortricidae > Notocelia > Notocelia uddmanniana. The sequence continues at coordinate 20,389,670 of LR991061.1, read as the reverse complement.
AGGTAATACAAGTCTTAATTAAGTTTCTTATGGGACTTAGTTCGATTTGTTAAAGATTTAAGTTGCAAGAAATGACCCCATGGACGAAAAGTGTATTCTTATAACAGGCTTAATATAGTTAATATGCTATTGACAAATATTGGACATTGAGTAACAAATAACATAACAAATTTTATTAAGTATTTGAAGAACGTTATGCATGACAGGAGCCGTGATCACTTCTTTTATAAGAAAACCGTTTACGAACTTAGCAATCTTTTACATTTATGTTCTTGATGAGAGTTGGGTAGGTAATTATGTATCATTTTTTTAAATTCGATTAATTTTTAATCAATTAAATCAAAGCGTCGTAAAAACAAATATAATTGCTATTTTTATCTTCGCTGCCAGCCCTGCTCGTCAATGAAGAAAACTTACCAACCTGCACTAAAGTGTTCTATAACTTATCTCGCTACATTGGATATATTTCCTGCAGATTCTGTCCTTGATATCTTTTATTGATGTCTACGTGTTAGTCACCGCAGTATCACCCAACTTAAATCATCGCTGGCTATCTAGAAAACAGCTGTTCTATTCTATGGACACGTAACTCAGCGGCGATACCATCGGCGCACGCGCGATGACTCTTTACGATGCGCGGATTGCGCCCGCGATTGTTTTTGACTACCTTTGTTTGTTTTAAAACCAAAATGCAACAACATGATTCACTTAGTCATTAGAATTTGAACCGTGCCACACGACAATTAAGTTCGAGTTTGGATAGCAAGCATTATTGTTACGCGCTGTTTTTGATTTTACGGTATCATTTGTTCGCTTATCGAGACATCGGGGTGATAGGGGACATGTGTTATGAGCTGAGCATCCGATTAAGGCTTGTACAAACAAATCAGGATAGGATATAAGCAAATGAATCGGTGAGGCTCTAATGTTTTATTTTTCTTTCTCAAAGCATATTCGGTATATGCACGGCTTGACAAAGGGTTCCATGCGATTTCTACCAGTTTTGATACCGAGCAGAACCGCTCATAAAAGTAATGAGTGTCTACTTAGTTGTATAAAGTGACTGATGTTTATACAAAGCGACAAACAATAACCACAAACAAACCAATAATTAAAATGGTCGACCTTTGCATAATTAATGCAAATGATGCTTAAAAACGTCAACTCCTTACCAAACGACATGAGACAGTATGACAGTATTCTGGTCAACATTTAGTTCTTATCACCATGAAAGGTCACAAGATTATCACCAGACGTTCTAAACAGGTTCAACGCGTCAAATGACAAGCATGACAGGCTTGACAGACTTGACATTCGAGGACCCTTGTACGTCGGTGGTCAGTTGACAGTCGCGACATGTCAAAGAGCGAAGGTGACCGAGTTTGTCGCTTAGTCGGGCTTAATTGCACGTAAAAGTTCTTTATTTATAGCAAAAAGTATTACATAATCTACGTTATTAGTTTCTGATGATTAAAGAGTGGCGACGTTTCTTTTGATAATCGGCAAACAGTCATTACTAATTAATTCATTGTATTTATTAAGCAAAACACGTCGGCGTAATGAAGGATAAAAGTTACTAAGTTATTGATATGGTCATACAAAGAAGGCGATGTCTATTTTTCTAAAGGAAGGAGTTCATTACTATAGGTAACATTCCTTTACTTAGTCAACCGTAGCTAAGGTTAAAAAGATATTGTGTCTCAAATTAAGAAAAAACTTCGGCATAATCTACAAAAGTGATATTCTTGTTAACTAAGTAGCTTACAAAGGATGGCGACATTGCTTTAAAGATGTTTTTGCACTCAGATCTACATTATAGTATTACCATAATTGTATTACAGCAACAAAAAACGCTAAAACCTAATCTAGAGTGATAAACTAGGATTTGTCAAAGGGTGCGACATGTCTTTGTTATCTCTCTACTTAAGTGCCTCGTAATGACAAACTCGCGAATAATTTAAAACCCTTTGCAATTATCGCCGTTACTTTCTTCCACCTTAATGAAAATGTTAAAGATAAAGATGGCTATGAAGACGCAACATTTTAATGCGTTAGTGCTATCGACTAATTTGCATTCGGTACCACACAATTTTAAAATGGGTAATTGTCGTTCAGCTCTACGAAATGTTCACAGGTACACTTGTTTATCTAAATATATAAAAGAGGAAACTGGCTGACTGACTGACTGACTGACTGACTGACTGACTGACTGACTGACTGACTGACTGACTGACATATCAACGCACAGCCCAAACCGCTGGTCCTAGAGATTCCAAATTTGGCACGTAGGTTCCTTATAAGGTCTAAGGGTGCACTAAGAAAGGATGTTTCAAAAATCAACCCCTAAGGGGGTGAAATGGGGGTCCGAAGTTTGTATGGGGAAACAAGATTAGCTGGACTATTTTATTCGAAACTTCACAGGAGTATTTCTAACGATAAATGAGTAAACACGTGTTTCAGGTTTTTTGAAAACACAACCCCTAAAAGGGGGAAATGTGGTCACAAATTCTGAAAATCGACATGGGTATTGTTTTTATGGTTTATTAGGTCGCTGATAACAAAAACAACAATGATTTTAAGATCCCACGTGGAGGACGTGAAATACCATCCCCCCTGTTGGGGTGCGAGGGGGATTAAATGTCTAAATATTAATTTGGGTGTCGTTTTTATGGTTTTTTGGGACGTTAATTACGAAAATAGCATCGATTTTGAAATTTAATATTGTGGACATTAAAATTTTTGAAATATAGTGCCAAATTGCAAGAAATAACTGACTGAGTGAGTCACATATCAACGCACAGCCCAAACTGCTGGTTCTAGAGATTCCAAATTTAGTATGTCGGTTCCATATAAGGTCTAGAGGTGCATTAAGAAAGGATTTTTCAAAATTCAACCCCTAAAGGGGTGAAATGGGGGTCCGAAGTTTGTATGGGGAATCAAGATTAGTTGGACTATTTTATTCGAAACTTCACAGGAGTATTTCTAACGATAAACGAGTAAACATGTGTTTCAGGTTTTTTGAGTAATCAACCCTTATAAGGGGGATATGTGATGACAAATTCTGAAAATCGATATGGGTATTGTTTCTATGGTTTATCGGGTCGCTGATTACGAAAACAACAATGATTTTAAAATCCTACGTGGAGGACGTGCAACACCATTCCCTCTTTTGGGGTGCGAGGGGGTTGGAATGTCTAAATATTAATATGGGTGTCGTTTTTATGGTTTTTTGGGGCGTTAATTTCGAAATTTAATATTGCGGACATGAAAACTTAAAAGTTTGTGTCAAATTGCAAGAAGAAACTGACTGACTGAGTGAGTGACATATCAACACACAGCCCAAACTACTGGTTCGAGAGATACCAAATTTGGCATGTAGGTTCCTTATAAGGTCTAAAGGTGCATGAAATGCCGTGAGTTCCCTATGAAGATACGACCTTTTTTGATTCAATGTAAGTGATTTTAATAATCAGTGCTGTCCGATACGATTTCGACATAAATCGATATTTGAGCGTCCGAGAGGACTCTTAATAGGAATCCGAGGTACCTAACTTTTGAATAAAATAACAGCCATATTGATTTTCTTTATTTCCGTCCCGATTTCGTTCAAAATCGATATCTGAGCGTCCAAGAGGTCCCCTAATACGACTCTGAGGTAAAATTTGGAAAAAGTAGGGCCATATTGCTTTTTTTTTCATTTTCGTCCCGATTTCGTTCAAAATCTATATCTGAGCGTCCGAGAGCTTCCCTAATACGGCTCCGAGGTAAAATTTGGAAAAAGTCGCTATCATATTGATTTTCTTTTTTTCGTCCCGATTTCGTTCAAAATCTGAGCGTCCGAGAGGTCTCGTAATACGAATCCGAGGTAAAATTTAGAAAAAGTGGCGGCCATATTCATTTTTATCATTTCCGTCCCGATTTCGTTCAAAATCGATATCTGAAGCGTCCGAGAGCTCTCCTAATACGAATTTCAGGTAAAATTTGAAAAAAGTTGTGGCCATATTGATTTTCTTCGTTTTCGTCCCGATTTCGTTCAAAATCGATATCTGAGTGTCCGAGAGGTCTCGTAATACGAATCCGAGGTAAAATTAAGAAAAAGTGGCGGCCATATTCATTTTTATCATTTCCGTCCCGATTTCGTTCAAAATCGATATCTGAGCGTCCGAGAGAATTCTTAATACGAACCCGAGGTAAAATTTGGAAAAAGTGGCAGCCATATTGATTTTTTTCTTTTCCAACCTGATTTCGTTCAAAATCGATATCTGAGCGTCCGAGAGATCCCCTAATACGAATTTGAGGTAAAATTTGAAAAAAGTGGTGGCCATATTGATTTTCTTCATTTTCGTCCCGATTTCGTTCAAAATCGATATCTGAGTGTCCGAGAGGTCTCTTAATACGAATCCGAGGTAAAATTTGTGAAAGTGGCGACCATATTGAATTTCTTTTTTTCGTCCCGATTTCGTTCAAAATCGATATCTGAGCGTCCGAGAGGTCTCTTAATACAAATCTGAGGTAAAATTTGGCACTCCATACAAGCCTGTATGCAAAAAAGTTCAATGTTACTATATAGGCGTGTGGGGTATCTATGGATTTGCTTTTAAAAACGACATAGAGGTTACGATATTTTTTCCATTTAAATGAATCTTTTGATTTTTTTAATCGTATGGCATTTATTTACGAACCGTGAGATTTTCGAGAGACAAGTACGGTTGCCAGTTTTTGTTGCACTTTTAGCACCACCCAAGGGTCACGTGTAGGGTAACGGTGTGTACTCCCTACGGACGTGGTACACCTTCGACCCCCCTTTGTCAAGTGAGTGGGCAACTTGACTGTTAGAAGTTCGCAAGCCGCTTGAAGGCCTCTAACTCGACTTAACGATTGCAGCCGGGATCAACGGCTTAGCGTGCCTTTCAAAGAACGAGAGTCAGTTAGTAACCACTCAAAGCGGTCACCCATCCAAGAACTGACCTGCGCCCACATTGCTTAACCTCGCACACCGCACGCGATAGGCGGGTGCCGCTGGGCCACGAGCGCTGGAAATTCTTGATAGTTTGTGCCAAATTGGAATGCAAACGGTCCAGTAAAAGCAACTTGGTTGTAACAGACGGACTGACAGTAAGGAGTGCGAATGGAAGTGAGGCCAAATTTTCTTTTTGGATGCTCAAATGGGAACTGGCAAAACCTACCTAATAAATTTAATTTTAGGAAAAATAAATGTTACACGTGATATTGAATTAGCCGTATTTCGGTACTTCAAAGGACCAGAGTTTATGACCGCTGCGCGCTGCTTGGTCGTTTACAGACCTATTGGTGTTACTGTAGTACACAGATACTTTTACTAAGGGCCATTTAAGACATGCTTTTATTTCATCGGCCCTTTCCCCTTCGGTCTCTTGGAAATGTTTGATAATAGTTTTCGATCCTTATTTTTGCCAAAATCAAATGAAATTCAACAGCTTGCCGGTTCTCAGAATGTATACTGACTTTTCATCTGTTCATCTGTTAATGAATCACAATCACCAAACTTCGTATACCGAAACTCCCAGAATGTAACAACTACTTTTCTGGAGACCGCATCTAAATTGGTTCAGCCAAACGCGAAATAATCGTGGACAAACATACGAACCTGTTTTTTGTAGACAGTTAAAAATGTCGCTTAGTACGCGGGCGAAGCCGCAGGCAAATGCTAGTAATTTATAAATAGTATTGCCGCTCATCCGCATTTTATAGATAGCCCATTTATGTTGAATGTTTATTCTAAATATCGATGAGATTTTTTTAATCGAATGAGTAGTGTAAAAGATTACTCCATTAGTTACAATACAAAGTTTACCAGTTTACAATATAGTAGTGTAAATATTAATTGTTGAATATTTACAAGTCAGTTGAATCTAATTATGTGAACCAACTGAGGACTACAGCCAGTATTTTCCCAGTTGAAAGTCCGAAATATTGAAGCGAAAACGGGAAGCAATTCGCAAAAAATAATACCATATTCTAAATTCAAACGGCTCTATGTCGTCATCAAATATACAGGGGTCAATATATAACGTCGTCGTCAAATATATGTTTACATCTTGGAACCTTTACTTCCTTGTGTTAAGGCGAAAAATATATTCAATCTCTTTAATGTTGACTGTACAACGATGCGATGTAAAGTAGCGAGTGGTGGGCGGGAATCGGCAGATCGACACGTCCGTCCTGCGCGGCGGCTGCCATGCAAATGAAGACGTGGGCTCCGTGTATGCGCACGCGCCGGAATATTTGCGGATTATGAATAAACTTTTAAGAAGGGAGCACTTATGCCGCCTAGCCAGACAACAACAGAACTGGCCTAGAAATATTGCAGTATTTTCGACTGCAAAGTAAGTATAAGTTTTATTTTATTTTTGCAGTTGGAATCTAACAATAACTTTTACCTCTAAATCAGTTAAGGGGTATACTTAGTAGGTAGTAGTGTCTGAATAATAAAGCTTTTATATTGCGATTTCTGATTTCCTTGTAGGAATACACATTATCCTAATTCGTGCTAAAAATAACTGATAAATTAAAAAAGTTGAAAAATCCTTGACGTGCTGGTCGGCGGTTAAGAAGTCAATCCTGACACCTGTCATTCCCATACAGTTTATAACCTCTAAGTGACTTTTAAGTTATAAACTGTATGGAAATGACCGGCCCGGCTATTATGATAGCTTATACCGTCACGTTTTATGTGACGATTCAGTACATTTTAGCCATATACCGTGACGGTATAAGCTATCATAATAGCCGGGCAGGATTGACTTCTTAACCGCCGACTACTATAATCTAGTAAGCGGACAGAGTAGCCTATGGACGCCTGCGACTCCAGAAGTCACAAGCGCCCACTTTTTATTAATTTGAGGATTCACGGCACAGCTATATAAATAATTATAGGTAGAATAACAGAGCACTCACAACAGCAACAGCTCATCCTCGGGTCCCTATAAGAAATACCCGACCATATTTAAACGATTTATACATTTTGAGCGCTTTTCGCCAGTCAACAAAAGGTAGCGGTAACCAGGCACGTAAATGAGGCTAGAATATCATCGCACGTGTCGGCTACATGCAAATGGCGGCGCATTCGAATGCAAGATGGCGGAAGCGGCACGCGAGGTCGCGGGGTCGCCGTATCGCCACGCGCCATTGTCCGAACCTAGGGTGACCACCTCCCTTTACCATCGTGGAACCCGTTTCACGAAGAGTTACAAGTTAACTGGCAGCACCACTTCAGCAATAACTGCGGGTCATTGGACCAGTTGTTACAGGTTTTAATTCGACTTCTTACAATTCCGTTGTGGCACGATAGTGACGTATGTAAATTGTATGAATATTATTTCGTGAAACAACAGAATCAATTTACTCGTAATTAGGCGAATTAAAAGCATTAACTATGGTCCAAAAGTTTGGTTTGGTTTTCGTGAAAAGGGGCACTGATTTAATTATTATTTGGCGAATTCATATTTACAGGGTAAACCTGATATTTAGGTATTTATATAGAGTAACCACATACAGACAAACATTCCTGACTCAGTAAAATATTCTTGTTCATCAATCATCACACAAATAATAAAAAATGCGCTTAGCAGGGACCCGGGACCGCCAGTTTTAAAGTCAAGGTCACTACTGACAGTACCGACAAGTGGTCGAGACGGAATATAATATAATATAAATTTACTGTCACACAACATAAGGTTTTGTTTGTTGCTCCCAATCCCGACACATACTACATAAGTACTATTATCATATCTATTTCGTGTGTGCGTTTTCACGCACGCCAAACTAACTTGACAAAACGAATGCGCTCCACTAACGAAGGTACGTAAGCTCAGAACCTTTAACAGTACCTAACTTACGTCATAACATACTACCACCACCACCATATCAGCCCAAAGATGTCGACTGCTGGACATAGGCCTCCCCCATTTTAATGGGGGGTAAATGCCATAATCGTCACGCTTGGCATGCGGGTTGGCGATCGCCGTATCTCCACCGCACTCCAGGAGTGCTGCTGCCCATCCCACGGTAGTCGTTACATATATAACTTCCCAAACAGAAACGTTAGCTATCGAATTTTTTTTTATAACAAACAGAAATATTGATACGAGCCGTATTTTTTATCTAATCCTCAATTTCTTATTCAGCGTTAGCACCCAGATACGCTCACAACGACACGACACTCGAAGTGTCTATGTGTAAACGCCACTGTCTGCCCTTGTGACATCTTGTGAAGTGTCGGGACCAGCGCCATTTGAACAGGTGATGTCGAATGTCTGATGCAGTGTCTCAAGCCTATGCCACGAAGCCTATTCATAAAAGCAGCCTTATCCACATCGAAAGAAATTACCTAACGGCGTTGCATTTTACATTGAAAAAGGGCTGTCCACACTTTCGCAAGCATGGTCACCCTACCGATATCCTCTCACGATTCCAAACCGCCCGTACAATAGCTCCTATAAAATAAAACTAGAATGCGCACTGAAATACGCTGTGCCGTTACAGAATATACTTTGTTTAATGAACTTATGCTTATATTTAAACGTTTGTACAAGTTTGTTTCGGAGTTTCAATTTTAAGTACAGTCAGCAACAGAAGTACCTACGCGGGCCTAGTACTCAAAATAAGCTACACACAGAGTTTAATGTCAAGAGAATAAGGCTCTGTGTTGTTATTATTTTAAATTCTCTTTTAATCATATGATAGATTTTTAAAGATTTTTTTCTCAAACATGCGCCTAAATGTATGCATTAATGTCACGAAAAGAGGACATGAAGTTACCTGTTTATGGCTCCCTACATTACCTCTTGGCCGGCGGCCAAGAAGTAATGTATGGAGTATGTATGAAACTAACATTATTGTCCGCTGCTCTAACTTTTTTAAATTTACTTACTAAAATCAACTGATAAAGGAAATATTACATAGAGCCAACCGCCACGATTTTGTATATATATTTTTAATTGGTTATGTAAATTGGTATTTTTTTAGATTTTTCCGGTATTTTTTTATCGTTCTTGTATTTTTGTATTTTCTTGTTTTTTTTTTCGAATTTTTCGAGTATTTATGTATTTTTTTTAGTTTTTTCGAATTATTTTGTAGCGTTTTTTGTGTTTTTTGATATTTTTGGACTTTTTAAAAGTTTTTTCGTATTTTTTTGTACTTTTCGACTTTTTTTTGTTTTTCCATGTTTTTCGATATTTTATTTTTAGTTTTTAGGTTTATTTGGTATTTTTCAGTTATTTCGTGTTTTTTTTTAAATGGTGCTTGTATTTTGTAGCATTTTTCGTGTTTTTATTTAATTTCCGTTATTTGTCGTGATGCTTTGCTATTTTTGGACGTTTTGTAATTTTTAGTTTTTTTACATTGTAATTTTTTTATTGTTTTTTTTTTCTAACATGTTTGAGAAAAGTACTATACAATCCTCGGCCGGACAGACTTACTTCACGGCCTCTGCAGTAATGTACTATTTTTTCTTGACATAACTGATGACCTAAGAGCTGGCGCCTTCCTCGCTCAACGTATCAGCATTGCGATACAGCGAGGAAATGCCGCCAGCATCCTCGGTACAATGCCTCAAGGGCCCTTTTTAGATTTAAGTTAGTTTTAATTTTATTTATATTATGTTGTTTAAGTACTCTTGTATATATTTTCGTTGTACATAAATAAAGTATAATTTATTCTGTAATACTTTTATTTTGTTATCTTAGATATGAGATCCGATTAACTTAAAAAAATATGCTGAAAGCTGTATTTTTTATTTTTGTTTTTTTCCTATGCTGAAAGACTTTGATTAGCAACTTTTTTATCATAGAATGGAATGGTATTTCGTACTATAAATAAATGCCTTACTGTACTACTACTGCTAACTAACTGTTGTGGTATTGTATAAGTATTCAGTAAGAGTCATGAAAGGTAAGAGGTGCATGACCTTAAGAACTGCACGTTGGGCTCTTTCCAAATGTATTAACATTGTTTTGGATGCTCCACCCCAAGTTGATATGTCGTAGTATTAAACTTTGGCACATGTGTTAATTTTTTAAAGATCTATATTAGTTTGCGGATGATCGCCCACTGAGCGCTTCTATATGTGGCCTAAAATTCAGATGAAGATAACTCCTAAATATTTTACAGTTTCAGTCCTGTCTATTTGTACGCAAAAGTAGGGATCTGTGTGCGGAAATAAGCAATCATGTGCTATTAGATGAAAATGGTTAGCAGGTTGTCCAGTTTTCTTAGTCAACCAGGAACTCTTATAGTTTCGCTATGTCCGTCTCCCTATCTGTCTGTTCGTCTGTCTGTCCGAGGCTTCGCTCTGTGATTGTTAGTGCTAGAAGGCTGCAATTTGGCATGGATATATAAATCAATAAATCTGAGAAGTAGTAAAATTAAATCAAAAAAAAAATTATGGGTACCTAAACACGTAAAGTGGGGATGTTTTTTTTCTTTAACCCTATAGTGTGGGGTGTTGTTGGATGCCTCTTGCAAAATGAATATAGGTCTTCATCAAACATTTTTTGATAAAGTTAATAGTATCGTAAATAATAACTCCAAAAGGAGACTGTCTGGAGTAAAAGTGATCGTGACAATTGTTACCCAATAATGGTAAATTTAGTTACTTGGTAAGTTAAACTATTGCTTTCCTAGTACATTGTTGCAATATGTGGGTTTCTATTTGCGCATATATCTGCTTTTGCCAGATGTAAGCAGAAATACTCTGGAGGGCGTTCAGTATCAGTTTCATTCAACTCTAAACAATCTGATATAACAATATGACTCTAACAAATAAAACAAAATTGTAATAATAAGATTTATTCTTATAACAGCTTACATATCAATGAGATCTCATAATATTCCCATTTGCACAATCGTTCATTAAATGCAGTGTCATTATACTCTCATTACTCATACTACAATAACTCACTGTTTATTTTCGCGAATACAAACTGGCAGTAAGTCTCGTAGTAAGACAGGCGTTAATGATAATTTGTGCAACTGGGCGTTTTACTTGAAGTTTAACGTTAGAGTCGTATTGTTTTATGAGTAATGCCGCATTTACAGTCCGTCCTTTGGCCGTATGACTCAGTGTGTATTCATATTATGTAAATTAAACATTGCATTACATTAAAAAAAAATAACGTAACAAAAGAAGGTCGAATTACAAACATTTCATAAATGTCATTCAGCTACTGGCTACCAATTTAGTATGCCGATGCCGTTACTCAAAAAAAATTCTATTGGTCGTTTTTCATTTAAATAGAAGTATAGTAAATAGTAGATATAATTCATAATTATTTATTCATTGGTAAACAATATGAACTAAATTTAGGTATATAAATTAACGTATATTTAAACTCATCAAAATCTAAAACTAGACTACTTAAAACTAAAAGTACTGTAGCATTAGCAATTTGGCATGGTACGAAAAGTATTGTACGAGAGGAATATGGCAGCTCTGCCGTCGCAGTGGCGCCCGCTAACCTCTTATGCACTCTTTTTTTCTTTTATAGTCGTGGGTGCTGCATTCATTTACTTTTAATATAAGTTTGCGAAGTTGTCAGTTATTGGTGTGGCCAGTAAGCAGTTTACCTTGAATCTTACAAGTGTAAAACAAACCTTGCACAAATTCTGACAAAACGAACACATGTCCATCGACGATGTGTCTACAAATATCGCATACGAGGGACGACATATAAAAGTGGCAACCCAAACAACATTGGAATGAACAAAAAATACCTACTTCAGTCTTCACATATACAATATCATGTATAATATCAACGCAATAGCTAAGGGCTCCTTTACACAAGTCGTCCCGCACGCAGGAAGTTTGTGTTATCTTTTTTCCCGTTTGGAAGAAAAACAAGGATAGCATTAGTTGACCAGAGACAATGAGCCCTAAAGTGTATTTACATCGACCATTATTTTTGTATACACAGTCGAAAAAATTGATCAAATGATCACCAACCCCATAACGTGGAAAGAAAAACCCTAACTTCCACCGATGTAAATCTCATATTTGTTTTTTTATATTAATATAGTACTCTGCCGACACATTACTATAATTATGATTTATAACTTATCATGGCCAATAGGCCACGTTCATCGTACCTAAAATAACCAGACGAAACAACTGGAAACATTAATATGTGCGTAAAGTGCGGCCGCCGAGCATCTACCCGTTACACAATTATCAAAAGGCACGCTTCTTCAGGACCTAATAAAAAAATCAACCTTACATCACGGACGTAAGATATATAAACCAATATCAAAAAAGATTTCATGTGTCAAGACTCATGAGATTCTGTTTAGAGAACTAGGTTTAAATTAAGCGAGCGATGATGTATTCTAGGATTGATCAGTCATATTTCCTACGGATATAAAGAACCCAAATTGTAGTATACATTAAATTAAAAAAATATTACATTATAAAGTCAGAGGTCACACTTACTTGACCATAGTTAGACCTTTTCTTAATACAATGTTTGTTTATGAATCCTCATAATTTTCCTCAATCGTACTAACTAGATTCCGTGTATTTGTGAATCAATAAGCCAATCAAAACAAATATGACTGCCAGTAAAATCTTAACTAAATCAGATACGCACATGATCGATTCCTCCTTTCGCCAGTGCTTGCTGTCTTGTGTTGCCTGCAAAAAAATACAATGTTTATTCATAATATAATTTTATGAGTGGAAGCATGTGCCCAGCATTGCGACGTACATGGGCTAATGACATGATGATGATGACAGGGGGGTTATACGAGACATAACACCAAGTTTCGTAACATCGGTTAGCGATTTAAAAAAATGTAGTGACACGAAACAAACGCATTTCATTTTTAATATGAAAACTAAACAAAATCACAATAAAACATGGTTACCCTACTCTCATTGACGCATAGTATGGAGAGTTGACAGTGGGGTAGGGTGACCATGACGAAGTTGTATAAAAAAGTATTATTTAACATTAACATTTGATAAAAAGAAGAGAATTATTATTTGAGTTATAAACCGTCATACCGACTGTGATGTTGTCTACTTTGAATTCTTGACCATGTAGCTTCATAAATGTGTATACATTTCGGAACTAATGTCTGGGGAACAAGGTTCAAAATTGTATACATATTTATGATGCTGACTGTACCTACAATCATTCTGGATCACGACCCCAAAATCACCCTGTATTCATGTCAGAACTGATATGTATATCGGTTGATATCGTACTCTACATAGATGTCATTGCTTTTGTTTGTTTCATGTTACACTTTTTCACTAACAGACATACCTCTTTTTTATTTCAAATGTGTTCCCGTTCTTATAAACACATACGCCAAATTAGGCAGATAAAAACAAACGAATTCTAACGGCATTAGGCCTTTAAAACGTTATGAAAATAAGCGATATTATAGCGATATATTTCGTTAGTGTTTAAAATTTCGTTATAATCATAATCCATATTCCTCATAACGATATTTCATATCATAATAAAATGAAAATCATAACCTTATATTATAACGTTATAATATCGTTTAAAATAGCGGCGGTGGCGACAATGACGTGCTCGAGTTTGACGTAAATGTCACAACGCACGTAAGAGCGAGACTGTGTGCGAGACAGAGATAGCCTATAACGTTATTATAGCGCTTCACAAAATATCGCTAACTATATATATATATATATTGCTTTTTATTTATAACGATATAATGGATACCGCTGTAAATGCCCGCCAAATATCTATTTAGGTAAAGCGTTTTATTGACAAAGTAGCGTTATGAATCATAATGATATGCGAAAATAGCGCTACGAGGGGTGTTCAATAAATAATGATAATGACATATAAACTCTTTGGCAAATTAATAAAAAAGTGCTGGCAGGCATAGCCCATTTAACTATTATGAAAAATAAAAATAAATAACTTGACAGTCGTTTGTTTTTTTTAAATAGAGTACATTCATTTCGTTGTGTCGGAACCAAATGGTGAAAATGGAGAAAATTGAAGTTCGTGCGGTGATTAAATACCTTTGCTTGAAAAATTTTACTACTGAGCAAGTTAATTTAGATTTGCAAGAAACATTAGGGGTTCACGCTCCTCCTTATTCCACGGTTGCACGGTAGTGTGCCGAGTTTAAAAGAGGAAGATCGAACATCAATGACGACCCATGCTCAGGGCGGCCGAACACTACAGTGACCGAACAAATGATAAAAAAAGTTGAGAAAATAATTTTAACGAATCGTCGTGTTACTGTTCGTTTTATAGCAGAAGAAGTCAAAATTTCTGTAGGGAGTGTTCATAATATATTACATGACCACTTGGGCATGAAAAAGGTATCAGCACGCTGGGTACCAAGAATGCTTACGGACACTCAGAAACAATCCAGACTGCGGGTTTCAAAGAGATATTTGGACCTGTTACAGCAAGATCCTGAACGATTTTTGGCTCGTTTTCTAACAATGGACGAAACGTGGCTTCACCATTACGACCCAGAAACCAAGCAACAATCTATGACTTGGAAGAGGCCATCATCTCCAACTCCGAAGAAATTTAAGGCAATTCCATCCGCCGGTAAAGTCATGGGCTCCCTTTTCTGGGATAGCCACGGGGTTGTTATGATTGAATATCTCGATCATGGAGCTACGATCACGGGCAATTTATATGCGGAACAAATAAAAAAACTACGTAATGCGACGCGACGCGTACGCGAGGAACGCCGAGGGAAACTTTCCAAAGGTGTTTTGTTTCATCAGGACAACGCTTCCGCACATAAGTCAAGAGTTGCCATGGCTGCCATCGAAGATGCTGGCTTTGAATTCATGGAGCATCCGCCATATTCACCAGACCTCGCTCCTAGTGATTTCCATTTATTTCCGCGGTTAAAAGAGCACCTCAGAGGTCAGAAATTTGATGATGATGATACCGTGGTCGCCGCGGTACAGGCCTTTTTAAGGGGTCAAGAAGAAGATTTTTTTTTAAAAGGGAATATTAATGTTAGAAAAGAGGTATAATAAGTGTGAACTCTTGAAAGGTGACTATATTGAAAAATAAAGTAAAATATGTCAAAAGTTATTTGCGTCCTTGTCATTCTCATTATATATTGAACGTCCCTCGTATTTCAAGGCCTGAACGGCATTTAAAGTTTCATGAACACTGGTGTATAAGACCTTTAGCAGCTTCACAGAAAATGAACACTGTTAAAATAGCTTAAAACCATTGACCGACCGATTTGGGGGCCTGAAATGTGATACCAATGGTAAGAACGGAAGTTCGAGCACGCCGCTGTCATTTAAATACGGAACGTAACTACTATGTAGAACGTCTAAATTCCTTTGACTCTAATAAGACGCGCGCTGACCCGACCGTTGGATCAAACTGTTCGGCTTACTTTAGAAACCATTGCTTAAAACCACAAATTACCGCGTGTTTGAACTTGGCGTACGGCACGAGCGTCGTTCGCGAATGTTTCGCGAGCGTCCGCATCACGTCCCGCGCTTGCTCGCGCCGGGACAGCGCCACGAACGCAGACGTGTCGTCGATGAACTGCACCAGTATTGATCCTATGGGACAAGACGAACCAATTTTACATATTTATAACGCCGTCGCCCTTCACAACCGTGATTATAAAACTCTGATTTAATTTTTCTCTTTCTTTAGTGTGTATTATCAATATTACTCCGTTTGTTTACGTGCTACGAATAAATGTTTTTCTTTCTTTGTTTCTAATTATTTCCAATATGACAGTCAACTCAAATCTCAGCAAAGCTATATAACATAAAAATTCCAAAAAAATGTAAACACTCACCCTTATAATTTATTATTAAACAAATAAATAAAAACACAAAATCGTAGCACACTTGAAGTTTTAATAAATATAAGTTTAAAATTAGCTCAATAGTTACAATAATATTTATAAGTATAACCATTAACAAGGCACCACCAATCTAGAAGGCTTTACAAAAAAACGAAATATATGTGAAAAACAAAATAGTAACGTTTTGGTTATTAATTTCAGGACAAGACACTTTTTACGAAAATGCAATCTAATTTGAACCTTTAACCCCAGAACTAAGATTGAAATTCTATTGACACGTATGTGTAATCCGCCTCTGCTTTCATAACGGTTATAGTACCACCTCCTTATTTGAAAGTGAAAAACTTATAATCTCACCAAAAGGACTGAAAAGCTGGCTGATGTCACTCCTCTGCCAATCCATGGGGAAGGTGAGATGGAACACGTGATCTCTGGACGGCGTCGCTGCGAACAATGTGCACTAATAATCCACCAATCACAGGGCGTGCCGTTGTAGGTCACAAACGGAGATTGTTCTAATGGGCCTACAGTACGTATACATCACAGATGCGCAAAGCTGTGTTTTTACACAACAAGGACAAGTAAACTAAACAGATACATCAATTTAGACATCAATCAAACAGTCAAAGAAAAAATCACAACGTATAGTAAAAAATAAAAAGTCCGACTGAATAGACAAAAATGAATTAGCTGCGCAGCTACAAGGGACTCCCCATTTTCGATTCAATTTAAAAAAAACGTCTAAGAGCATGTCTGGCCAATGGCCATGCTCAGTGTAGGATACCGTAGTTGGCCAATGAACTCAATTTAATAAAATCAATTACATGCAAAAGGGAACACAGCCGCCTTTCGTAAAAAAATTTTTTTTTTTTATATTTTATTTTACGACTTACTCAGATTTATTGATTTATATATACATACCAAATTCCAGCTTCCTAGCACGTACAATCACAGAGCAATGCCTCGGACAGGTAGACAGACGGACATAGCCAAACTATAAGGGTTCCTAGTTTACTACTGAAACCTAAATATGAACCTTCGGAGCCGAAGGGGAGCGCTCCCTCAACGGTGCGACGACCAGCAGCTGATGAGCCGGTCTTTCCTCTTTCTAGACTAATGAAGTTCCTTGGTGGAACACGGGAACATTATCAACATCCAGCAGCCGTTAAATGTTGTCAACAACTCACGGTCAGGCCCGTCCATGTTCATATACGGCGAGTCCTGGTGAGCAGTCTTTGTGAGGTACAGCTTGTTAAGGAACGGCCGCAGCAGCGCGGCGGAGGGCTCGCTCTCCCTCTCTGTCTCTCCCCGCATGCGAGACACGTGCGAACGCATCGCGAGGAAGCACAGGCCGGTGACGAACGCGTCGTAACCTGCTTCGTGGGATTTGTCGTCGGAGAGCGTGTAGCCGCGGCCTTCGCATGACCCTAGTACAGTAAGAATTCATTAGATTGTGTACCTTAATAACAATGAAATAAAGTCTTTGTTACAATCACACTGAATTTTTTTATTTAAGCGGTGCGGGCGGTGGCGGTTTTGCATTTTTTACCTTTCCGAAACTGTCGACTGTCGATTATTGCTTCATACATATGTCACACACACCGCCTCCGCTCTACCGCGCTACTGAATACACGTTTTTTGGTGCGACGTACCCCGAACCGCGTTCGCTTTGCCGCAAAACCGCTTCCGCCCCGCAACGACGCCGCGTCGCACTATGTGCGTTTCAAGCTTTATGGTACTAGTTATTGGTCCTATATGGTTCGAATCCGGGTCAGCGCATCTATTTGTGTGATAAGCACGAAAATATGTATTTATTTGTCTATGTATAAGTATTTATATGGTCGTCTAGTACCCATCATAGGCGCTAGTGGCGTAGCTTTGCTTAGTTTAGGACTGGGGCGATTTGTGCAAGATTGTCCCCCAATGTTTATTTATTTACTAATACTAAGACTGGGTTGCACCAAACAGTCTGTAATCGTAAGCGGTGTTCGTTAAAAACTAATTGTATGGCAAGATTGACAAATTTCTATGGGATGACAGCTGTCAGCGCCATATTTAACGTTGATCGGTCTGTAATCGTACGTTGGTGCAACTCACCCTAAGCCTATCAATCTTATGAACATACCGACTGTGGGCAGGCCGAACGGAGGTTCTGACAATGTAGCCAGCAGATGTTGTAGCACACTGGAGTTCACCTTGTCCTTGAAGGGCGGAAGACTGGACATGTACTTTGTATCTAGCAAGCTGCGAAAGTGTTTTTCAGTTAGTACGGCTGTTTTAAATTGGACCTTATTTTTAGAGCAGTAAGCTTGATTTACTCACGTGCAAGAACAAGTTTAACTACAGTAAGAGGTTAAGATCGATTGAACTTAAAAATTGCATACGATGCTTTCACGTGTGTAAATCAGTATTTAGCAGTAAAATGCGGTATTTTACAATAGTTTTTTTTACATACATACATACATACGTATAATCACGCCTGTTTCCCAGAGGGGTAGGCAGAGATCACGGATTTCCATTTGCTACGATCCTGACATACAACTTTCGCTTCATTAACTCTCATAACATTCCTTGTCGGCCTGTTTAGCCTAGTTGGTAGTGCCATTGCCTCCGAAGCTCCGGGTTCGATTCCCGGTAAGGGCATTTGTTTCTGTGGTGAGCAGAGACATTTGTTCCTGAGACTTGGATGTTTCCTATATGTTTAAGTATATATCTATTAAATATATCGTCGTCTAGTACCCATAACACAAGCCTTATTGAGCTTACCGTGGGACTAGTTCGATTTGTGTAAAAAATGTCCCCTAATATTTATTTATTTATTTCTTTCTTCTTCATGCATGCGCGCCGATTTAGGGTAGTCTTGACCTGGCCTTTCTGCAGAATGTCTCCGATTTGGTCGGAGTACATTCGCAGCGGTCTTCCCCTTCCAACATTTCCATCCACTCTTCCTTCATACACTCGTTTTGTCAAACTTCTTTCATCCATCCTCTCTACATGTCCAAACCATCTTAACATAGGTACCTTTCTCAATTTTTGACACTATATCTTCATTCACTCCACATCTCTGTCTTTCAACGGGGTTTCTCATTCTATCTCTAAAAGTAACGCCACACATACTACTCAGAACTCTCATTTACACTGCATTCGATCGACTCAGATGTTTCTTCTGCTACACCCAACTTTCGCTACCATACATTAGTGCCGGCAGCAACACTCGTAAAACAGGACATAAAAAGGATGCTGGTTGAACATAGGAAATTGTGACGTCATTAGTCATATTTCTTTTTTCTGACGTTCATAAAGTTGATGATTTGAGTATTAGAAAAATACAGAATAGCTATTTCAGTTTGGAGCCCTTTGATATCCATAATTTAATTTGTCATAAGACTAGTGTTTGCCATTATCGACAATTGGCATAATAGTTATTAACTCTGAAACCGTCAAATTTTAAGAATAATTTAAATAATCTTTGTATAGAGTCCATACGTCCCTGTAGGTTATGTTAGGTTTGTTTTACAACAATCCTGAAAAGTTAAGTTTCTGAGAAAAACGACTTAGGGCAAATAATGATTATGGAAAATGTTTAATTTATAGCAAATAAAATTACGGATTTCACTAGTAACCATAAATGGGTTAGGTTGTTAAAAGAAATAACGATCGCATAGTCTCAGATACATCTGTCCACTTCAGTGTGATGAAAAACTCTAATTCCTTAACAATAGAGTCGTGTTCTGATATTTGTGAGCTCCTTGTTCGGTCCAATGTATGCAATGACGACAGTACAGTCAAGGACTTTAATTTGTGACTCACTGAAGTTTGACAGTCCTGTTATTCTGTATAGAAATTCAAAGAAAAAAATGCGAAAAGGGTCACATGTTAAAGATCGCGACTGTACCAAAACTGTCTCTCAACAACTCTACTCAATTTGGGCACTCCTTGTAAACAGTATAATTCAAAATTAAGAAACAGTTTTGGCGATATCTATCATTTTTCAACGTATTTATCCTCTAGCCGCCCATTACTAGAAAAACGCAATGAAATTTTTATCTACTGTGATAGGAAATAGATAATAGTTTGTTTTGTTTTGAAATCGAACGAAACAAAACAAATGCCACTTTGTTCCAATTTTGAAAGATATATGTAAATACCATTGAAGAGGATATTGGCAATGTGCACGTCGGAAACGTCAAACGTCATGGGTCCGGGGACAATGTCAAACTTAGAGATGTCAAAAAATTACATATGAATATTTTATTTATTTTAAGTAAGCGAGAAAGACTCCTTACTGGAAATTTTACTGAAATAAATAAATACAAACAAAACGAAACCAATAAGAAAAATGAAAGTAAATTTGAAAGATGTCCCGGCAGCTACACTTTTCTACCATGGTGTGCGCTGCGATCACTTAACTTATTCCCACCACCTACTTCGCACATAGCGAATAGGCCTTTGGGCGGGAAGAGGTTAAATTCTAATCGCCGTTTAAATTTATAGTTTTCGTTGAAATAATTTAAAATGTCCGACTTTAAAAAAAACTGCCATTACATTTTGAACGTTCCTGGTTGGACCGTAAAGCCGCTTTTTGTACGGAATACTTTGATACAATTCAAATAATTTTAAGTATAACATATTTTAGTCTTACCTGGGGAACATGCAGTGTGTGAACTCCTTGAAGGAGGCATAGTCGGGGGGCAGCGGTTGGAAGAAGTGATTGAGCGTATGAAGAACGTCTAATAACATGTTGTGTCCGATCACCAGCTTCTCCTGAAACGCATACATAGTCGTGAGAGAGAAGTAATAGTCTGCCACAAATCCGTAGTAGCCACACGCACACCATAAGATAGCCAATTCCACACAGACCCTGTGGTAAACGCCCATCCAGGCAGCGCATGTGGCGACCTTTTGGCGACAAAAACTTCTTACATGCTATGCACTTGGTGACGCTTCGCTAGTACTAGTAGTTTTTCCAGTAATATAAAACGACACATAAAAGAAAATAAAAATAAAATAGCCTTTTATTACAAATTATATACATATTAAATTTAACGGTGGTGTGGTCGATTTACCTCGCGGCATAGGCCTCCCCTAAAATCGTGACTTTTGCGAAATATACCTATTATTATTTTAAAGTAAATTACAGATCTCACCAAGACCGCCAAGCATAAATGGGACAGGGTTGGCCACTTAAGCCGCATACGTCTATAGAGGTAGGCTGAAATAGCTAAAGGGTGGGTACCACAAATAGATAGCGGCAAAGTGATCGGCCGAGAAGTAAACGGCGGGATGACATAGATGTATTTCTCAATAACTAACAGGGATTCAGATACCGTTGAAATATAACCAGAGATAGCTAATTGTTAACAACACGAGCGCCCCCTGGTGGCTTCGCCTGGAACCTGACATAAAAACAAGTACCACCACCGCGCGACGAGTTGTAGGGGTTGGTCACCCCTTTCAAATGACACCCGATTTGTGTCTAGGAGACGCGTAGTTATTTTTTTTATACGTATACTTACTTACTGTCTGACTGACAGCCGAAGCTGAAGGCGTCCACGAATTGCCACAATTGCCTTTCTTCAGGGTCTCAGCTGTCATCCTTGTCACTTTCAAAACTCTGTTATAATACATGTCCAATAGACTTACCGCCTGACTGATCAGCCGTGCCACCTTAAAGAAGCCAAAAACGTCTTTGAATTTTTTCCTTTCTTCATCGTAATGCAATCTCAGCTGTCAGCTCCACACATGCCTTTCTTCAGGGTCTCGCGATCTCAGCTCTCACGCGCGTCACCTTTAGAGCTCTGTTATAATACATGTCCAGTAGACTTACCGACTGACTGATCATCCGTGCCACCTTAGAGAAGCCGACGGCGTCACCTTCAGAGCTCTGTTATAATACATGTCCATTAGACTTACCACCTGACTGATCATCCGTGCCACCTTAGAGAAGCCGACGGCGTCCTCGAACTCCTCCCACTCCTTGTCCTTCTTCGGGGTCTCGCGATCTCAGCTGTTACCCGCGTCACCTTCAGACCTCTGTTATAATACATATCCATTAGACTTACCGCCTGACTGATCATCCGTGCCACCTTAGAGAAGCCGACGGCGTCCTCAAACTCCTCCCACTCCTTCTCCTTCTTTATGGCCTCACGGTCCTGCGCCGCGTTCTCCGCCGTCACCCGCGTCACTTTCAGAACCCTGTTATTTATACAATGAGCAAATTATATCAATACACATCTGTTGTACATAAATAAAATAAAGTAGCCCTTTATTCAGACATTTTGTTTTCCAAAGTATTGCATTATTAGTAGTTATTAGTTATTTAGTCTATTTGCCTTTTGACAAAGGCCTCCTCCAACATTCTCCATTTGTGCCAGTCCATTGCGAGACATTTCAGTATCAGTATCAGTGGTACAGTTATAGATTAAATACTAGTCAAAGTATGTAACAGATGCTGCACTCCTAAATCGCTGATGGGTACTATACGACAATATATTTAATATATACCTGAATATATAGAAAACATCCAAGTCTCAGGAACATATGTTTTTGTTCACCACATAAACAAATGCCATTACCGGGATCCGAACTCGGGAACTCCAGCTTCGTAGGCAGTCACTACCAACTAGACTAAACAAAACAGGCCGACAAACGCGAATGCAGAACTCTGGTGAGCTCTATCTGCACAGGCTCTTATGCCTGAGCCTACAACAGAGGGAATGCTAAGATGAGGAGGAAGGCGCTACCTGATTCTGTTCTCCTGGACGTGGGTCTCCACATAGACCTCCCCCTTGAACCGGCCTCTTAGTTCCTGGAACAGCAACCGCCTGATGAACGCGTTAACGCGGTCAATCACCATCTCATCGGATTTCTTCTCGTCAATGAACTCCCGCACTCTCTTACTGAAACAAACAAGACTAATTAATTAAGAAACTAAAAACCCGACTGCGTTTCTATGTATTTGGAATTTGGCGCCAAAACTCCACCATTTTTTTTTTATTTTGATATAATACCCAGTGTCACCCTCACAGTAAATACGAATCTAACGACACCTCTCAAGGTAAAATTCGTCGAGCCGCCGTTGAGGCTGTAGAGCATGCCAAACAATTATACATACATGCATACACATACATACTCTCGAAAAACATAAACCTCCTTCTGGCGCAGTTGGGTAAAAATAAACAAAATTGGAACATCACTTGTGTTCAGTATGGCTTTTAATAAGTTTCTGTCAAAATAATATTTTTTTAATACAAGCTTTTATTGCAGACCGTACTTTTTTCCAGTCGTTGAGACGTCCTACTTGTTGAGACGGTTCGAATGAGCCCAAACACGATGTGTTTATCTTGTGTAGTTAAGGAGTTGCTATGGCCACCTTCTGTCTCCATCATCAGATCAGCTCGGTGGAACCATAATAATGTTCACCAAACTTACAAAAATTTCAGCTTAGTCGGATGACAACTTACTTGTACTTACATACGAACAGCGCAAGTTAAATAAAAGCTTGTAAAAAAGGCCTTACTGATAAAATAAAAGTACACCATACATGATTCGGTGTCTAATGTAATTACTATAATACTTATAAGGATAAGTTCAATGTTGTAATTCGATCTTGTGACAAACTTATGTGTTTTAACCTGTTATTTGTCATCATCATCATCCTAGAGTTCTTGTTGTACAATAATAGTACATTACTACAGAGGCCGGGACGAAAGGGGTTGCCGGCCGAAGACATGTAGACTAGACTAAGTAGGATAGGTCTGAGGCAGGCAACCCCATATTTCCCGCCGAGAAATGTATAGTGCTTTTCTCAAACATGCATTGAAATAAACAACAAAAAAATCCAAGTTTTACTTTTAATACGCATGGTGGCAGAATGTCATGATGCCGGTGCCACTAATTTATGTGGTATGGAAATTAAAAAAGAGGACTTTTCCGGCTTAGGCCTGTAACATTTGTATGAAATTCCGTTAACGACCTCTTGTCCTAGCCGCACCTGAAACGTCATACTTCGCAGCCTATTAGAAGGAACATAACATCAATATTTCATTGTATGTTTGAGAAAAGTACTTATAATATATCTTTAGGGCACACTTTCATGGGTTGTTAGAGCATGTTTTCTCCTTTAACAAGGAAAGCAAAAACTCCCCGCATATGGGAATTTGGTTATATAACAACCCATGTAAAAAGCACTTTTGCATAACCATTGCCAGGGGTTACCGAAGTACATTCAAAAGCTTTGGCTGTCACATTGATAAAATGGGACAAAGCTGCAGCAAAATCAGTTTTGATAATGTACAGCAGTGCATTAGGTATGTGCCCTAATGTTTGAATGTTAAACCTGAACTAATAAAAACTTGATAATTGCTTACCAAATATCTTCAATTTGCTGTTTGTTCTCCTCCGGTATAGGGATAATGTTAGTGTCATTGGCATATGAGTTCTGTCTCTCTGTAAGCATTTCTCTCAAGCGAGTCTCAGCTGGCTCAGTCATGTATGGAATGCCTGAAACAAGCTCTCAAATCTACAAGATATATAATTATAAGTTATTTTTATAAGTATGAATGCACACTACAATTTTCTTACCAGGATAGTTTTGCGTGTAACTCGCTGATACTAGTTAATAAAGAGGTTAAGTTAGTTTGTATAGTAGCTTTATGAGTTTGTGTGTAGGGAGTAGTTTCCAGAAATACTCGCTTAATTCAAATAAAACTTCACTGGTATACAGAACTTTGTACTCATTTGATTTGTGCAATAAAGTTTAAATAAATAAATGAAGGTCTCCATTTCAGCTTTGGAAAAAATGCTTTTGTATGTCTGGCTGTTCTCCTCTACAGTTCGCGATTCTCAACCAATTCTCGTGAAATTTTGTGAGCAGGTTTGATAAATAAATAGTTTTTTTGTCAATTCAGTTTTTAGCAATTTTTAAATATGAAAAAAAAAATTGCAATGTCTACAGTTCACAGAGCCACTAGTATTGCAGTTTCACTTGCGTTATTTGTAATATGGGAATGGAGCAGATAGTTATAACTATAAACATTTTATTGGAAATACCATACAAATATAATTTCCAGGAAGTTGACTTAGGGATATATATACAAATAATGTTGCAATATTTATATTCATTTGTTAAGTGCCTATAATTCCTATAAATAATAAAAAAATGTTGTCAGTTTAGCAATGCATTTGTAGCACATATACTTTAAACAGGTTTTTGTAATGTGTCTTAAATCAAAATAATTATTGTACTTTTTGAAATATGAATAAATAATTAATAAAATTCGGGATCCTGTCACTTGACATACTAACTTTAGCCCTAATTTTTCATTAGACCTAACGTTTCACTAGACCTCATGCATTTTTCTTCAAAATAGTGACCTTTTCGGGTTTCATTTGAATATCATCAGTCAAATAGAAGTCATTTGGTTAGGTTAGGTTAGGTCATCAATAGGTAGGTTTGTTTGCCAATAATCATATCAAATTTACTATTTAAGAAAAAATAGATTAGGTCTATAGAAACATTAGGTCAAGTGAAGCATTGAGGTCTAAAAAGGGAAAACCCCTATAAGAAAATAATAAAATAAAAAAAAAATCTTATGGGGGCAGTCACGGGACTAGCTTATATAAGAAAACTCCGAAATTGGTTTGGGAGTTTTGGGAATTTTCATTACTAGCCAGTACTGAGAATGCAAACCTTAGGTGGCAGTAAATCAAATAAGTTGACTTAAATTGCATTTTAGTCACGAGAACACAATTGAACTCACCTTCTCGTATCAACTTGTTAAAGTCAAACCCCTGTGCTGAGAGAAAATCCAAACTTGAACTCTGGCATAAAAACATCCTTTCAGGACCTGGCCGGCCGCGTGGGAAAAGATAAAAATTATACGCGTCGTTCATGTACTGCTTCGCCTGCGAGTCCCAGTAGAAGGCGCACAGACCATACTGAATGAGCAAGAAGTCCTTACAACCTGCCAATGTCCTCAAATAGTATTCCGCCGGAGAATCGAACATACTGGCTTCCGGACCATTTATCAAACCCGTAAACTCCGCATCTATCACTAGAAAGTCAGCTCTTTTTATACTCTCACTTACAAGAGGCAAGCACTCCTTGAAATCTGAAAAAAGAACACAACCCCCGTAAACACTTTGTGTACGAAGCAGCTTCACATAAATATTTAATTACGTACTTTTCCGAGTGACTTCCATGTTGAAAATTATCAAAAGTAATAAATATTTAATTGTGGAATCATTTAATAGTAGATATGTCAACAAATATGAAATTAACTAATTTAAAACTATGCACACTAATCTCGGTTCGCAACGCGCGTTTGTCCGATACGTTAAGTGACAGCTGCTATACTACTATTATTATCTGTCAATCTGTCATTCATAGTTCGTTTAATTTCCTTTTGGACGCTGTAATTTTTTTATTCTACAACCAATTCAGACGGTTCAGTTGAAAAAAATAATGTCATATTTTGTGTAACTTGTGACTAAAGTGGTTTTTCAGCATTACACATGTAAAACCATATCCTATTGTTATTCATGGGGTCACAGGTAAACTCCAAGGAGTTTACGTGTGCGGGGTAATATCTGAACGCACGTTAAGAGGCCTCGAATCTTAACATGATTTGTACTCGGAGTGGCCATGGAGTGGCCGTATTCTCATTATCCGTTCCGATTTCGGTGTAGGATCCTATGCCGATAAAAATGCATAGAAAACTGCTCTCTGCTTGCTTGCATGACAATATATCGTCGACTTATTCTGTGACATTTCGATACATTATTCATTGTTATCGGTGTCAGGCCCGAATGATAATTTCGTGTCGTGAGTCGTGCAGTGTGAACACTCACTTATTGTATGTGGTGTAGAAAGAGAATAATCCGTGACAGAGAATATGAGGTACTGCTCCTCAGGTTAGCATGGTATGTACATGTAAGGAGGAGGGATGAATGTCATATTGATAAAAGAATATTAGGGTTGAATGTCGAAGGACGAAGAGCGATTGGAAGGCCCAAAAAGCGATGGATGGATTGTGTAAGAGAAGATATGAGAAAGAAAGGAGTAAGCGCTGAAGTGACGAATAATAGAGAGGAATGGAAGAAGAAAACATGTTGCGCCGACCCTGCATAAGCGGGATAAGGGCAGGGAAATGATGATGATGATGTAGAAAGAGAATAATTATCCTTACTTCGTCATGGTGTGTGGTAATGGTGTGGTATGGTGAACATCATTTGAGTTTGACTGGACTCGAGTAATAGCTAATAATAATAAAAGAACAGTGAAATGTAACTAATTTATTGCACTTCTCTCAGGTATAAAATAATATAAACTAAAGATAAAGACGTTTACTTTTGAATAAATTATTTATGCTATTGATCGTTTCGCCTGGGCAAGATCCCATGAATAAGTCAAAATAAAAGAAAGACTGCGTATGGCCAAGAAAACCGAAGTCGACATCTCATCCCAGAGATATACAACATGATAACGCCCAATATAACACCTATAAGTAATAAAAAAACTAAGATTTTAATATCTTTTCAATGTGGCTAGATAGTCTTTCATAAGCAGATTTATTCCTGTAGAGCTGAATGTTCGCTTTGACCTTCTTCATTAGTAGCGCTGGATCAATGTCGCAGAGCGCGACAAGGGCGTCTGAAATCAAATAAAAAAAAATATCTGTGTGATACTGATATGTTAAAACTCTAAGTTGGATTATTAATTATCCCTCAAACTGGCAACTGGACTGCGACTCGGAGTCGCGGTATGTACCCCATATATATATGCTCTTGTGGCACAGACGCGGACCGACCGGGACACCATGGATTGTGTTGTCAAAAGCGTGCAGGCCGTTTTTCAAGACATGCGACGCTTAATGACATAATCCACCGGTCTCTTGCCACCGTCAATGTGCCTGCTCTTCTTGAGCCGACTGGAATGGTCAGAGACTATGGTAAGAGACGTGATTGGGAGTCCTTAGATCCTTGGGGCTTGGGACGGATGTTGGTGTGGGATGCTAATTGTGTGTGCACACTGGCACCTTCCTACCTCCAACGGACTACAGTAAAAGCGCGTGCAGTGGCGGATAACACCGAAATTGTAAAGCGTAATAAATACAAGGGCCTCGGCACAGACTACAACTTGAATTTTGTACCTTTTGGCGTCGAAACTCTAGGTCCATAGAGTCCTGGAACGCACAAGTTATATGCAGAAATTGCGAAGCGTCAGATTGACGTAACTTGGAAAAGCTGGCGACTTTCTCGCACAACGTATCAGCATTGCGATACAGCGAGGAAATGCCGTTCGGTACAATATGCCTCAAGGGCCTGTTTTATATTTAAGTATTAATTTTATTTACATTATTTAACTCTTAAAGAATCCTAAGCGCTTGCCGACCGCTTATTAGCTCAGGCGGCCTTACTCACCACCAGAAACACAACATCACATACCTAACGAATAAGTAGTGGCATTATTATGGCAGTCTCGCAAACCTTAGTGAACATCTCCTTCTCCCTGCATTCTACATTCTTGAGTGAACCTTAAACTCAAAGACGTAAGTTTCAAATCACCTCACCTAACATCTCCTTGCGAAAGTCCTCGCAAGTATCGTCCAGGTGTATCAGCATGGCACTATAAAGAGCATCTATATGAGCGCCGTACAGCACTGTGTCGTACGGGAGAGGGCGGCTCTTGAACAATGTGACTAGCGTCTGCACCGCGAACGAGCGAACCTTGTCGTTGCTGTCATCTAGACGTTTCATCACTCCTGTAAATAAAAAAAATAAACAGTTACCAAAATCGTGTCGTCGCAGGCAAGTATATGGCTCTTCCGATAATCATAATGGCGTGGTCGTGTTCTCCATGACGGGGGCCACAGCCCGTGCCAGAATAGCCCATAGGCAAATTAAGCAATTACTTAGGGCATCATGTCTTGGGGGGCACCATAAACAGCACCATAAAAAGACCGATACTAGGTTACTTATGGATGGGCGAAGGTGACCCAGGATTGCTTAGGCATCAAGTAGTCTTAATCCGGCACTGGCCACAGCACTCGACTGACGACCTAGGGAGACGGCGATTCGTCCGTATCATCATCATCAGCCTACGTCCCACTACACAGGCCTCTTTACATGGATTAGAGGGAAAGGGCAGAGTTCCTGACGATGGCCCAATGCGGGCTGGGGACTTCACAAACACCGTCGAATTTCTTGGCAGATGTATGCAGGTTACAACACGTTTTTTTCTTTCCCCAAAAAGCTAACGGTAAATATCGCATGACATTCCGTACATAAATTCCAAAAACCTCATTGGTATTAGCCGGGATTCGAACCCACGACCGTCGCTAAACGGCCGCACGCTGTAACCAATCGGTTACCATAGCTTTTAGCGTCCGTATGAGTGCTCAAAATTTCGTACGACGCAGCAGAAGCGGTCGTCGTGGAGGTTTTAGAGTAAATTATCACATAAAGTAACAGTTTTCCGGTTGTCAGATTAGCGCTGAGTTTTCGACCTGCTGCTGCAACGTGACTACTCCATTGCTGCAGCACCCTGCAGTCCTGGTAGTGACTCACCGAAGTACAGCTTGTGCAGAGTCTCGGGTGTGAAGCAGCCGCGGCGTCTAGCCAGCGTCGCCAGGCAGCACGCGGCCCGGAGCGTGTGCTGTCGGGTCAGCGCCGAGTTGTCGTCCATGAGTCCGCTCAGCAACGGGACTATCTGCTCCAGGAACGGTTCGAGGGACTCTTTGGTCGGGAACAAATTTACTTCCTAGAAAAGTTGATCATTTAAATAAATGTTCTGTTAACAGTGAATAAAGTTAAAAGCGGTTTTTAAATATCGTCATCAAGTCAAACTGACGTTTTAGGATACAGATTCTAAAGAACACGTTTACTGCCAAAGGATGTCGTATTCCCCAGACAAAATCCACCGATTCTAACGTAGCTACACCATGGCTCTAATTCGTATGTAACTTAGATGGTCACGATGAATCTGCTAGAATTATCCAGAGGTGGCGTGGTAGTCGGCGAGATTGAAGAGGTCTCTCAGAATTCAAACTCGTCGACGGAAGACGCTCACCTTGTCCTTATCGTTCTTATCGCCGTCAGCGCCCTTCTCTGTCTCGAGCTCGCTGCGTGGGTTCTCCTGAAGAGCGGAGCACAGACAAGCGGCGGCGGCTGTGCGTATGGCCTCCGCGGTACGCCCCGGCGACCACACCAGATTCACGAGAATCACCTCTGCGCCAATACAAATAAAGTATTGCTTAGTCAAACATACTTCTAATGGGTTGGGGATCGCTCAATAAGTTTCCACGAGTGAGTCCTGTTTGAAGAATATGTCAAAACAATTGATGACATGTTCTTCAAACAGGACAAACTATGGTAGACGTGCCGATAGGCATCATAAAGAGCACCGTGTCACCTGTCACAATGAAGTGATATTCGGAAAATACAATCATGTACGCCCTACGATAACAATCCAGGTATTTACTAACCTTCAATGATGATCTTAAGGAAAGCTTCCAGGATCTCGCCGCTGCACTGACTCCAGTTCTCCTGTCGTCTCAGCAACGCGGTGGAAAGGGCCGTAAACATCTTCAGCTTCACTTCAGGGTCCACTTTAGGAGTCGCAAGGCATTCCTTCAGCAGAGGAGCTATGAGGTGGAGGTTGGATGACATGGCTGAGCCTGAAAGCGTACATTCATACTTAAATGCAAATGCAAAGGGATATTGGCATTGATATTTTTTTCTAATAGAGAATTTTGGAGAAATGCCTCCACTTTGCAAACTCCGACTCAATAAAGACGCTTATAGATCATTTGACCACTTCCTACGCTTAGCAAAAAAACCTGAATGAACGTCTCGGTTGTTTGCGTTTCTCTAGGATGAAAAATATCCAACAAAATCATCAGAAGCGAACGGTAAATATGTACCTAACGCACAACTGTGGTTGTATAAAAGTCTGCCTTTACGGTTAAGACATACCAGTGTTCCTAAGCACGCACTCCAGGAGGCATCGGTCTGGGGTAAGAAGTGTCCACGTCAATGCGTCAGAGGTGATCGCGGCCAGTATGTGACGGATATGCTTCTCATATAGAGTGGTGAGCGTTCGACCGCAGTTCTCTATGAACCGCAGCTTGTCCAGGTTCGCTGCAATGGAATAAATGAGTTTAGGACGGATGATTTAAAAACGAACTGGGAGGTGCTGAATTAATATCATTATTGAGCAAGGCTACACGAAGTACGATTTCTACATTCGTCTTGTCTTAAAAATCTAAAAAGTAAGGACTGTGTACATAGGTACGTCACACGCTGGCATGTGAGGTGCACTGTGCAGTTAGATTTAAATAATTCATTCGCGGTATACAGCATTCAAGCATTAATTGGACAAAATCCTCGTCGAATCGATTTATAAGCGCTTAGTTTTGTCAAATAATATATATGTGTTTATATGTTAATAGCAAATACTGCTCACAATTAAGCATGTTTATTTGTTTAGGTTTGCAAGTTTACAGCGAAGGATTTCAGTACATCAAGAATCATACCACACCAAATATTCTCCTCGTGACGCGAATGCTTCAGTCAACACTTAGACACATTGGCAAACCCACTTTGCTGCTCTGTCGGGCTGTCTCTGATAAAACGTAGTAATTATATGCTCAGTGGTCTCTGAATCGCAAGGTAGTTGGATTATGTACTCACATAGAGCCATAAACTGCGCTTTATCGTCCGCCGGCATAGCGTACACCGTGAAGTTGACAGTGAACAGTTCCTTCGCTACTTTTTGACAACCCTCGCCGCAGAGATCCAGAACTGCCTCTGACACGTAAATGAGACCCTTCTGGTATTTTTCCTGCAAATTCATATAATTGTTTATAGAGTGACCGGCTTATATCGGCTATTGAAACGCCGCCAATCTGGCAACACCAATATTTTTTCTAGCCGAACACCATAGATGCTACTGTCACTTTACGATACGACCTTACTTGGAGCCTTGGAGCATGTTGGCGAGAACGATCAGCGGACGCATCAAGTGTCACTCGGCCTTTTGGAATGGATTTACTTAGATGATTAAAAATTAAAAAACGATGTTGGTGTCTTAAAAATCTAGTAAAGTGTCTTGTAGAACAAACTCATATAGTTACTTTCGAACCCAGCAACTATCCGTCCCGGTCAACGAACAGTAGACATTCCTTCGGTTGAGTATTACGAGCTGTACTTGAGAGCCCTTGATACCAGGGTCGGATTAACCATTAGGCAGAGTAGGCAACTGCCTAGGGACCACACATCGACTAGGGGCCCCGTTTCCGCACCAAGAAAATATACAAAAAGTTTCATGACCCAAAAAAAATATTTCAAGATTTGTATCCTTTCTCAATAAAAAATATTATTGCTTTTTTTTTCGACGCATGTTGTCATTTGATGAAATCCACAAATCCTGGCTACCAAGTTGTGCCTAATCCTATGCAGGTACTTGCCATTAGCCTGATGACTACAACCGGAAATAATATGCCCTGAGCGACTCTCCGGGACAGCGGCATGCCCGACTAACGTCGGCCGTACCATCCTTATATCATATCATCCATAAGATATACTTCCGGTAGTTGTTCGTCATGATAACTTCTTCCGCAATTGCATAGACAAAACCCTCGGTTTCCCCGAAAAGTAGCCTGTTCACCGACGCGAGCAAGTCTACGTCGGGTCCAATAAAGGCCTTGCAAAACCACACTTGTAAATCCTTAATCTTCCATTCCGCCTTACGGCAGGATCGTAAAGCCTTATTTACACACGTACGAGACTCGTATGCGAGTTTCACTACATTGCGCGGTTTGACAGATTGATTGAACTCATTATACCACGGTAACCCGCAATGTAATGAAACTCGCATGCGAGTCTCGTATGTGTGTACCGAGGCCTTAAGTCTACGCCAGTTATCGTTAGCCAAGGAGAGCGGGGTGAAGGATGCATGTACCATTACTACGTCACGCTGTATCCCACACTCGCTGTTTAAGAAATAATCCCTAAAACTGCACCCTGGTCGTTGGCTAAAAAGCTGGATGTACAGTCTCATAACAGACCAACGTGGGTGTAGCATGCGGTTTGATATTGTTGGCGAAAACAACAAGCGGGCCCACCAAGTCTACCGCGGCCAGAATAGATCTTCCTATAATTCCTACATGGTTTGAAAAAACTTATAAAACGATTTCTCATCAATCCTCCAGCTGGTGGGGCCCTAGAGTGCCCGAAAGTTCAGTGTCAATTATGATTCATTGGATCATTTCAGTGGCTTCAGAGCTTAGAATCGTACCTTCCGAACTCTGCATCTATCTGGATCAGCTAGCTCCTTGAAGATGTCTCCCAGCTTGGGCTGTACCAACTCCGCTTGGGAACCCTTGATAATGTTGGCGAGTACGAGTAGCGCGCCCCACGAGTCCATCTCGGCCTCTAGTAACGGCCACCACGTGTCTGGGGAGATGAAGTAGCCGAACAGCTCCGCAGCGCGTTTCACCTAGGCCGTGAAGGCTAAATTAGAGATTCCGTGCATTGTGTAGGATAAATACTGTATTTGATAAGTATAGTGAAAAGTATCGATACTTTCGTTCAGATGAGCACATTCACAATTTCACATCTTTAAAACCTTTTTTTCCTAAACTGATACCCTTGTTCGGAAATATACGTTTCAAGCCTTCACTTTGGATTTGACCAGAAAAAAGTACCAAAACATGGTCAATATTCGCCCACGACAACCTTGGGGCGCTTTTGTCTACGCTTATTAACCAACACACCAGGCAACTATCAACTCTATTCGTATAACAGTAAGGACACCTCCAGAATAACACGCTCGTCATCGTCGCTGGCCCCGCGGTGCAGCGTGCGCACGATGGTGTTGGCGTGCTGCGTGGAGCCTTCCTCCGCACACAGCACCAACCAGCACAGAAGTTGGGCCACACGCAGTCGAGCGTCTGCCTGCCAGCCTTCCATTTCTAGAACAATCGCAAGTGGAAATAAACGGTTAATCGTCTCATCCAACTGGCCTATCGAGGTCGATGGACGTAATATCCAGTCCAGTCATGTAAGCGTCAGGCATACAAAATCGTCTTAGGCTTCAAATATACACAAGCCGTACGAGACGAACGTAGTGAAGAAAACAACCGTGTCATAAATAAGATTCTATAAATTCGTTACTTATAGATTATTTGGGGCGGCTAATCCTAAAGAATAAATACGATGGGAGCTTTAAGCTCAATGGTACCATGGTAATGGTATGGTCATGTCATGGTGTGGGTTAACCGAGCGACAGAGGCACGGACAAACGTGCGACCGAGACGAAATGGGACCTAGCGACGAGAAGGGCGAGAGGGAAGAGAAGAAAGTCCACTGCACTGAAGCACCTACCTCTACCAATAGCTGGCACAATCTTCCCAATATTACTTTGCACCAGCATCCTGCAGCCCAGATTAGGCCGTGTCACGTTCGGATAGTGCGAGGGTACGTCTTTGAGAAAGTCGGTCTTTTTCTTAAGATCCTCCTCATTCTCCTCCATATACTGAAGGCCAATCTTCGTCCACAGGTTCGTGGCCGTCTCTCTAATGTCCACCATTACGTCGCTCATGCTGGAATTAAAAATATAATATAGACGAAACGTTGCAAACTCGCAGCGTGCAATGAAATCCCGTCATTATTTATTTATTTAAACTTTATTGCACAAAAGGAATTGGTACAAATGCCGGACTTAATGCCTCAAGGCATTCTCTACCATTATTGCACTCCAACAGTGGCAACATTTCAGAAGAATAGGGCGCCATTTCGGAGTATAATATTCATTTTCAGATTTTGTTTACAATTGATGTCTGAAGGTAAGGAAGTATCCAAATATGAATTGGCAGCTTTTAGGATGCAAGCCATGTCAATGCTTTATGGCATTAAGTCCGCCTTTTGTACTATAAGTTTTACTTTTGTGCAATAAAGATTAAATAAATAAATAAATGCACAATGGATGGGTGGACAGCATAGATAATAATCACAGTAGAAAATCAGTATTCTTTAGTTGGGTTGCGTATTACCTAGTCAAAAGTAGGGGTATCATGCGATGCCAGAAGGAATACCGGTCCCGATAGTTGAGCATCCAGTTGCCAACCTCCTCAGTTACAGCCATGCGGACTTGATTGTTCTCATCAAAAAGCTTCTCAGCCAATGGAGTGATGGACAGCTCAAAGCACTTGGCATTACCTGCTATTACTATGGCTCCTAGAAAATCATAATCATCAATCACATCCCTGATCAGACCACTCGGTCCAGTACAGGTTCAAGGTTTCTTATTGTATTATGTTTCCTCACAATGTTAACTAAGTGGGGCTGTAATGCCCATTATAATTACTGATTGTCTTTTTCCTCAGGCAGTGCCTGGTTGCCTTTGGCATAGGCCTCCCCAGGCCTTTAAAAACAAAAACAAGCTTGTAGCCAAAAACTTAAATTAAATATCATAGTGAGTATAATATTGTTTTAGAAATATCATATTGTTTAGTTTAAAAGTAATTTCTAACATTTATCTTTTGTTTAAAGTTATTTAATACTTATTATTTAAAAAGTGAAGCTTAGCTTTCTGTGTAAACTAACCAATAGCCCTGATTGCCGCCACTCGAACCCTGTAATGTTGGTGTGCAAAGTTGGACAACACCGGTTTAACATAACTTTCACTCTGGAAGTGGAAATCCCGGGCCAGCATCCTTGTCACCAGAATGATGCATTCGCAGGCCTCCAGCTTCACCTTCGGAAACGGATCAGTACTAGTCTTCGTTAAGATACTCGTCAAATCATTTATAAATGGACTTAGCAGATGTGTCACATTATATTTCACTATTATCTGGTGCACTAGTCCCATTAAGACTAAACGAATCTCTTCAGACTCTTCCACTATTTCTGGACAACCTATACGACGAACCAGAACCGGCATAATGTAGGTTAAATAATAATCGTTCAAAGGCAGCCGGCTGATGAAGTTGGATATGATGGCTACGGCAGTCTCGCGACAGGCTTCGGACGAGTCGGCGAAACTTTTTAAAACGTAGGCATAGACTTCTGGGAAAACGACTTTCAAGTCACAGTCTTGGTGCTCGGGGTTCTCGAATATTTCCTCATTAATTTTAAGCAGAGCCTGTTTTCGAGCCATCTTGGATTCGCTCTGCAAAGTGGTTATGTGCTGCTCAAGGAAAGTTCGAGGATTCGCCTCGAACTGCGTTTTTGACTCCGCCATTCTTGGAATATAATGTCTGTTATATGATAGGAAATAATTCGCTTTTATCGACTAAACCTCGCTTTCTTGATATTGACAAACAAAATGTGGTTTCCATGACGACACAGCACGAACGTGACCACAAACTAAACGTGACATTGACATTCAACTTTTTTTTTCAATTAGTGGTAAAGGTAGCTATTATCTTTATGCTATACTGGTTAAAATGTTTGAAAAACCAACGAATTACATCAAAACCGTTGTTTCTTAAAATAGTTGGAATTTTTTTATTAAAATTTTTGCTAGTCATAGGCCCAATAACCTATATGCGTCGACCGGAACGTGACATAACTGGAGTGAAAACGTGCGCCAATCACAGCTCGCCAAGTAAAGCTGTCAACGTTTTCATTTTCATTCATCAATGGACGAAGTTCTTTTCATCATTTTATTCCGATCTCTGTAGCTAAAATAAGTTACTAGTATTTCGTTATAGAAAAAAATTCACAATGTTGAAATTCAGTGTGTTTAACTTATTGTTACTTGCGGCGGTGCTGCAAGGAGCGTTTGCGTTAAGAGAAGGCGATTGTGAGGTGTGCGTGAAAACAGTCGAAAAATTCGCAGCCACGTTATCAGACAGCGTAAAAAAAGACCCCAAGTTGATAGAAGCAGAGTTTAAGAAGTTCTGTAAAACCTCTAAAGGCAAGGAGAACAGGTTTTGCTACTATCTAGGTGGTTTAGAAGAGTCTGCAACTGGTATCTTGGGCGAGCTCTCTAAGCCGCTTAGTTGGTCAATGCCCGCTGATAAAATCTGCGAGAAGTTAAGGAAAAAGGACGCCCAGATCTGCGATCTTCGTTTCGACAAGCAGATCGACTTGAACAATGTTGATTTGAAGAAATTGAAGGTTAGAGACCTGAAAAAGATCCTGAACGATTGGGACGAGGTTTGTGACGGCTGCATCGAGAAGACAGACTTCATTAAGAGAATAGAAGAGCTCAAGCCTAAGTACATGGGCAGTGGTCGATCTGACTTGTAATAGTTCAATTATAGGTGAGCAGTAGCTTTCACTAACCTATATTACTTTCACCATAGAATAGTCTAGTATGATGAAAAGTTTCCTTGTAACATGAAACGTAGTACTAGTCTTAATTGTATAAATTTCTCAATAAATCATAGCCTTGCATTTGGCCAATCTGTGATTATTTATTCAGATGGAATGATAGGCCACAATGTAAGTTTACTTTTTGTTTGAAGAAATGTAATTTGATAAAGATTTATTAAAATCGTTATATTGTAGTTATATTCAATTATTTAATAAGTGTATTATTATTGATTCAAAAAAGATGACATGGATGAGGCCAATAGGCAACTTGGACAGTTCCACCCACACGTTTTTTTTAAGTTAGTTGTAGGCAGAAATAAGGCCAACAAGTATAAAAACAATTTGCATTAAATTAAATTAAAGCTCATTTTCACTTACAAAAACAAATAGATGGCTGATGTAACAAATTCAATTCAAATTGATTTATTATAAATTCATTCAAATTGTGATTCTACATTACAATATAAGACATAACATGTTATGCCTTGTATAGTTGCCCCATCCCATTCCATACTACTGGTAGGCATATTTGAGTCTTGATCTTGTTCTTCATGATTAAAGATTGTGAATTGTGACCAATCATGATGGCCTTCCATATGACATGGCCATATTAGTTGCTTTATGGATGGAATCACAAGCCTTTATGGTGGTATCAGACCACCTTGTTGGAATCCAACCTCTGGTGTGCTTGCTCCATGATTTGGCCTTGCATAATGTGCCCAAAGAATAAGAATGTGATTTTGATAATTTGCGAATGAATTATCCTAAATCTGATGTTGGTTTTAATGTACTAATAACTAATAATGTTTTCTTTTGTTGCAGAATAATTAATGAAATGTGATATGAACATCAACAACTAGGCTGCAAAGTAGCCCTGAACAGAACATCATTGCATTTAAGGACTTGAGTGTTGCGGGAATGTTTGTGCACACATTGCAGTAAATTATTGTATTTAATAAGTAAATATTTTTTATGAATTCAATGGTTTTATTGCTCTGTAAGTCCCCTTTTAAGGAAACAATGGCTTTGCTTGTTCATCATGGAGACATGGCATGGATCTACAGAATTCATGAAAATGTGATGTTGACAGTATAGTCAATAACAATAATGTATGTACAAAACCAATTATTGTCCAAAATATCTATACACGGCACATATTATCATTGACTTAAGGGTTTTACAGATATTACTGACTATTGATTTGTACACACATTAATTTTGCTGACTGTCCCCCTTATACACTATCCCTTTTCTAGGCATAATTTGATTTATCAACCAAATACATGTCAATAGAATTTCAATATTAGTTCTCTGATTTAAATTAGATTTTATCTTAGAAATAAATCACTAAAACTATTTTGTACATGTATTTGTTTTTTGTAAATAAGAACTATATTATATGAATCTGTGGTAAAACCTTCTAGATTGGTGCAGCCAGGAAAAGGCTCCTACAATATTACCCCACAAAAGCTTTTCAGGCTGTTGGCTACAGGCCAAAGTGCACAACCCATATTAGCAGTTATGTAATAAACTAGGTCAAATTCTAAAGTTTTTGCCTTGGAATTGGCACTTGATAGCAACCTGGTTTAACCCACTGTACTTTGGAGCAGATCCATGTCAAATGTCAAACTTGATGGGACAACTTTGACCTCCACATATGCCTACTAATAATGATTATACCAGGACATGATTACGAACATTATCTTATAGTTCAATTTATGTCAAAAATATATAATACTAGCTTTTGCCCGCGACTTCGTCTGCGTAGAACTCATTCTCGCTTTAGAGTTATTTGTTTTCCCATAAATCTTTCACCCTTCTTTACACCCCCTTAAGAAATGATTACATTCAATATGAAATGCTCTTTACCGCGCACGGAAAGTTTTAATAGGGATCCTTTTTTCAAAACGAATCAACATATCAGCCGAAAGACGTCCACTGCTGGACATAAGCCTCCCCCAAAGAGTGAAACAATGGCCGCTTCTTTGCCATCCGCATCCAGCGGACACCTGCGACCTTTACCAGGTCATCAGTCCACCTTGTGGGGGGCCTACCCACGCCGCACCTTCCGGTACGTATTCGCCACTCGAGAACCTTTCCTCCCCAACGGCCAACGGTTCTACGTGCAATATGCCCCACCCACTGCCACTTAAGTTTAGCGGTTCGGTGGGCTATGTCGGTTACTTTGGTTCTACTGCGGATGGCCTCATTTCTGATGCGATCACGCAGAGATACTCCTAGCATAGCCCTCTCCATTGCTCTTTGGGTGACTTTGAGCCTTCTTATGAGGCCCATAGTAACCGACCACGTTTCCGTGCCATATGTCATCACTGGCAACACACACTGGTCAAAGAGCCTCGTCTTGAGACACTGCGGAATATTGGACGAAAAGAGGTGCCGTAGCTTCCCGAACGCTGCCCAGCCGAGTTGGATTCGACGATGAACCCTTCTCAAAGTTGGACCTTACTAACTGGACAGTCTGTCCTAGGTATATATAATCGTCTACAACTTCGAGTAAAAGTGTCCGATTGTAACGGGAGTTGGTGCTACGTGCTCGTGCTTTCAAAACGAATGATTAAGCTTATTTCAGAATATCAAATGTACCGATTCTAGACGAATGAAGCCCGTAAAAATATTACATGTACAATGATAAAAGTCTCGCTACGCAGTTCTTCCGTAAAACGTCCCAACAGAGCGGGTTCTTCATGTAAGTATGATGGCCGAAGACCGAGTATTCACACAGAGCGGGCTTCTTATGTAAGGTTGAGGGCCGAAGGCCTGAAGCAGGGAGGCGAGACACGCGAAGCCGAAGGCCGAGCATCCCAACAGAGTGGTTTTTTTATGTAAAGTTGATGACTAACGGGCCGAAACGGAGTGGCAAGGCATGCGAGGCCGAAGGCCAAGCATTCACATAAAGCGGGATCCTTATAATTATAAGGCTGAGGGCTGAAGGCCCGGAGCCGTGCGGAACGCACGCGAGGCCGAAGGCCGAGCGACCCAACAGAGCGGGCTCCTTATGTAGGGCCGAAGGCCTGAAGCAGAGTGGCAATGCACGCGAGGCCGAAGGCCGAGAGTCCCAACAGAGCGGGCTCCTTATGTTGGGCCGAAGGCCTGATGCAGAGGGGCAAAGCATGCGAGTCCAAAGGCAGACACAGAGCGGGCTCCTCATGCCGATTATTCACACAGAGTGGCAAGGTAGCTAACAGAGAGCGGTCCGCTCATGTATGGCTGAGGGCCGAAGGCCCGAAGCAGAGCGGCAATGCACGGGAGGCTGAAGGCCGAGAGTCACAATGCTTAGACATATAAACAGATAGACAAACAGACACGAATTCTCAAAACTGTTGAAATGTGTTCTGTTTTGATGCCAAGGGCCCTCCAATTGCTCCATTGATTTATCGAATATCTTCAATGTACAGATATTCGACCCTCTACAGCTTTATTATATGTACGGATGAGCATAGATCCAGGGGCCTTTCAGTTCGAAGTAGGATTTTTTCTATGGCAATGTTAGTTTAACTTGTTTGTACCGGATGTCACTGATGGGTGCTATCTCTATCGCACTTGCATATTGAAGTGACAGAGATGCAGCGGTCGTGCGTTTAGTTCTTACTAAATATACAACGGCGCTACGATCTATGTGGAATACTTCACTGGTCTTTCACTCTATTTCAGTGTATATGTATATATATTGTAGTTTGTGCATAGATCTAAGGTGCTTCAACTCTCAATGTTGACGATTGGGCTGCCCAGCCCAAGTGATCTCTTATATCAAACGGTTATTATGGTGTGAAGGGTCACCATTAAGTAAAAAATAATACACGACAAAATTAAATTGTACACCGACGATACAAAGACTGCATTGAAGCAGCTGTTTTTGTATTTAAGCATATGAAGACAATATATAGCAAATTTATTTTGATTTACACGCAATAATATACCTAATTGCTAAGAGGTTATGCTCAAAAATAGCTTCAACAATCAGAAGGAATTATGATACTTCGGCTTTGACATATCGAAACGTCAGCTTGTTTACAATACGTCAAATTCTGCTATGGTTAAGTTAAATTTATTGACACGCCGTTATATTCTCTATTGGCTGAAAC
The DNA here is from genome assembly GCA_905163555.1 of Notocelia uddmanniana. NCBI lineage: Eukaryota > Metazoa > Arthropoda > Insecta > Lepidoptera > Tortricidae > Notocelia > Notocelia uddmanniana. The sequence goes on along the minus strand of LR991061.1, from coordinate 20,348,421 downwards.
TTAAAGCTTAGAATGGCGTATGAGTGTTTAAATCACCCCGTTTCATAGACCATATTTGCACCCCCGATTTCATCCCTTTGAGGGTGATTATCGGGGACAAAAAGTATACTATAAGTGAATCCAGATTATATACTGTTAGTATACAAAAAATCATCTTGAACTGTTCAGCCGTTTTTGCGTGATTGAGCAACAAACATCTAAACTTTCGCATTTATAATATTAGTGGGATAATTCATCTACGTTCACAGTTTTGCAATTGTAAGAAGACGAAAAATCTGTCATATATCATTGACGTTGACTGTAGGTATTACTCTATGAATTGGTTACAGTTTTATTAAATTGTAGTGGGCAAAATTACAAAACATGGAATAAAGTTCCTACACATTACCATATGTTACAGATACTTTTCAGATTTCAATATTTCAGAATTTGACTGGAGAATAAAACCAAATCAGATACAATAATTGTTTATTGGACAGCACACAACAAAATACTACACAAGTTACATAGCATTATAGGACATTTAAACATTGATAAATCTACATACACATTTGTTTTAGTTAAATATTCTCAACAGGTTTCTCCAATCTAAACAATCCTGTAGAGTTTTCAGTGAAGTCGACTCACCTTTTAGTGGTATTTGTAGTTTCTGTGATGTTCTGGAATTAACATAATAACACTCCATTATTACGAGATGTGTTGTATTGAAAGATTGACAAAGTGTCCTTAGGCCTACGGTATTTGGTTACCATCATGCGTTCCGCATATATACCTACATGCGGTCTTTTTTACAACTACCATTATAAGTACAAAATGTTAGCCATATCATTGTATGAGTGTGCCTTAAACTTTGAATAGAAAAGGCAAAATAGATAACATACTCATCCTTCCATAGTTGATAGCATAGAAGAACGCCATGTTGAAGACGAGTATCTGGAAGAAAGGGGCGGCGCCCACTTTACGCGGCTGCATGTACTTGTGCTGCCATCTCCACCAGGCTACGGGAAAATCAAGAAATAGCACTGTCACGTTTTACCACTAAAGGCGAAACTGACACAAATGGGTTAAATACTATACGTAAATTTTATAGTTAACATACCTAATGCCGAGTGATGCCGACATCTCTAGGCCGAAATGTACTAAAAACATCACATAATACATGGCTGCTGGCCTGAAGTACTTACTTCTTTTCATATGGTGGCTATAACTTTACAAATATATTATAATCATATTATTATTTATATACATAATCGGTAGGTACCCCTGCTAAAACGCCCATGAACGCTGAGACAGATTTCGGCCTGCGAGCAAACCAAGATCCAAGTTCCATCAATTTCACATCACCGAACGGGGTATCAGCTGAAAGATGAAGAATCAAGTAGGTAATGTAGTCCCGTAATAGAGGCCATGCTTCATCCAGACTAGAAAAATATATACACCCAATTAGAGACAACGAATATGAACTGTTTCACTAATGCCATGCAGTATTCAAATCGTTTAAAATATTATGTTTATATGTCTAATATTGCATATTATTGGTAATCTCCGGAACTAATCTCATTCATGATTCATCTCTAGAACGCCCGGTGGTCAGTGGTCACAAGTTATCCCCATAGTTCCAAAACCGTTTTAAAGGCACATTTACGATCGAAAGTATCTGCCAACTATAATATAGATAAGTCTTGACTTGATGTAGTGTCTGTGTCTACTTGCCTTTTCCGTAGAATCGGGCAGGGTCATAAGGCCCATGCTTAGCAGCATCGTATTCTTTGGGATAGTCTCCTAAACCCATTATAATTTTGAAATGAAGCGCTCCAAAAATTATGTCGGAAATGACAAGAAGAAACCATAAACAACATGTTTTTTTTCTATTTGATACACCTTCCCCTTGCGGAAAAAGTTTGACTAAATAACGTTTATCTCAGTTGTAGTACGAAATAGTACATTACGATACAAGTGCAGATAACAGGAAGTTCGCAACGAGTGGTGATAAATTAAAACACGACCGATGGGAGTGTTTTAAATCGACACGAGTTGCGAATTACCTGTTCGCACGTGTATCGTACAACGTTTTACAGTACATATGGCTCCTTAAAGTTTCGACATATGCACGTTATCTGCACGTTATCGCACTCGTGCGGTAATGTAGCACCATATGTACTGTAAATATATTTTTCACCTCAGCGGCACGAACATAGCGGGTTTGCTGCTCGAAACCAGCGAACAAATCTGTCACTATTCCCTTGCGTGAAAAGTTGTATGTATCTTTTGCTTGCTCGGGACTAAACATTTTTTTAATACCACGTCGTCGGTGGCAAAAAGCCGTACAGTCCGCCTGATGGTAAGCGGTCACCGCAGCCTATGGACTTTTGCAACTTCAGGGGTGTCACATGCACGTTGCGACCCTTTAAGAATTTATACACACTCCTTTCTTGAAGAACCTCCATACTAGTCCGTTGGTGTGTAGTCGTGTACATCAACACTCGCAGCAAAAATCTACTTTGCTATAACCATTACAAGTTGGTAGAAATGGAGGGTGAGGAAAGTATGCATTGTGGGCACAATAGTAATTTGTTCAACAAGAGAGCAAAGTAGATTTTTGCCGCGAGTGTTGATGTTGAGTCCCGAGCAAGTGAAGGACTGTATACATAATTGAATCACGAGCTTAGCGAGTGATACAGTATTAGAATCTTGAGCGTTGCGAGGGATTCAAAGACACGAGTTGCAAATATCTTTGCTCTCGTGTAATACATACAACTTTTCACCTCAGCGGCGAGAACATATAACGCAAAGGAATAGTGACAGAGATAATGAAGTTTAAATTATCCAAGTTTGTATTGCACCCCGCAGTATGAAAAGATGACCTGCGACTGCGACTAACCTACGATATGAAAAAAGTTTTTTCAAAAATTACATTTTGCTCACACTGGTTTCAAGCAGCAAAACTGCCATGTTCGTGCCGCTGAGGGAAAAGTACAATATACATTACTCAGATAGAGATATCAGTTAAATACATAGAATTTCCCAATTCTATTTATTTAAGGCTTTCTTCGTAGCCGTAAGGCGCAATCCGAAGTCTGTGGTTAAATAATCCACATAGATCGTAGCGCCGCTGTGGTATTTAGTAAGAACTAACCGTACGGCAGCGGTCGTCTCTGTTACTCCAATAAGCAAGGGTCGTAGGTACTTCTCATGACGTAAAATTCCGGTGACGTAAAATTGACGTCACACTGCATATAGGTGATTCAAATTCATCAATTTTACACAACACACACACACAACAGTTTTTAACAGGTTATAGAAATGTTGAATCTAAATATGAACGTAAACTCTCTAAGACGACGAGGTTTGTTTAATTATTGGTAATAATTGGTATTACACATGGACCAGTCACAAAAACTTGCAATATTACCTAATGTTATACATTATAAGTTGCGATGTGACAGGCAAATTGCATATACCCGTGCACACCATCGCTTACACTGTGTTTACAAAATAAAGAACAATCCACTCACGCAAGTCTCATCTACCAAAGATCTAGGTACTTGGTTTGATCCACATCTCACTTTTAATGACCATATTATGAGCACTTGCTCTGCTGCTAGAAAATGCTTGGGCTTTGTAATCCGCCAATCCAGATACTTCAATTCGCAAACTACCCTTAGTGTTTTATATAATGCGTATGTTCGAAGTCGACTGGAAACAAATTCGATCATATGGAGCCCACATGAACGGCTGTACACTCTCATATTAGAGAGAGTTCAGAAATCTTTCGTTCGCTTCCTCTTCCTTAAGCTGTACGGGTATTACCCTCGTCTATACCCCACATTATATATTTTGGGAATGGTAAATTATAACTCCCTTGAGACCCGAAGGAATGTATCGTTAGTCAAATATTTCTTTCGCTTATTACGAGCCAAAGTTAGTAACCCTTCACTACTAGCGCTTATCCCTCTACGCGTGCCCACCGTCACCGGTGTTCAGCTCCGGCGCCGGCCCGCGCTGTTCGCTGTCCCGCCGGCGCGAACCCGTGCCCTATCTCACTCTCCGCTACACCGTGCCCTGACTCTTCTGAATGGTATACTAGACAGCGACAGTGAACTTGACTTATTCCACAGCTCTGAATCGTGTTTTTTGGCAATAACTAACCGTTACTTGGAATCTATATCTACTCCAAGTTCCATCATTATAGCTTAAAATTAAGTTACTTACTAAAACAATTTATTTGAATGATGTATAATGTTAACAATTATTGACTAGTGTTTTTAATATCTTTATGTAAAGTATAATCTCCAGTTAACACTGTATAGCTTGACTGTGAAGTGTTAATTTATGGAACATAATAAATAAATAAATAAATAAATTAATTTGTAATAGGGACATAATTGTAACAAGTGTATGTATACATGATTATTGATTAATGAATGATGATTGATTGATTGATTACAATAAGACTAATTATAATCACGAAAAGTACGACCCCTACCAATAAGCAAGTGCGATAGAGATGGCACACAGTGACATCTGTTACAAACAAGTTAAACTAACATCTCCTTAGAAAAGTTCGTACTTCGAGCTGAAAGGCTCCTGATTGTGGATACAATCTTAACCATTTTAGGGCTCCTTATCCAATGGGTAAAACGAGACCCCATTACTAAGACTCCGCTGTCCGCCCGTCTCTCTGTCTGTCCGTCTGTCATCAGGCTGTATCTCATGAACCGTGATAGTTAGACAGTTGAAATTTATAGATGATGTATTTCTGTTGCCGCTATGACAAATACTAAAAACAAAATAAAATAAATATGTAAGATACTTGAAGTACACTTGTTTGCCAACGACGTGGTAAAATACTGCAACTGATCGCGTTTATGTTGGACATACAGCATTAGTTATTATTATTATATCGTTTCAGACAGGCAGCTCGCGCTGATAAGTCTAAATAAAGTAGTTCAATTAGCACTAATATAACTTACTGCTTTAGATAGTTTGTCAAGTCTATTTTTATACTGATTAACACTGTTGGACACTATTTACAACTTGGGAGTTCCTCTCATAGCTAGTCAATAAATCTTGTTAGGTAAGCAGAGGTGATAAGGTCCATTTATAACAGAATACCACAGAGGCCTGTGTCCAGCAGTGGACACCCTTTGGCTGATATGATATGATGACATCAGAGTACCTACTAAAAATTATTTAAGCTTTGGTGTATTTGAAAGAAAATTCATGGAAATTATTATAAATCTTAAGCCTTACATTTCACTATATAAGAGGAACTTTCGGAATTACAATACTTAAAAAATATGGATTTTGATTGATAAGCAAGTTCACTCTAATAACTTTATTGCAGTAACTTTTCACTTTCTCTTACAATACATGATTTTTGCAGATTTTACCCATACATAAACATAAATACAGTATAAATATCTGCAGGCAGCTGGATTCTGGGCCAATCTTTAGTGGTACTTGTAGTTCCTGTGGTGCTCTGAAATATGAAAAATGTATTAGATTTAGAGTTGCCAACACATGTCATGTGTGGTTGTTGTTACATGGGTTGCCAAGCTTTGCTGGCCTTTGTGATATGGAGAAATGTAGATCTGTCTAGATAAATTTCTAAGAACCCTTTTATAAACATTAATATTTATATAAATTTTACTTTTACATTAATACTTTTATAAAATAGATATTTGATTATCTAGAGATGATTAGTTTGGTATTATAAGAGCATGTAGAAAGTGATCATGAAACAGTCTTTAAAGTGTTTGGACCACCATTATTGATGTTTTCTGTTTGTGTGACAGATAATGATGCAAGACAATTAAATTTAAAATCCTCAATTAAAGGTCGTTAACAAATGTTGAACTGTAATAAATTTTAAGAAACTGGAATAACAACATGGTTCATGACAAATTAAGTAAGAAAATTTCACAGCAGCGCTTTTTACATCTGCAAATAAATGTCACTCAAGTACGTAAGAACTTACTCATCTTTCCATAGTTGATAGTGTAGAAGAAGATCATGTTGGCCACAATCAGTTGAAAGAACGGTGCAGCGGTCATCCTCTTAGGCTGCATGTACTTGTGCTGCCAGCTCCACCAAGCTGCAACAACATAGTTTAATATTACTTCTTACAAATTTTCTAATGAACAATTACCATTGATCCAACTGAGTTATTAAAGGTAGGTTTTGCTTTTTCAGTGACATTGAACTATAACCTATTTCGATATAGCATAATACGGTACCTCGGCTGCAAGCGCCCATGATGGCAGAGGGAGTCTTGTTCCTGCGAGCCAGCCATGATCCGATCTCGCTCAGTTTAACCTGTCCGAAAGGAGTATCAGCTGAAAAGCAGAAAAATAATTATGTAATCGAGCGTTGTAAACGGAAGAATAAGTTTATCTGGAAAATCACTCACGCTTTCCGTAGTAACGGGCAGGGTCGAAAGGCCCGTGCACAGCTGGATTATATTCTTTAGGATAGTCGCCGAAACCCATTTTATTTGATTATCGACCAAATTATTCGGAAGAAATTTGGTCGACGATAATGACAATCGTAGACTATACTATGTTACTTTTTTAAATTAAAAGGATGACGTATTTATTATCTATGCTATATAAAGAGAATTCTCATGGACTCCGAAACATCCTTGCTTATAATTCGACTTTTTTAAATATATCTCAAATAGGTTTGACAAGTGTCAGATCATATTAAAAAAATAAATAACTGTCTATGATTATACAGCAAATTTCATTGTTGAGTGTTCGATTATTCGGACTTTACTTTATCAATTCTTCTTAAATACATTGAAATAAAGTTACGAAAATGGTCTTGGAAAGTACTATGATATGTGTTGATAACAGTGACTACATGAGAAATGGAGATTTCCTTCCAACTCGTCTACAAGCTCAGCAGGATGCTGTTAATTTGGTATGTCATTCCAAAACAAGATCAAATCCAGAGAATAATGTAGGCTTATTGACTCTTGCGAACGTGGAAGTGCTGGCCACGCTGACGAGTGACGTAGGCCGCATCCTATCCAAGCTTCATCGCGTGCAGCCGAACGGCGACATCAACCTATTAACTGGGATCAGAATCGCCCACTTGGCACTTAAGCATCGTCAGGGCAAGAACCACAAGATGCGAATCGTCGTATTTGTTGGGTCACCAGTCCACTCGGACGAGAAGGAGCTTGTCAAATTAGCCAAGAGGCTGAAGAAAGAGAAGGTAAACTGCGACATCGTGTCCTTTGGCGAAGACGCTGAAAACAATCCCTTGCTAACAACTTTCGTCAACACCCTGAATGGTAAAGACAGTACTACGGGTGGCAGCCATCTAGTTTCCATTCCTGCTGGTAATTGCGTGGTTCTCTCTGAAGCCTTGATCACTAGCCCATTGATTGGGGGAGACGGTGCTGGCCCATCTGGCTCTGGATTGTCTCCATTCGAGTTTGGAGTTGATCCTAATGAAGATCCAGAATTGGCTCTAGCTCTGCGTGTGTCTATGGAAGAGCAGAGACAGCGGCAAGAAGAGGAGTCACGGCGTCAACAGGCTAACACTGAAGGAGAGGCTCCAAAAGCAGGGGAGACTCAAGACACTGGCATGGAGCGGGCTCTAGCCATGTCTTTGGGCCGTGAAGCTATGGAGTTGTCTGAGGAGGAGCAGATAGCCCTGGCCATGCAGATGAGCATGCAGCAAGATGCCCCTGCAGCAGAAGAAAGCATGGATGTCTCTGAAGAGTATGCTGAGGTCATGAATGACCCTGCCTTCTTGCAAAGTGTCCTTGAGAACCTGCCTGGTGTAGATCCTCAAAGTGAGGCTATCCGTAATGCCATGTCCACCATTAAGAAAGACAAAGATGAAAAGGATGACAAGGATAAAGACAAAGATGGAAAGGGCTCCGGCTCGGGATCAAAATAAAGACTTTTCTTATACAATGTTTTAATGGCACATATGCTTGTAAACCTTAACTTTAGAAACTGTGTAACTATCTCTTAAATTTATTAAATACAGAATTTATATTCAAAATATTTTATTACTTCTGTGGCCATGAGATCCAATTTAAACCCTCAATCTTGTCATACCCTGTAACCAAATATTTGCTTAGGTTTAAATTATTCTGATTTAACACTTTTCAAGGCACATAGTTATATCGACCAAAGTTGTACTGTAGAAACACCATAATTTACATTGTAAAATTTATATTGTAAAATAGGCTCTGCTTAACTTGGTACAACACTGCTTGAGGCAGGAATCGCGGAGCGCAACCAAATACTCACAAGCATGTAACTGATATCCACAATGCTACTTCATCAGATTTGTATCGGCATTTAAACTCCATCAAACTACAGAAATATTAATAAATATTTACAGTTTCGCTTAACCGCAGGCAAAAAAATCGAGAATAAGAAAGGGATGTATGCATTACGCCCTAGGGCGAGTATCGGCTATTGTAGCTCAGTATGCTTGCTTATCATGGCACTGTTTATGAACAAGTGTGATAAAAATTATCTTATGTTTTTTCTAGATTATTACAAACTGCATTAAATATTTTACAATCAGTTTAGTTGAAATGGTAACAGACATACACACTTTCACATTAGATTTCTTTTGGGTAGCGTGATCAATTTAATAATTGAAGAATAAATAAAAAGTGAAAAGCAAGAGAAAGATTTCTACAAAACACATAATTAAGGCCCATTTACACGGTGCATGAACTTTTATGTGATATTCATTATATTGCAGGATTTGTTTGAACTCGTCATACCACGGTAGAACGCCATCCCACAATGTACCCAATGAGAGAGAGTACACGTAAATTACTTTAAGTATGACACTGACATATACTCTTATTCCATTGGATATTCTACTTGACTAATGTAATAGTTTCTATTACACGGACACTGTTAAAATCGTATGTTTGTAATAGAAACACTATTACATAAGCGTTAAAGTAGACAATCCAATGGAATAAGAGCATATGTCAGTTTCAAACTCAAAGTAATCTTACAGAAATGTAATGTAAAATGAGTCATTAGTAATGACAATCGCATGCAAGTTCTTGCATCGTGTAAATGGGCCTTATGTATTTTATCCGCGAAGACGCGCGCCATTCTTACCTGGATTCTTATGGATAAAAGTCAAAATACAAACGCAGTTTACGCATTACAGTCCGTGAGCATTTAGAATAAGATTTGAGTCTATTCTCTCTCGCTTGTTCTTATGCCAATCTTAAAAGTAGGTATATTACTGCAGAGGCCAGTAAGGTACTTAGCCATAGTCTAGCCTCGTATTATAGCCGGACCTCGCCTTTGACTCGCGCGGCTAACTCGTAACTCGTACTAGTCCAGAATGACACTTATGTTATGGGGGGATGTATAGTGCTTTTCTCTAAAATTTCGCGGAAATTTGAAAATTATAAGAAATATTATCTAATATCCAACCGCAGTGAAAAATTTAATAATAGACCGTGATTTAAACCACGACCTCTGGAATCCAATCCGTCCATCGCTTTTTCCCATTGAGCTACCACGGGTATCGCTCGTGGCAACGAATCTTTAATCAATTCACTCTTCTAATTAAGCCTTAGGGTGACTTGTAGCGACATCTACCGCGAAGATCCCACTTACACTTCCGCTCCGCGTTCGGTTGCCTCTTGTAAAAATAATATCTAATCTAAACGATATTATAAGGATTCAGTAATAATCATTTATACTCAAAAAAACCGACTCCAATTTTGTACTTGCTATGCCACAATTTGTGGTTTCCGTGAGCCAATGCTTGGTTACCTACAAAAAATACCGAAATCGGCATATGCGTGCCTATCAAATTTGAGCAGTTATTAACTCCCTCGATTCCTACTAGATCCCATCATCAGACCTTCACCAAATTTATATGGGACCAATATCGGGGTACCTGCTTTGAAACAAAAAAAGAATTATCAAAATCGGTCAACGTGGTCAAGAGTTATCAGTACATACATAAAAAAAAGAACAAGCAAACATGCAGACGAACTGACTACCTCCTTCCTTCTATTGAAGTCGGTAAACAAGTAAATTTTTAACAAAAAAACACCGACTCCAAACTTTGCCAGACCCCATCCTCTTGGTATATAATTTGAGGAGTTCCTTATTTTTTGCGTTACCCCATCCTCTTGGTTTATAATTTGAGGAGTTCCTTCGATATTTCCAAGATCCCGTCATCAGATCCAGATTTGGTGACAATGGGACCAATTAGAAATCACACCCTTTCAAACAAAAAAATATTTTTTGAAATCGGTCCACTAGTCTCCGAGTAATCGGTGAATATACATAAAAATAATAATAATAATAATATACCGAAAAATTGAGAACCTCCTCCTTTTTTGAAGTCGGTTAAAAAGACGTGTTGCTGCCCCCCGCACGGATGTGGCGGCTATCGGATTGCAGCACCGCTGCAGCTCGGTCGCCGCTGCCGCTTTCCGCGCCCGGCGTACAGCCCGGCCTTGATATGTAATGGGTTTCCCATACTTACTTCCTGGACAGTAGCTGCAATTTCCTGGACACTTAAAATAATTTTCCAGGATTCTTAATTACTTTCCCATGCCACATTTGTAGATGTAATGGAAACATAACATAGCATTTTTGAGAAAACGCGAACCTGAGTAGGTACTGTTTAGAGCTCACGGACTGTAGGTAGTTGATACGCAATGAAAAGGACTAGGGCGCCTCTTCGTGGATTCAACATTCTATATCTTCAAAATCTTATTTACAGCATGGTTCAGATGAGTGACTGATTGATTACTTGACTGACACCGATATTCTTTGCTCTGGAATTTAAGTTTCGCTTGATGTAATGTCATCTGTCTGTCGTACTCTCGCACCGGTTGGGGTTTTCGTGGGATGTCTGAAATAAAGTCATTGTTCGCGGTATAATAGCTTTATAGTCGTGATTCGGGAGACGTAAGCAAAATCAACCCCGAATTTAGTAGATCATAAGCTACTGTTTATTACCACTATCAGTGAACAGTGAAATTAAACCTTCATTTTTTGTTGTAGGCGACCACGATTGTGGATAATTTAAAGTTTGCTTAAGAAAAAGTAAAACAAAAGAAAAAATAGTGGGTGTTTTAGGGTGGTATTCCACTCGTCCAATTTCTTTGTGAAATCTTTGATCAAAGTTCTTTGACGTAGGCCCATTCCACTCATCCAATATCTTTGTCCAAGTTTTTTTTTCTTGCGTAGCCATATTGATTTAACTGTCGTCAGAATCTTTGATCAAATGTCGGGGTCCCATCCAAGTTGGATGAAATCATCGAATTTCTTTGATCAAATGTATATTGGACAAAGATATTGGATGAGTGAAATACCTCCCTTACTTCAAGACGACGGTGAACTTAGTCCTGCTCACGTCTCCCAAAGTTCGTAGCTATTAGGGTTCCAAGCATATGAAACATAAAACATACAGCCTGTGACAGATAGATAACGGAGCTATAAAATCCGAATGTGTGACTCCTGTACATCTGTCTGGTTAACCACTAACAACCAGCAGCTTCCCATCATCGCCTTTGTGAGTCACCGCGGGATTCGCTTGCGCATGTAAAAGTTGATGTCCCGGCATATACCCGCATCGACGCGAGCTCAGACTCTAGAAGGCACTAGGCAAAGTCAGCACCCTCCGGCAGTTGAGCCACTTAGGTGTTCAGTTGGTATAAGTGACTCACTAGGTTGGAGGCTGAAGATAAGCGTATAGTCGTATATCGTAAGCGCGATGCTCGACAGCGAGAGGTTGCCCTCCACTACCGGTTAAGGTGTGCCGCTGGGGGCCCCATGCCGTACACTCCATCAATGTGTAGAGCGCCGTATCCTACGGTGCGCCACACTCGTGACAGACGGGTGATTCCTCTCGACCTGCCACGCGATGCAGGTATTCGCCGAAGCACCGTGTCCGTTGAGCACCTGCGTTATTCTTTAGGACAGAGTCATGTGTCTCCGGGTCACCCAGGGAACCAGATGTTGAGGACGAACCGCCTCCATCTCAAATCATAGAAAGAAAAGGCCTCCACCGTCACTAAACCGGACACAGAGGACTCAAAGTCTTCCGCCCACCTGCGGAGCAAGGCAGCATATGTTGTTGCTATGACCCGGTCTATATGATCGTCTTTCTCCCCTTCCCCGCATGTTCACACGATGGTGAACATGCGGAAAAGGGGTGCACTTCAGCGAGCACCTACGCCAGAAGTTCCCAGGGAAGCAGAAGCCTGCTGCTATAAGTGGGACCGTCGTCATTGATACCGCCGTGCGATACCCTCGGACTGCCCGCATAGCTATAACCTTCTGCGGCCTGCGCAAGAAAGGTTTGTTTTGATCAGTGAGGGCGTCCACCCAAACAGGAGCACCGTTAAGTAGACTCGCGGAAGTGGACTCTGAATGATCCCAGAGTAAAATCGTCTGAAGGTAAAGTGAGGCCCACCTACATCGGGCAATAGCCGACCAACTACCGCAGCAGCCTCCACCAGCATTGGAGCCAGTTGTGTAAGGTGTGTCCTGAAGTTCCACCATCCATCCAGCACTAGACCAAAGTACTTCATTTGGGTCTTGACCGGTCAGTCTTGTCACTCTCGATCCTCGACACTCAAGTCCAGTAACTGAATCCTTTAAACCACAGAGGGTACTTACTCTCCTCCGAAGGTTGACATCGGCGTAGAAAACTAATACGAGCTTTTGCTAATGTGTCTTTGATTCTTTTTCTTCTATCACTCTGTTGCTGCTGCGATTTCTCACAGACGCCGTTGTCTGAAAAAAAGAACAATGTGTTGGTTACCAGAAAGTAATATTCTAAGAAGGATAGTAGTAGTGTATTCGTATAGTATTTCACCAGCAAGGAGAGGCGAAGTAGAGTGGGAAATTTTAAACTCGCCGCCGTGGCCACCGTCGCCCGTATAGGCGCCGTCGCTGTTCGGTAGGTAGGGTGTTTTCCGTTGTTAAAAACAATAATTACGCGCGTAAAATGAACGCAAATTGGGAGGTGTGGCTTTGTATTGGTTCCTAATTTTTGGTACAGTTAGCATCAAATATCTAGATTGTAGCAGTAATAGCCATTAACCAAAATGACCTTATCCCTATCAAAGTGATGCTATGTCCTGATGCCTCAGCCACACAATGGCCCATGATGGACAAAAGTGTGGTGAGGCGTTAGGCCGCGGGCGGGATTGCGGCTAGCTAAGTATTTTTTGCTATGAAACCTTTTCATGCACTGGGTGTACTCACGCACCCAGTGCATGGAAAGGTGGGGAAGCACTCATCAAAGAATATTTAATTATTTGTTTTATTATAATTATTATCATCATCGAAAAAAGAAAAAGATGTGTGAGAAGTAAAAGATGTGTGTTTTTCTGGCTCCTGGCGGCGATTACAGCCACCCTCCATCGTCTGTGAGTGGCCATTGCCTGTGACCGTGCGTGTTGGTACAGTCAGCCAACAAAGTGGTCAACCACTTTTGAACTTTAATATACAGGCTGGTTTTATTGAATTCCGTTAATTGCGCGGGCACATTTCTGAGATGAAATTAAGTAATATTCTCTAAGACACTATACTATCCTAATTCGTACTATTCCGAATATATTCAAGAATTCATTTTCGTTAATTAACACCCATAGTATAAGTACAAGAGATCCTTAACATACAGGCATAAAGTTCTTATTTCCTAAGTGGCTAGCTCGGCTAGTATGATGGCAAAATGACAACTTTTAAGGTCACGGTTTATCGTCAAATACGGGTAAAGTGTAAAAAAAATACGGGCTCTGGTGGGAAACTACCATAAAACGTCGAGCTAGCTCAATTTTCTGGAATTAATAATTATTTTATTTCTCCTAAGCAATAAAAATGCATTCACAGATTGTTGAAGCAAAAAACCTTTTTCAATAGTAATTGTACAAAATGTCTTTATTTATTTGTGACCTCTCTTGTATCCTAGACTAGGTCGGTATCTAATAAGTTTTTGTTTCTTGATAGAAATAGGATTGATTGGCATCAAACATTTTTTTGACAAAAATGACAAAAAAATGGCTTAGTTTTGCCTTCTGTACATTTTTTCAAAAACCTATGTATGCAGTTTTATTGCTTAAGAGAAATAAAATAATGTTTCCTCCCTGTATGTGTGTAGTCATTGGCGGCCTTAGATGGAGGCAATGGCAAGCAGGGCAACCGCCCGGGGCCCTCGCTCTTAGGGTGGTATTCCACTCGTCCTATATCTTTGTCCAATTTCTTTGTCAAATCTTTGATCAAAGTTCTTTGACGTAGGCCCATTCCACTTATCCAATATCTTTGTCCAAGTTTTATTTTTTTCATGCGTAGCCATATTGATTTAAATGTCATCGGAATCTTTGATCATATGTCGGGGTCCCATCCAAGTTTGATGAAATCATCCAATTTCTTTGATCAAAGATATTGGATGAGTTTAATACGGGGTGGTATACTACTCATCCAATAACTTTGTCCAATTTCTTTGTCAAATCTTTGATCAAAGTTCTTTGACGGAGGCCCATTCCACTCATCCAATATCTTTTTCCAAGTTTTTTTTCATGCGTAGCCATATACTGTCATCAGAATCTTTGATCAAATGTCGGGGTCCCATCCAAGTTGGATGAAATCATCCAATTTCTTTGATCAAATGTATATTGGACAAAGATATTGGATGAGTGGAATACCTCCCTTACAGGGGCCCCGCGCAACCCAGGTGAAGGCCTCGCAAAGATTTGATGCACCGGGGCTGCCCGGAGCCTCGCAATGTCTACGGCCGCCACTGTGTGTAGAACCTAGAACAGATTGTCCAGTTAGATAGGTCCAACTTCGAGAAAGAGGTAAATCGTCGAATCCGACTCGGCTGGGCTCGGGAAACTACGGCAAAATCTTTTCGTCCAATATTCAGCGTGTCTCAAGACGAGAGTCTGACCAGTGTGTTTTGCCAGTAACGACATATGGCACAGAAACGTGGTCGCATACTATGGGCCCCATAAGAAGGCTCAAAGCCACCCAAAACAGCAGTGGAGATGGCTGGGAGTTTATCTGCGTGATCGCATCAGGACTGAGGCCATCCGCAGCAGAACCAAAGTAACCGATTTAGCCCTTCGAATTGCTAAACTTGTGGTTATATGGCAGTGAACGGGGCACATAGCGCGTAAAACCGATGGCCGTTGAGGCGGAAAGATTGTCCAGTGGCGACGACGTACCAGTTTTGCGCATCCAGCGGACTCCCGCGACCTTTACCAGGTCATCAGTCCACCAGTGGCGACCACGTACCGGAAGGCGCAGCGGCTTCCGTAAAGGTAAAGGTAAAGGTCGCGGGAGTCCGCTGGATGCGCAAAACTGGTCATTGTAGAATTATTTGGAGGCCTATGTCCAGCAGCGAACGTTCTTAGACTGCTATGATGAAGAGTTATAATTGTCATAAAATCAAAATTATCCAATCTAATCAACTCATTTTAATGTTAATCAAAATTCAAGTACCCTGCACACTGGACCCCGGACATCCTTCAAGATGCAATAGGGTAACGCTAGAGGATAGCGAAGAGCAATAATTCAAGTATATTTCTTTAAAAATGCTAACACTCACTACAATAACCAGGCGTAGGAATCCGCCGGGCAAAACTGTTTGACAAGTAGGGAGTTCCTATATCGATAAACTCAACTATCGATGCTAGTCCTATATACTAGTGATCGCCCCCAACATTGTGTGTTTTTTGTTCTATTGTTCAACATATCATATATTAAATAATCGCTAGGTTATACAAAGGTATAGGGCGTAATACCCAGGGCTCGGATTTTTCATCGCACGGTAAGATGAAAGAAAACTATGGAGTCGATATTAAGACTAAAATGTAACTCAAATTCATACTCATACTCATTCATTTAAATAACACCGAAAGTAAATTATACGTGAAATAAATAATTTCAGTTGAATTAATTATATTTTAAATAAAAAAAAATTGAGTAAGCTCCTAGTTTGTCATATCCATAGGGCAAGTAGAGAAAGGAATGAGTGCTTCAAAATCTTGAGAATGGATGGCGTGTGTATTGTCCATATCAACATTACTATTGTAAAATGAGATAATAGGGACTTTTTCGATATTTTCTGGAGTGAAACAGTTTCTATATTGGTCGAAAATCCACTTGTGACTTGAAAAAGATCCTTCTATATTAATAGACGTTAGCTTAGTAAATTTAAAAACTCGCTCAAATTGTTGAGTAAGTACTTGCCATCTGCCTTGTTTTTATGAAGTCCGGATTGAGGATTGAGTACTTTTTCAATTTATCTTTTTAAAAAAATGCTGAAACTTGCGTATCAGACATTGTTCGCGTAATAATGTACGCACCGATTGCAACATAATTAAATGACACGTCGTTAACGATAGACATACGACGCACATGATATTTGATAAAACGTCTAGTACCCAGCATTATGTCTACCGCAACAAAATAGTCTGTATAATTATGTAAGTAAGTATAAGTTGTTAAAGTTACGTGATAAATGTAACCCTTTACCGAGCTCAGGGAATAACACTTCCCACATCGTACTACAAAAAATCATTTTAGTTTAATTAATTAAAATTAACTCTCGATTGACATTTTCGATATGTCAGCCTGATAAAGCGATAAAAGTATTTCTGGACTAACCCCCTTATTCATAAACATCCATCAAGCCTCTATTAGTTAACAAGCCGCTAAAGTTGTTTTGTCCTTATCTATCACTTTGACATTTATGTTTGTGAGAAAGGGTCAAAACAACTTTTAGTTAACAGAGGTTTGTTAAGTTTTATGAATAAGGGGGTAAGAAAATAAGTGAGTATGAGTATGAATATGAGTCTTAATATCGACTCCATAGTTTTCTTTCGTCTTACCGTGCGATGAAAATTCCGAGCCCTGGTAATACCTATTGCACTACAAAATAGTTAATATTATCTCAACCTCTCTAGATAATTAAAAAGAAGTAAATTACCTACTTAGACACTCACTATAAAACAATAGGTAATTGTCAATGTCGTCGGACAGTGTCATTTGTAAACACGTTATATTACAAAAGTATTTAATATTTATGAGTGAAATCAATAATGCCTCCTAAATAAATAGAAAAATTGCTTAAAAAACACCCTGAAATAATTAAACGTGGGTCCAAGCTATACTGTAACAAATGTCAA
Source organism: Notocelia uddmanniana (assembly GCA_905163555.1). NCBI lineage: Eukaryota > Metazoa > Arthropoda > Insecta > Lepidoptera > Tortricidae > Notocelia > Notocelia uddmanniana. The sequence goes on along the minus strand of LR991061.1, from coordinate 20,331,254 downwards.
TTCACCTTTCAGAATCGAAAGACATAGAGGTATTCAAGAGGTAGAATATCAATTTTAAAAAGACCTTACTATGTTTATGGTGGTCTGCGATATATCGTAGTATCAATTAGAAAATCCAAAAAGTAAGTAACGCGTTAAATTCTAAAATTGTTTTTAAAAACGAAGAAGAGTATTGAGTTATTAATAAAAAAAATACTCTTAATAAAAACATACTTTAACAAGCAAACCCTTGAGTGATCACTAGTATATAGAACTAGCATCGATAGTTGAGTTTATCGATATAGGTACTCCCTACTTGTCAAACAATTCCTATGTCTGACAATAACAAACATTATCAATAACCTTACGTGTAGGCCTTATTTTTGTTATAGCATAGCAGGGTATAGTTGCCTTTGATATAAAAATATGTATACTATATCGACGAATCTACTAACTTACATTTACTGTGCTGGTACTTCAGTCCATCCCCCTTTTTAGGGTTCTGTAGTCAACTAGAAACCCTTATAGTTTCGCCATGTCCGTCTGTCTGCCTGTCTGTCTATCCGTCTGTCTGTCCGAGGCTTTGCTCTGTGATTGTTAGTGCTTTGGTATGTATATTGCATATATAAATCAATAAAACTAACAGTCGTAAAATAAAAGCTAAAAAAATTTTATGGTGTTGGGCATTGTTGGATAGGAATTTCAAAATGAATATATATACGAGGGGTGATCCATAAGTTTTGATAATCGGTATGAACCACCCCGTTAATGATATTCTTTTAATGTGACCATGACACTAATCAACATTATATTAGAGTAAAAATATATAAACATTATTCATTTGTTTTTCTGTAATTGCTGAACAAAAAACATCTGAATTGAAAAAATAACAAGATGGCGGATATAAGAGTTGGTTTTGTAATTATTTGGAGCGGTGTGGAAAAAGTCCTGATGCACTAATGAAGAATATTGTAATTGAAAAGAAAACCTTGGTTTATCATTATGATTTAAAGGATAAGCAAGTTATCTGTGCAATGGTTTTTTTTTATCTCCAGCTATGTCACCAAAATTAGGGTGTATTTTTCGACTTCTTCCTTGACTATTGAGGCCTACCAATGAAAACTACGAAATTAGCTTTCACCAATTGAGCTCAAATATTATTGGAGAGTTGTATAACATTATTCTATCAGAGTTTTGTTAAATATTATAAATAAGCTGAAGAAATAAAATCACGAATTTTCGGGAGAAATTGTACTTCAGATCCTTCTAATTGACAAAGGTGCTGCTCTTCGAGTACAGATCAGAACTGATAACCGTTCCCATTATTGTTTAGCACTAACTTTCGACTACTACTTCTCATTCACTTATGTTCAAAACCAACTAAGTACATGAAAATCAAGAGCTGGTGATGACTTAGTGAAGGTATAAAATTTGACCTCAAAAAGTAAAATTATTTTTATTGGGGTAAAATAAAACAATTGAATGACGTTAATAAGTATTTGAAAATAAAGAAAAGGTGCATATTGTTTTAAAAATATAACGATTTACATATCTCCTATATTTAATACCGATTATCAAAACTTATGGATCACCCCTCGTATATATTCAAGGTCTTTATCTTATCAAACATTTTTTGATAAAGTGAATATTTCCAGACATATTCACACCAAAAGAAAAAAAAAGTGTCTATGTTTTTGACCCATACTTCAAAAGTTAGAGGCCCCTCCCCTAGGGCCTCTAACTTTTGAAGTATGGGTCAAAAATATGAGAAAAATCATGAAAGTAAAGCTTAATAAAGACTTTCAACGAATTATAGCGGACATGATCAGTTAAGCCGTTTTGGAGTTATCGTAAAAAGTCTTCCCTTCTTAGTAAAAGACGTAACGCTGCTAAAGTATTCCCTTTTGCTTGTGATTGATTTTTTTAAAGTAAGTTCATTGGGCAACTACGGAACCCTACACTGAGCATGGCCCGACATGCACTTGGCCGATTTTATTTAAATAGCTGTGTTAAATTTAAATATTCACAATTAAGTATTTACGAGTGACGCTAGTGGACACGTTAAGAGTAAAGCACTCTTAACCAATCATCCATCAATTCTAATTAAATTACCATCAGATTGCACATGATCTTCGTTCTTCGTCAGTATGAAATAGGAACTTTCGATATTATCCAATCGAGGTCTGTAACTTTTAATGGTCGACCCTGAAAGAAAAGTAAAAGGGGGTTTAAAAAATACGTTTTTGAACCATCGAAACGGGAGCCAAAGAGCGGCTAAGGCATGTGGTAGTTACCTACAGTAATTTGAGGAATAAAAAAATTCGCCATTTTTCAAAGTTGACGACTCTTAAAATTCAATTCAAAAGTGACGAACCTCGACCTCGGGCGCTTATAGCGCACCACTGTCGCTACCGTCACCGCTCGAAGTCGTGGCCCAACCCTTAGCTTATACCTAGTTTAGGTCCATAACTTCTCTAAACTAACATCTCTAAACAATGCAAGCGGCAAATCATGTAACAGTTGGGGTAACAACGTTATCAGAGGGTTTTGACCCTGCAGAATATGGATCTGCCTGTCGCCATTTCGAAATTTGACACGAAAGTATGGTAAACCGGAAAAGGTTCAACATATACAAAAAAAAACAATTTTTTCGACGTACATTTAGTAAATTGCTTACCTACCTTAAAAAAGGTCCGATTGTTATATGATTATTGAATACTGAATGATGATTAATTGATTACAATAAGACTCATTTGCTCAAAGGTTAGCTGGAAGAAATCCATTGAAGGGATAAGCTCGCCTTTGTACGTCTACTTTTTGTTTGTTTATCGTTTTGTCGTGTTTTATGTACAATAAAGTAATACATACATACATACTAATTAAAATCACCTATAATGGAGCGTGACGTCACACGGCATGAAAAGTAAGCCCTGGTGATCACCTATAATTTTTTAACACCTATGGAAAAATCAGAATTTCGTGCCGTTGTTCTTCTTCTATTTCTATTTAAACACTTGTTTATGAAGGGTTGCAGTGCTGCCACAATAAAAACTGAACTTGATTCTGTTCACGGCACTAATGCAACAACGTTGCAAACTATTTATAACTGGTTAAATGATTTTAAACGTGGTCGGTCAATCACATCTGATGCTCCACGCTTTGGTCGCCCAATCGAAGTCACTACTGAGGATGTTGTTGAAGAAGTCCATAATATCGTACTCGACGACCGCCGAGCGTGAAATAGCTGAGAAGATATGCATCTCCACTGAGCGAGTAAATCCTGCACGACGATTTGGCTATGAATAAGTTGTCATCAGTCAGTCCTCTTTCATCAAAACAATGCCCCTTGCACACCTACTCAACTATTGCAATGGCAAAAATTCACGAATTAGGCTCCGAGCTGGTTCCTCATGTTCCGTATTCACCGAACTTAGATTCGTCTGGTACCTATTTCCAAATTTGAAAAGATGGCTTGGAGGACAACATTTTTGACAAATGAGGACTGTATTGCAGGCATGAACGGCTATTTTGCAGACCTCGACAAATCGCATTTTTTGGAGGGGATAAAAAATTTTGAAACTAGCTGGAATAAGTGTTTGGCCCTTCAAGGAGATTATATTGAGAAATAAATGTAATTTGTATATTATCCCGAAAAATTTCAAGTGTCGCTCTACCGGCGTTCCTGTCTTCAACCCACAGCACCTCTGATCTCGCAGGTAAAATCCTTAAAGCTCCATCGGGTACAAACTGCGAGATCTCGTGCTTGGTTGAAGCCTCGAACGCCTGGCTAGCTGGACCGAGTCCAAATTTACCATCCAAACCCAAATTACAAAGGGCCTGGGGCACCATAACTTCTGCCTCGACCTTAACGTCTCTGGTTAATGAGGCCTCAGGCAAAGAACGTGCAAGGCTCCTAGCAGTTATTTATTTATTATTTTATTTAATCTTATGGCATTTATTTACGAACCGTGAGATCTTCGAGAAGACAAGTACGGTTGCCAGTTTTTGTTGCACTTTTAGCACCACCCAGGAGTCACGTGTAGAGTAACGGCGGGTATTCCCTACGGACGTAGTGCAACTTCGACCCCCCTTTGTCAAGTGAGTGGGCAACTTGACTGCTAGAAGTTCTCAAGCCGCCCGAAGGCCTCTAACTTGGCTTAACGACTGCTGTCGTAGACTGCGCCCACATTGCTTAACCTCGCATACCGCACGCGGTACGTGGGCGCCGCTGGGCCACGAACGCTCTATTGCGCCTCTTGTGGGGCCGCCGTGGATCCCCTTGGCCATCACGGACTCGTCTGCTCTTCGGGCGCCGGCCGCCACTCCCGCCACGCTGCAATCAATGACATCCTAAGAAGGGCACTCATCAGCACCAACGTCCCCGCGGTTCTGGAGGCCCAAATTATTCGGGCCGATGGGAAGCGCCCTGATGGGATGACATTGATTCCATGGAGGATGGGTCGCGCGATGGTTTGGGACGCTACTTGCGCCGATACGCTAGCGGCGTCCTACCTTCCAGCGACCAGCAAAACGGCCGGTGCGGCGGCGGACGCTCGTGAGAGATAGAAGGTGGGCAAATATAGTTGTCTCGGCGCCCAATATGAGTTTATACCATTTACCGTTGTAAGGCGCATCTATTGGACTTTCAAAAAATAAATAACTAGCATTCTAATCTGTTGAGTTTATTCACACACCAATGCTACATAACATAACACAGATATTTAAGATTAGTTTTTGTGAGTGTTACAAATTTTAGTGACAAATTATGTTATACACTTAGTATGTAAGTCAGTGTATGACGATTTTTTCTACGGGCGGCACCTTTTCCGGTATACCGTACCTACTTCCGGTTCAAATCTGCAATGGCGACAGGCAGATCCGAATCAGCAGGGTCAAAACACTCTGACAAAACCTAATCACCCCAACCAACTTATACAAAATTTGCTTAAACATTCTACTTTTTCAAAAATGGTCCTGCTGTGCAACCGCGAATTTTGAAAATCGAACTTCGTGTCGTGCCGTCCCTTTCACTCTCGTGTTTTACTCTATATGACGGAAAGGGACGGTACGATACGAAGTTCGATTTTCGAAGTTCGCGGTAGCACCCCTGGTCTATTATGCGTGACTTTATGCTAAAAGAGCGTGTATATACTTATACGAGTAGATCTAGGTATCTGCACATTAGTCCTATAACTACGTCCAAGACCACCGGGGGAAAGGGCAGCAGCCAAGCGTGGCGATTATGGCATTTACCCCCCATTAAATTGGGGGAGACCTATGTCCCCTTCGGCTGATATGGTGGTGGTGGTGTGGACCGATAATATCGAACAATGTGTTCACGCATTTAAGAAAACTTACAATATGGGAAAAGTAAGGCTTCAAAAACTTGCGTTGCACTCACCGTTGACGGATGACACGGGTTTCTGCAGCACCGGAATGTGAGATCTCACGCTTGAGCGGTTCATAGGAATGTCGCTCTTCTTTGAGACTGTACATGATAAAATATGATCACTTGATCAGGCCGGTCTTTTTAACCTACTGTCGCGCTGCGCTGCCATTGCTTGCGCGTTGACAATTTGTATAGTGTTGTTTTTTTAATAATATATTTATTGAACGAAATCGCTGTTTTCTAACATGTGATATAACCTACACAAATTTACGCTGCGGTAATGCTACCGCAGCGTTGAATCATTAATATTTCCATGTAGAGCAGTTTAGGAGTTCTTTCTTTGTTTATTTTTCAACATGGAGCTTAATCTGACTCAACAATAATATTGTGTTCTGCGCGCTCACTTCCTCGCGCCCTATGTTATTGATACATATCATATTTGAACACGATATGTTGACCTTCTTTTTTTGCAGTGTAGGATGATGAAACTGATGTTACTCCCCGTATGTGATTCGTTTAGTCGCCAAAAGTATCATAAAGCTCTATCAAATCTACTACGAATGCTACGGCGTAGCAACAACTCGTTCGAGCAGTCGTAATAAACAATTTTTACTTCAGATAAAAGTATCAAACGTACGTCTTTGGTACTATCCTATTATTTAGGAATCAGTAATCTTTATTGCTTTTCATGGGTACAGTATTACTTAGGTACTAGGTATTGTGTTAATAATTACCTTTATCCGTAGGTGCAGACGGATTATTTAAGTTACGCGTTAATGAGACATCAGCTGTAAAAAGAACGCACTTACTTTTAACAACAGTCTGCGTCAGTTTTAGATTAAGTTAACAGTACGCTAAACAAGGCACTATTTCCATTTTCTTCTACCCGAGAACCATGATCAATACAGAAAAGTGGTAAAAGTATAATTCCTAGTTAACACAGGGCCTAACTACCCACCAAAAATAAATACCTACATACGATAAAAAATAATGTAAATAAAAAACAAGTAAACTATTTCTATTTTGTCCTTACACCACGGGCGGTGGAGACGAATGATATATTTTTTTTAATTTCTTGCTGACCTGTAATGTAATGACTGGGAGTTATAAGTATTTCACTTCAATAGAACAAAATGAGCAGTTGGGCCAATAAACTTTTTATGTTGCTCGTTGCTATGTTTTTACCTCGAAGACTTTTCATAGGATTTTAGCATATACCTTAGGTAGTACCCACGTTTTATGACGATATTTAATCCATTTTAACATCTCTTAAGCATGTCAAATGAGGATTTGATTGGTTACTGTCACCTGTTATTACCAATTTGCAATTTGTTACCTTGGGTAATAGCTGGAATTTTTCTCCACCAGTCACATATTACCAGTAGTACCAGTAGTAAAACTGCACTAGTAACAGACGGGAAAAATCGCAACTGTCAGAAGTAAGCAGGTGGTGACGGGTGGGAATAACCTAAATAAAGTTCATATTACATAGGAATACAACCATTTAGAAAATCAGACGATTTATTTAGTTGTTGTCTCCTCGGTTTGGGACTGAAAAAATAAATAAAAAATTGATTCACCCAGCTACTAAAGCTGACTTTACTCACTGTTATGTGCATTTAGAATCATTGAGGGATATTTTCTGATGACTAATTTGTTGTTAGTGGACTTGATCAGAGGTTGACCGTAACCATCTTTACTATTGACTGAAAAAATAATGAATTGTACCAAATTTACGTGCTTCGGAAGGAAAAACTGAACCCCTAAATATTAACTTCCTGACTATCCATAGGTCCAGTTACGGATTTGCAATCTTGGCCGCCTTAGGTCCCCCCAGGGCATGTAGTAAGTACCAGCCACCCCTTTCTCAGCACTGATTAGCCGCTTGGTCGCCCCTAATATCCGGTCGCTCTAGGTCAGGGCTTATTGGGCCTGAGGGCAAATCCGCCACTGGATGATAATGAGGGAAACAATGGATCTGTACGAATTCACTTAAATATTATAATACCCTACCCAAGGGTAAAGTGGGTTAGTAATAAATATTTGAGAGAAAAATATGTCAATGCTACAACTGTAAGAGAAAATAACTCCTTAAGTAGTCTACTACAATTGTGAGATGTGAGAGTTACCTACGACAAGAAATTTCGTTGAGGATCTTTACATCAATAATTTAAAAAAAAAGTGACATCATATTGTCCTCCACACTTACCCAAAATATATGCATTACTAACACTTGACCGGTACATTTTAGAATTATCAGTTTTCTTTTCAGTTCTCTTTGTATCGTTGGAGATGGAGACAGTTTTTGCTGAAAAAATATATTTTTATTATAATGGGCCACCGAAGATATCAGCTATTCGCATATTACCAGCTATCGCAGTTCTATCGAACTTTCTATTTCTGTATGTATACAGGAGGCAGATAAATGATATTACGAACTTCAATCTTTGGAAGTTCGTCACAGTAGATAAATATACATGTAATTTAAAAGGAGTAAAATAAATACGCCCAATTGTCCAATTTCGACCTCTAACTCTCTACAATAAATTTAAGAGGAGCTCGCAATTGTTAGAAGTATTCAATAAAGGTTCTTAAGAGACTAGTTGAAATACTGCTTTAGCTAATATATTAATTGTGACTTCGTGATATCGCACCAGTCAGGTAAGCATCCTTTGCTTATGCCTTTGCACAGTGAGCTAACAAACAACTACTTAAATAAATTGAAGCGTACTGACTGGCCGATATAAATTTAGATAGCTTTCCATCCTAGAGAAAGTGTTCCACGGAGCTCAGGTTTATTTCTAACAGAGATTGCCCTATTCGTTGCCCTTCGTTCGACACATGTGTATGTAGCTAGAAGCTATGTGGCTAGAATTAAACAGACTTACTAGATTTGCAGTTGACTAGTGAGCAGGATGGCCGATTGGAGACATCTGACAGGAAATCTTGTTCACGTTCGCATAGATCTCCATTACTCGGTTCAGGGGCTACGAACCAAAAAATCAGGCAATAAAAATGCTGAGCATCATATCAAAGCCATACCTGATCAGGTACATGATGCAATAACTCCTATGCAAGTTTCATTGAAGTAACACGAGCTCGACCGAACCTTACCAAGTAATAAAACCCTAATGTTGTTTGGTGGTGGTGTATCAGTGTCTCAAGCCATAAACACAGCAGGCTTGTTTGCCACCATCATGTTGGTATTACAAACTCCTAAGCATTATCAACATATTTTCCCTTACATTCAGGGTTGATATTTTTTTTAATAATCATCACTCACATGTCTCCTCCGCAGGACTCACGGATGCCGGAGGCTCCGGTGATGGAGTTCGTGGTGTCATGCACCGGCTGCTAGGGGCAGCTGCAACAGTGGTATAAATACTCTTAATCAAACTACTTAAAATTAAATTAAATCATTTATTTCGTGTAACAATAGTGACACATAGCTTAAACTTTTTTAATAGGGGAAAGTAGTATGAGTTGATCACTTAGGGTAAGATGATCCTTTGCGATTGTGTGCAAACCACTAACGACATCTAGTTGATTTCTATGGCAAGACATAGCTCCGTACACCCCTCCACCCTAGTCAAATTGTAATGGCGGAGCGAGTGACGCATCGGTTTTTACGAGAGAACTTGTTTACATTATTTTTATAAAATTTTGCTATTTATCTGTCAGACTTAAGGGTGGTTATTGAATTTTGAAATTTAGCTTTTTATTTTAGGCAAATCTAATGGCGCTTAGCTACAAAAGGAAACCGCTCGAGGCCAGGCCAGAGGTCACAGGAATAAATGACAGCAGGTCTTGGCATGGCCTTTTAAAAAGACTAAGTCATTGAAAGGAAGGGACAAACAAATTAATAAAATAGTTATTGGCGCAGTGAAATATTGAGGACGAAGAAAACTCTTTTGACATAAGAACAAGAAAACAAGCTCGTGAAACATATAAAAGACATGGAGATAAGAATGTATGGGTTATCAAAAAAGGAAGTGCTGTCGTTCGCATATCAGGCAGCCGTAAAAATAATATTTATGTGGTATATGCAGCACAGCACCTGCCATAAAGCATTTTAAACTTATAGGTTCAATTCGTTATTAATTTTTTAAGCAAAAATAATCTTATTTGTTAGCTAGGTACAGTTTGTTCCCTTAATTATTAAAATGAAACCTAAATTAATTGATTGTTATGAGTATGAGAATATAGGTAGTTAGGTAGGTAGATAAATTTACTAGTAGTTAGCGCCTACATTTTTGGTTTGCAAGGAAAAACATACCACCACCACCATATCAGCCCTAGGACGTCCACTGCTGGACATAGGCCTCCCCTAATTTCATGTGGGGTAAATGCCATAACCGCCAGGCTTGGCATGCGGGTTGGCGATCGCAGTATCTCCACCGCACTCTAGGAATGCTGCTGCCCATTCCCCGGTGGTCTTGGTCGTAGTTTAAGGACATACCCGGGTCCGGGGAATTGACGTAAAGCATACATTTTACGTCAATTCTTGCTTAAGGGGATCATCTCGTACTACTTTCCCCTACTTTCGTAAAGGAACCCCCCTCCTCCTTTAACTGGTAACCTTCCTTCATTTCTTATTCTTCTTCTCACTTTTAACAACATGTGGCTACCTTTTTTTTTGTACCCTGGAAAAAGCTTCGAAAGATTCCACCGCGCCACGGGGCGACGCGGTGGATATGTAAGATTCTTACTCACTAAAAAAACTTGGGGTGTTCCTCGCTCTACCTTTCAGCGGGGCCACGGGAACGCTTTAGCACACTTCCAGCAGCTGCCCGTCTGGCTGGGCCCACCACCGGAAGATCTTGTGCATCCTCCAAACACTCTTAAGGGCATGTCCGAACACTTGACACGCCCCCCAACTCGAGGACCTCTCTAGTATGGGTGGCAGACATCCCCGTGTCTGCCACCCGGAGGTCTTTATTAAGGCGGCAAACGGCGATCGTGCGCGGCATGCCTTCGTCTCATTCTGCGGCGGCGCATTGGATCAGCCTCAGCCGAGGCTTCTCTCTCGCACTCTGCCGCCTCCTTCTCGGCCACGACCTTTTCGCAGAACACCAGCATCGTTTTCCAGGCCGCTTCGCTGGACAACATGGCTCGCTGTGTAATTTTGTTCAGGTAACTGCCAAAACAGCCGTGCCCTGACAGCACCTGCGTCAGCCGGAAGGTAGGAACCCCGGAACGCCTTTCCACCCAGTCATGGAGAACTGGGTGAATCGCCTCTATGGTGCGGATGCCGGCGCTCGGCCGTTCCAACCGCTGCTCCCATCGACCCACCGCCTCCCTCTGCAGCTCAGTTCGCCGCTTCTTTATTTCCTGGGTAACCAGCGGGTCCCTCCGGCCTAGCGCTTCCCTACGCCACTGATACAGGGCTGAAAGGGCCTTCGCGTCTAGGTCCCAGGGCAGGCAACAAGCCAGCACACACGCAGCCTCCGCGCTTACAGTGCGGTACCCTCTGATTACTCTCTGAGCCATCGCTCAACATGTGGCTACCTATTATGAGATGTCATGTCTTGAGATGAGATGCACCGATTGGTTACAGTTGTGTAAAAGAGACATAAAAATCACGCGTCTTTTATGGCTCTTTAATTTAATTTTATTGTTTGTGGTTACAGTGACGACAGTTATACATATTTAGCATACTAAGTAAGAAATATAGGTACAGACCGCTGACAGTAATAAAATTCCGTTGGCTCCCTTTGAGTGCAGAACCTGCTGAGGGTAAGATTAAATCCGCCACTAATGACATGCAAGTTTTACAACAAAATAGTGACAGTAAGAAACGTTATACTGACTAAAAGGCGAGGAGGTTCTTCTGCGGCCAAAGCTGGGCGTATTTCGGGAGATGTCTATGTTGGTACTGCTGCTGCCCATATGTTCACGACGCAACCCTGTGTCACAAAAAAAATCGGGCGTTTTGATTGATGATAGCATGAGCAAAATTAGCAATTTCATGTTTTTTGTAAAAGTATAGTAGAGTTGCTAAAAGTGCCATTAAAAATTAAATAATATAAAATAAATAAATAAATATTACGAATATGTTCTGCTTGCTCCTCTTGCGAATTGGCATGAGAACTTACATATGTACTAGGTTACTTATAGTTTCTCTGTAAATACAGGGTGGTCCCTGTTACGCGAGTACCCTATGTCCCAATATTGTTTTTTCAATTCGGAGAAATTTCAATCCGGCAACTATACTAGTGTTATGACCTCCAAGTAATGGATCTTGCTTGACACCACGCCACGAGATTACGAGTATAGCGCGCCGGTCAATGCAATCTTTGCGGTACCTAGTATCAAGTTGATGACTTTATGAGTCATATCATAATAGTTAATAATTTTTAGTTCTAAAGGTATTTTGGGTATTTTCAATACTTTTTCAACTTCTTGTGAATTTAAAATAATTATTAATATCACTCTAGAAGAGTAATAAAATACACGTACTTAAACTATCTTTGAAGAAAATAAAATTTAGAAAACATTTTTCTTTTTCGTTTGGGGGCACTTGGAAATAATTGCTGGCTTGCTTAATAGTACACCGTTTAACTTTTTGCTCCTGTTACAGGGCCCACTCTGTAGAGCACTCATCTTATCTAAACAATGGATTTCCAATTAAACGTTGTTTTTTTTCACTTTGGATTATTCTCTCCTGTTACCACTAATTTGTTACAGCTGGCAACAGCTGGGACACTACTGGTAGTAGCTACTGCTGGGGAAATCCCCAGTTATTATCACTGAAGATTTATTTATTCATTTGTCGTATTTTTTTATACCACGTCGGTGGCAAACAAGCGTACGGCACGCCTGATGGTAAGCGGTTACCGCAGTCTATGGACGCCTGCAACTCCTAGGGCTGTCACATGCGCGTTGCCGACCCTTTAAGAATTTATACACTCCTTTCTTGAAGAACCCCACACTGTAGTCCGTCCGTGTGTATGACTTTATTAATCACACAATTCAATACATTTAAGAACAACATGAATAAAAACATGGATTGACCTAAAGATCAAGGTTAGATACTTTTGTAGGTACTTTGGTATTTGGTATTTAGTATTACAGTTCAAACATGACGTTAGAGCGACAAGCCCGTCGTTTTTTCCACAGTAGTAAGAGACGAGGGGAAATCGCAGCTGTTAAAACAGTGGTAACAAGTGGAAATAACCCTAAGACTTACTCACCGGGACGACGTGGCGACGGCGCCCTTACATTTTGACGTGGCTAAACCGTCGCCAGCCTAGCTATCACAGTAGCTTATACCAGTTATACCGTCACGTTATATGGCCGAAATGTACTGAAACGTCACATAAAACGTGACGGTATTCGCTATCGTGCTAGCTAGGCAGGTGAGTGAGCTTAAACTGAGCTACCATACAACTCAGTATGAATTTTGACGACGACGGTATGATGCTCGGTGAGTAAGAAATGAAGGTCTCAACGTTAAGATTCTATTAAATATATAATATATGTACCTTCCTTCTTCAGCCTGTAGAAATCAGAAACTGAATTCTCTATTCACCCGAGCCGGGCGAGGTTAGTACCTATTTGTGAATGTGCCCGCGCGAGGTTTTAGTTAGTCAAACTTACTAGATGTAAGGGTCTCCTTATACCGCGGGGTTGCCCGCCGATCCTTGTTGACAGCTTCTTGTCCTAGTAAATTGAAATAACATGACATTAACCAACCCAACTCCCAGCAACAGCACGCCACATGGGTTTTGCCGTGAAAAAGTAACATCCCAAACTCGTTTTACTATGTAAAAGCGGGTTGGGTATAATGGGTACGAATAATTATTTTAACACGTTCCCTGCGCAGTGTATCCATTTTGATACTAAAACTGTGTTACCCTGGAGTGCAATGTGTACCTATTACGTACCTATCCAAAAGGATGCATGAGGAATTCTAATAGAGAACAAAACACAAAAACATATCAGAATTGCTAAATTAAAGAGTAATGAAGCAATTAATAAGTAAAATACAATAAATAATGACGTGGACTTCAGGAGAAAATTTTGCCCTTTGTATAAGGGGTAGCCAGGCTAGAACGATATGAGTAGATTATTCCGTCACGTATCACGTTCATCATCATCATCATATCAGCCGAAAGACGTCCACTGCTGGACAAAGGCCTCCCCTGACGATTTCCACAATGACCGATCCTGCGCCGCCCTCGTCCAATGGCTTCCCGCGGTCTTGACCAGATCGTCAGTCCACCTTGTTAGTGGCCATCACACGCTGCGTCTTCCTGCGTGTCACGTTATATGGCCAAAATAAGTATAACTTATCGTGCTAGCTGGGCAGGGAACGTACCGTAATGTATATAATATAGCGCTACTCGTACGGTATTAGGTACCCATCGTCAATAATGTTTTTTTGATGGTAAATATGCTGTCAGATGCAAGAGCGAGTGTGATAGCAAAAGACCAAGACCAACAGTGGTAAGTATGTAGTGCTTCAATAGGTTCTCTTTCTAAACGGATTGACACCTCGAATCCAATACGTTTATAGTTTATTAAACACCCGGGACTCACCGTTAGTATCATCGCCCTCCTTGGAAGACTGAGACGACAAACGTTTCGAAATCGGCTTCACGGCGCTCTTGGTATTGTAGGTGGAGGCAGCATGACCTTTCAAGGGATCTTCTCCTATATAAATACCAGGTTTAAGTAGTTTAGGCTCATTGTGTAAAGTTCCAAGACAAATTTTACATAGTGTGGAGACTGTGGAGGTCATAGGTAAAATTGGTTCTTTATCTTTGGTAAATATACGTTATATATATATATTTTTTTTTATCAAAGTCATTCTAAAGGGTACTGGTTGACTTAAGACGAGACGAGGTAGTGGGAAAATATTCAGAATAACAGCTAAATGTGTCCAACTCTAAGAGCCCTTGCTTTGCAGACAGAGCGCGGTCCATTGGACTAGATGGAACACCGCAGAACTCCGGTGACTACTCTCTGTCTGCACGGGCTCTAAGGCCGCGTTTACGCATACGTGTAATATCGCATGACTTTGTCATCATCATCATATCAGGCGAAGGATGTCAACTGCTGAACATAGGCCTCCCATAAAGAGCGCCACAATGATCGGTCCTGCACCACCTGCATCCAGCGGACTCCCGCGACCTTTACCAGGTCATCAGTCCACCTTGGCTTACCCACGCTGCGCCTTTCAGTACAGGTACCAGTCCAGCCAGTACACGACTTTATGGATTTTCATAAATTCCGACAAGTGCGCGCAACGTCGCGTGCAATACGTTATTTGACTTTTTAGGGTTCCGTAGCAAAAATGGCTAAAACGGAACCCTTATAGATTCGCCGTGTCTGTCCGTCCGTCCGTCCGTCCGTCCATATGTCACAGCCGATTTACTCGGAGACTCTACAATTATGAAATTTGGTAGGAATGTGTATGCTATGAACCACTACATATATAATATGATTAATATGTACCGTATCTGCACTTCAGTTCCATAAGTCACGTAAAATAGGTATTGAAGTAGAACTGTGTCACTTTGTAATATTGAAGAAAAAAAAACTTAGTGAAATTATTTTCAAAATTGCTTTTTTGAGGTTAGATATGAGGATATCACGTATCCACCACCATATCAGCCCTAGGCGTCCACTGCTGGACATAGGCCTCCCCCAATTTCATGGGGGGTAAATGCCATAATCGCCACGCTTGGCATGCGGGTTGGCGATCGCAGTATCTCCACCGTACTCTAGGAATGCTGCTGCCCATTCCCCGGTGGTCTTGGTTTTAGTTTAAGGACATACCCGGGTCATTATCATTATATCACGTATCATTTGTGGTATATTGTATTTTAAAAAATCAGCCATATCGTGTATGGATGAGCCCAAACTTGGTATGTTTCGAAAATTATTATGGTTTTAATTTAAAAAATATGGCTGAAATGTAATGATGTGGTATATTTTTAGAATCGCCTTAAAAAGCCCTATCATAT
Source organism: Notocelia uddmanniana (assembly GCA_905163555.1). NCBI lineage: Eukaryota > Metazoa > Arthropoda > Insecta > Lepidoptera > Tortricidae > Notocelia > Notocelia uddmanniana. The sequence goes on along the minus strand of LR991061.1, from coordinate 20,315,915 downwards.
GATACTACAACCGATAGATTTCTGAAAAAAAAATGTTTTTTTCCATACAAAAATTAATATGTCTCATTACTCCCCCCCTAAGAGAATTTTTTTTAGGAACTGCGGGTCAAAAAAATTGTTTTGACCTCTAGTATGCGTGTGCCAAACGGCTAAACTGTAGGTACATCGATTTGCAGTATTTCTCTGAAATCGGGCTTGTACGGAATGTACGGCTACCACTATAAGGCCGTTAAGTTTTTACGTATAGGTAACAAGGTACATCGTTGTCAACTTGTCATACAATTTAATCTTTATTTTTACATAAGGATTCTATTGGTACCTTTAATTTGACTTTTTAGAGTATGACAATTCGTCCGTAGGGAGTACCCACCGTTACCAGACACGTGACCCCTGGGTTGTGCTAAAAGTGCAACAAAAACTGGCAACCGTACTTGACTTCTCGAAGACCTCACGGTTAGAAAATAAATACCATACTATTATTATTATTTGACTTTTTAACCATAAAGAAAACACAATTTTCAGATTCTTTAAAGGTTTTTTTCGAACCGTGACGCCTTTTTATGATTTAGGTAAAATTTTGTAAATTACAATTTATTCTGATATTTTGATGGTTTACTAACCATGGAGTGATACCATATTATAAATTTTAATATGTGGCAAATACCCAATTACGCGTGTAGTGTACCTACGAAACGCAGCCCTAATATTGCAGACTTACTGGTAGGATCCTTGCGAGTGAGAGAACGCGTCGTCGAAGATGATCTGCTGCCACAACTCGAGCGGCGGCGCGTCTTTCGACTCCCCGTAACATGTCCTACTGAATATATCTTGATTAAAGCCATATTCGAGACTCGCATAGGAGTTTAATTCCTCATTACAGTGCGGGTTACCGTGGTATAATGAGTTCAATAAATCTGTCAAACCGAGCAATGTAGTGAAACTCGCATACGAGTCTCTTACGTGTGTAACTAAGGATTTAGGCAGTAGCACTGACAATTTCATTTCTCGGCTTACCACTTATGGCAACACAGCCGTGAGATTATGTTGATATGTATTGATTGAATTAATTAACGTACCTATAGATAATATTCGATACATTATACACAATAAGTATTACACCGCAAGAATTTAAACTGTTACTTTCCTGGTTCCGTATAGAGACTCGTCGTCATAGAGCATTTAACACAGGTGACGCCATTAAAATACTTATCCCTTGTAAAAATCGTGCAAGTTTAAATCAATACACGGTGAATTTCAGTCGGTAGGTAACCCGACAGATTTTAACCATGAATTTCTGATGATATTACGAGTAAATAATGTTATATCAACATAGGTCAAATACTGCCATATTAACTTAATTACTGGAACAAAAACAATCAAATAACGATACTATTTTCTTGTGAACCAATCCTTAGTCAAAGGAGTGAAAGAAAAAACTTCACACTTGTCACAAATGTCAGGTGGATCCAGCTACGTCACTTTCTTAGGGTGTGTTATACTTGAGATTTTTTTAACTTATATTTTTCTTAAAATAATGAATATCCCCAAAAATAAAGCGGTATTGGACTATTAGTTATACCACTTTAGTACTCCATTAGGCTTTAGAAGCGATGGTTAAAATATTTAGGGTTACTAAAATTCAACGTGTATATTCACGCACCCTTTCGTTTCGCCGCCATGGACTTGATACGAAGTCCGCACATATCGTGCCCCACACGCCAACGACTTCATATCAAGTCATGTCAAGTGATGTAAAGGCAACTACATGCTGTCAAGTAAGGTTCATTTTCAATCTTTTACAAAGACTGGCGATGGTGGCACGCTATTACTTTTTTGACGTGGCGGCGAATAGGTTAATCATCACGGCCGTTGAAGTTAAACGTCAACCGTATGTAAAGAATAAATGACTACGGTTTATGAAAATTTATATGAATTATGGTCTTTAGCGACGTCGGTCACTTTGGCCATCCTAGGCAGCGAATGAAACGTTCACTGATCCTAGGTATAGTAACCTAATAATAGACCTAATGTAAACGCGAGTAACGTCGACTTTTATTGCTTAACTTTAGTGTTTCAAATGTGCGTGCGGTGATTGTTTTAGTAATGGGAGAATGTTTACTAAGTGTGCGTTGTTTTTCTACAGGTGTGTTACCTCGGCCCCCTCAAAACATGACAAAATATTATGTTCGGCAAGATGCGCTAATGGCGTATCCTGTCTATATAAATGCTCTAAGCTCGTCGTCGTCCAGATCAGTTGCAATCCACAGAAATTGGAGTTCATATTTACGTTACTCATTGTTATGTTGAAAGTTGAAACTTTGATGGCAAACAAGCGCATGGCCGCCTGATGGTAAGCGTTCACCGAAGCCTATGGAAGCCTTCAACTCCAGGGATGTCAGTCTCACAGGTGCGTTCTCACGGGTCAGCACCCTTAGCAAAGTAACGTCCAGTTTTTTCAGATTTAGAGGGATTTTTTAGTCAGAGCTGTCACCGAGGTTCCGGTGATACGCTATGTTGAAAGGGACCTGCATTTGTCTCTAGCTTTGCTCTGTCGATACGACGAATCCTCAAATCAATAAAGGGTGGGCAACGTTTATGTTACTTCTCTGAAGTTGCAAGCGTCCATAGGCTTACCAACAGGCTTGCCGTACGATTGTTTGTCACCGTGTTGGGTAAAAGAAAGTTATACCCTTCACATATATTCCAGTTGGCATCCCAGTTGCATACATCGGTCGTCATACGGTCTTCAGCACGGCTAGCACAAGATAGCGCGCGCGAGATAAACTATCCGTCTCTTTCCGTGTGCACCCATTAGATAGAGGCGGATAGTCTATCTCGTGCGCCGTGTCTTAAGTGCTAGCCGTGATGTATTTATTGTATGGGACTGGAATAGATGTGAACGGGATATTACACCTGTTCAGGTCATACACAGATCTAGGTAAAGTTAAGGGCTACGAAGCCTTTTTTGGCTGGATACTTAATCCGCTTCTAATACGTCTCCGCTTCTATAAATCGATATAATAAAAACACAAGTTACATGCACACTACTTTCATCTTTTCAACTGTGTATGACCTATTCAGGTCCCTTTTGAATGATTTTACTTACTGCCAGAATCCTTGCAAGTGAGAGAGCGCGTTGCCGAAGAAGACCTGCTGCCTCGTCGCGAGCGGCCTGGCGAGGCTCTCTTCCTTGAGGTGTCGCCTCCTAAGCACATTACTGATGTAAAGTTGACTGTGACGCTGTGACGAGACCGCGAATCGGTTGCTAACCATTTCAACGCCAAGGACGTCTACAGCTGTCAGGAATGGACATGCTCGCAGCACTAAAGCTCGAAACGCACAGAGCGGGCGCGGCGCGGTGCGGGGCGGAGGCGGTTTTGCATTTTTGATCTTTCCGAAACTGTCCACTGTCGATTACTGCTTCATATGCTTAGAGCATACATAACTGGAGTAGCCATTAGTATACTTACCCCTCTGCCAAAAAAATAGGCACAATGTGCAAAAAATATTAAAAACTACTTCATTAATCGATTATAAGTCAGTCTCGAACCGTAGTGATTATATGCTCAGTGGTCTCGAAATCGTTTTCGTCGTGTGAAGAGCTCCGTGAAAATACCTTTATCTGCTGTTTAGGGTAATAAAACGTTATACTTTATCAAATTTACAAAAAGATTGATGATAATTTTACATACTGTGAGCATATTTTTGCTTTATTTATAATTTTACGCGCAATTCAAGTTTTATTACAAATCGTAAATCGAGCATCGATTACAAAATCGATTTAAAATCATTCGTGCTTGACCATTAGGGCTAGCTGTGAAACGTCACATTGACGTCACCGTATTTAAAGAAATAAGGACTACTGTTTATGATAATTTCTTTGAAACATGGTCCTTATCGACTTTAGTCAATTTGGCCATTCGATAGTAACCCAATAATGGAACTAACGTGCAGGCCGTTTTTCGAGACATGCGACGCTTAATGATATAATCCGCCGGTCTCTTGCCACCGTCAATGTGCCTGCTCTTCTTGAGCCGACTGTCATTGTCAGGGACGATGGTAAGAGACCTGATGGGGTGTCTTTAGTTCCTTGGAGCGTGGGACGGATGTTGGTGTGGGATGCTACCTTTGTACAGTAAAAGCGGGTGCAGCGGCGGAAAACGCCGAAATTCTAAAGCGTAATAAATACAAGGGCCTCGGCAGAGAGTACATGTTTGTACCTTTTGGCGTCGAAACTCTAGGTCCATGGGGTCCCAGCGCGCATAAGTTATTTGCAGAAATTGCGAAGCGTCTGGTTGACGTAACTGGTGACCGAAGAGCTGGCGGTTTCCTCGCTCAACGTATCAGCATTGCGATACAGCGAGGAAATGCCGCCAGCATCCTCGGTACAATGCCTCAAGGGCCCGTTTTAGATTTAAGTTAGTTTTAATTTTCTTTATATTATTTTGGTTAAGTATTCTTGTATATATTTTCGTTGTACATAAATAAATGATTTTAACGTTAACGAAAATAAGGTCGACTTTTATTGCTCAACTTTAGTAGTTTGAATGTGCGTGAGTTGATTGTTTTAGTGGATGCGTAGTAATGGAACAATATATTGTAAGTGTGCGTAGTTTTTTTGATTGTATGTATATATATCCAAGCTGGTCCCGTTTTTGTCAAAAGGCAGTTCTGATGATGGGATCCATGAGGAATTGAGGGAACTCCTCAAATCTTTAAGGCAAACATATAGTGATTTTTGTGTTTTTATCAACAAGTCAAGCATTTGCATCCAAAAATGTGACATTTGATGAAGTGGAACTGCTGATGATGATCAGAACAGAACTCTTCAACGACGAAAAGTTCACGTTTGGCGATTTGTCCTCCTAGCTGCGTTTGTTAAGCAAGTTCTATTTTCACGATTAATTTTTGTCATGCTCGATTTTTGATGATGGGATCCATGAGGAATTGAGGGAACTCCTCAAATCTTAAAGGCAAACATATAGTGATTTTTGTGTTTTTATCAACAAATCGAGCATTATCATACAAAAATGTGACATTTGATGAAGTGGAACTGCTGATGATGATCAGAACAGAACTCTTCAACGACGAAAAGTTTACGTATGGCGATTTGTCCTTCTAGCTGTGTTTGTTAAGCAAGTTCTATTTTCACGATTGATTTTTGTCATGCTTGAGTTCTGATGATGGGATCCATTAGGAATCGAGGAAACTCCTCAAATGTGAAAGGCACACAAATAGTGATTTTAGTATTTTCATGAACTAATCAAGCATTTTCATTCATAAAAGTGACATTTGATGAAGTGGAACTGCTGATGATGATCAGAACGGAACTCTTCAACGACGCGTAGTTCACGTTTGGCGATTTGTTCTCTTCGTTTTGTTTGTCAAGCAAGCAAGGTTTATCCATGATTTCATGAGGAATTGAGGGTACTTAGTCTTCTACCATTATAAACATACTTATAGCCATTTTTATTTTATTGTATGGAATCTAAGAGTGCACCATCTAAGATTAATAATCTTTCACCGGACTCCCCCATTGAAGTCGGTTTTTTTTTCTTAAAAATTATTTATATGTGTGTTACCTCGCCCCCCGCAAAAATTGGCATAATATTTTGTTTGGTAAGATGCGCTGATGGCCACTCCAGTTATGTAGGCTCTAAGTTCATATGTCACACACGCCGCCTCCACTCTACCGCGCTACCGTATACCGCACGGTTGTTTGGTGCGACGTGCCGGAGCACCGGCCAGGCCGGTAACCGCGTTTGTTTTTCCGCAAAACCGCCGCCGCCCCGCAACGACGCTGCGCCGCGCTCTATGCGTTTCAAGCTTAAGGCTGGGCTTCACCAATCCATATGTAATCGTAAGCGGTGTTCGTTAACCTCGTGGCGCCCACGCGCCTTTTGATAACCCATAATAAACATGGCGACTCCAGCCCAGAACATTTTTCAACTAACTTTCAATTACTGCCCATGCGCCTTTCAGAAGGCCATATTAATAAACTCTGTATAGATTTTTGAAATTTCGAGGGTTAAAGAAATAATTTAATTCGATTTCTGACCGAAATATTAGAGAACAGTTTCCGGTATGCTACCATTGGTTGTCATAGTTAACAGATGTCATTTTTTGAAAAATGGACGGCGGTATGGCTGGCTCACGAACACGTGTTAAGTAAATCGCATTTTTTTATGATAATCCGTGACTGTCGAGTACATTTTTATGCAAAAAGTTGCTAATGAATAGGTAATTCTTAAATGGAGATAATTAGTTCGCATCTTTAAAGCTGAAATTCTGCGAAAACTTGGTTTGAAATAATATGTACTTTGTGAAGTCGGTTGGGTCGAAGCTAGTACTAAAAATATCCTAATGTTTTTAGTTTGTGGCTTTGTTATGCTAGTTTATGAAATATTTTTTTTTCCATTCGAGTGAATATTTCCGAAAATATTCACTATCAAAACATGTTTGATGAACACCTCTATTCATTTTGAAAGACCTATCCAACAACACCCCACACCATAGGGTTGAAGCAAAAAAAAAACATACCCACCTTACGTGTAGGGAGAGCTACCCTTAAAAAATGTTTTAGATTTTATCTTACGACTGTCAGTTTTATTGATTTTATATAATATATCCATACCAAATTGCAGCTTTCTAGCACTAACAGTCACAGAGCAAAGCCTTGGACAGACAGACGGACAGACAGACAGAAGGACATGGCGAAACTATAAGGGTTCCTAGGTGACTACGGAACCCTAAAAATGCTACTTATCTTTCACTAATAATTTAATACTGTTTACACTACTAAGTTTTCGTGTCTGGTCTGTTACATCAATTAATAATTCCTTTTAATCTAGTAATTGTGGCCCAGTGGCCTTTTTAAAGAACAAAAGGTAGACAATTAATTGAATTAAAATCACATGCTAATATAATCATAATTATACCCTGAAAGTTTCTACTAAACCGGTAACTCTAACACATACAAATATCAACTAAAAATCTTGGGCGGATATGACTATAACTATTATGTCCTATAAGAAGGACGGTCGGGTCATAGTTAAAGAGGAGCCAAAAAACATTTGGGCGCCACGAGGCTATAATCTGACTTTATTTAAATTCTAACAAGTTTCTATGTGATGACAGTGTTATATTTATAAAAAATATAAAGAACTGCGTATTCTTTAAAAGCATGCCCCAAAGCCAATTACCTAACTCACTATGATTTTTACATCGGTAAGTGTACTTGTCCATCAAAATTACCTACGTCTCCCCATCCACGTCCTTAAAAACAGATAGAATAAGAACAAACTTTTGTCGCCATATAATAGTTCAAATAACTTGATTCAAATGTGAATTGCATCTAATCTAAATAGTCTAGTCAACTGTTTTATTTTTATTACTTCCATAACCACCACACATCATTTCCTCCACTAGTCAGATTACAATATAAACAGTAATAAGTTTTACGACCCGTGTAATCAATCAAACTACGATACAATCAACAATATACTTTATTGTAAACTTACAACATACTTCGATAAGTATTTTAATTACAACCAATTAACTAAGAATAAAATATACCTCTATACAAATAGTCTAAACCTATTAAACTTTAGCAGTGTGACATTTTTACAGTATGAGGCACAAATTGTTGATTAAGGCTGGTAATATTAGCTATTAAATTACCTTAAGACTGATAAATACAATTATAACAAAAATATTTAAAAACGCATACTTACACAGCCAACCATCTAAATACAACTATCTATTTTACGCCTGCATATTTTCAGTCGAGTCTATGGCAACATTCTCAATGTTATCGTTTATCTGTGCTACCGTGTCTAATTCTGTTACATTACTCTGTGCATTGTTAGCTGTGGTGTTGCCAGTTTTGGTGGAATATTGTCTGGTACCCGAAGCTGTGGTAGAGGTGGAGGACTTGCCCTCGCGCCGACGCTCGCGGGACGCCGCCTTCATCTCCATGTCGACGCAGTGGTCGGCGAACATCAGTTGCAGTGGCGCATACATGTGCGGGAGGAGGGGTAGATCACTCAAGGTTACCTGAAAAAAAAAAACATTTACGTGATTTTTGGGTGTACTGAATTGTTCTCAGCTCAGGGGCAAAATTATAAAAAGAATACCCCGTCCAACAGGTCCGCCTGCGGCATGGTTCCTATTAGGCTAGCGGCGTTACCTATCTGTATTGCAAGAACAACGCGTATGCACTAGCTCTAGGTCCCCCGAATTGCGAAAACGTCTTTTTTTTCATTTGTCCGATGTTTCGTAATATCGCCAACTAGCAATAATGCGTATTTTGACGCTGCTATTGCTAGTGGGCGCTGCACTCGCGATCGGGAACGATAAGTAATTCTGCAATAAAGTCCTGAGCGTAGCGAGGGATTCTAAAGTAGAATCATGAGCGTAGGGAGGGATTCAAATGTTTACGCCAAAGAAGGAAATAATATTGCTACCGTGTGGCACACGCATACTGCTTTTCACACCATCTATGAGGCCCGCTGCTAAAAACAATAATAACGCTGATAAAAATGTCTTTTAAATATATTTGCTACCGAGTGGCACATACCCCTCCCTCTTCTCTTTTCACACCTGCTATTTAGAAAAGAGTCATTGTTGCCCTCGAATGAGAAATCTACAACTTTGAGATTACTTTCCTCATTTGAAGTCAACAATTGCTTATTAGATAGAAAAACAGCATGTGCCCAATGGTACCAAAATTATTTGTATGACCATTCATATTTTTAGCAGTGGGCCTCATAGACGGTGTGAAAAGCAGTATGTGTCACGCGGTAGCAAAATTATTTTAATCTCGGGCGTAAGCATTTGAATCCCTCGCTACGCTCCAGATTCTACTTTAGAATCCTGAGCGAAGCGATCTTTCGCTTCACTCAGGATTCAATATACCGCCGTCGCCGTAAATATATCGTTTTGCTGCTGAGAGACAATCTTCTATTGTTGCCCTCAATGAGGGAAGAAAAGTACGACTTTGATCCCTTATTCGAGGGCTACAATGACTCTTCTGAATTGCAGGTGTGAAAATTTACATTTGCGCACCTAATTATATGGGAATCGTACAATTTGCGGTAAAGTGCCTGTAGTTCACGTGGGTTAGAAATAGTGTACATTTTTCATATTCTTCATTTTGCTCCGGATCACCGCAAGCGAGGAGACAAAAATGACATTGTTTGTTAAGACATTAGTTACAATATATATGCTAAGGGAGAAAAGCAATAAATTGAATAAAAAGTAACAATGTTTTTAATTTAATTGTTTTGACCTGAAGTGAGTCAGTACCGTGTACTCGTAATTAAGTAAGTATATTGTGGCCGACATGCATGTTGTCAAACGCGATGCCGACGTTACGTCTTGCTGTTGTTGAGTATGTGCGCCGTCAGCCACGACGGGCGCGCGTACGCTGATGAAGTGAGTTAGTACCGTGTACTCATCATTAAGTACATTGTGACTGACCTGCATGTTGTAAAACGCGATGCCGACGTTACGTGTTGTTGTTGTTGAGTATGTGCGCCGTCAGCCACGACAGGCGCGCGTACGCTGTCTGAAGTGAGTTAGTACCGTGCACTCATCATTAAGTACATTGTGACTGACCTGCATGTTGTCAAACGAGATGCCGACGTTACGTGTTGTTGTTGTTGAGTATGTGCGCCGTCAGCTAAGAGCATATATAACTGGAGTAGCCATTAGTATACTCGTACTTACCCCTCTGCCAAAAAATAGGCACAATGTGCAAAAAAATATAAAAAACTACTTCATTAATTGATTATAAGTCAGTCTCGAAATCGTTTTCGTCGTGTGAAGAGCTCCGTGAAAATACCTTTATCTGCTGTTTAGGGTAATAAAACGTTGTACTTTATCAAATTTACAAAAAGATTGATGATAATTTGACATACTGTAAGCATATTTTTGCTTTAAGTATTTATAATTTTATGCGCAATTCTAGTTTTATTTCAAATCGTAAATCGAGCATCGATTACAAAATCGATTTAAAAACATTCGTGCTTGACCATTAGGGCTAGCTGTGAAATGTCACTTTGACGTCACCGTATTTAACCTTTAACTGACGTGGTATATGTCTCACAGACGTCATGTCTATATTTTGAACTTTGTCACCGTGACATAAAGTGTTACTTTAACAGTGCTCTAAACACATCGTCAGTTAAAGGTTAAAGAAATAAGGACTACTGTTTATGAGAATTTCTTTGAAACATGGTCCTTATAGACTTTGGTCAATTTGGCCATCCGATAGTAACCCAATAATGGATCTAACGCAAAATTGCAAAATAAAGTATTTGTATTTGTATTTGTATTTGAACGTTAACGAAAATAAGGTCAACATTTTTTGCTTACCTTTAGTAGTTTGAATGTGCGTGAGTTGATTGTTTTTATAGTAAAACCAACAGATTGGATGCTAATCGAAGAGTGATATATTTGACGTTGTTGACATGACAACTAATATAAAAACATCATATTCAAAACTAGAACGCCCAGAGAAAGAAAAACACTAACATATTGACAGTTTCAACAGATGGCGCTACTTTGATATAAAAACAACACCCCCACTATATCAAAGCATCTTAAGCCATTGCAACTAAAGAAATAAAACAACTAAACATTCTACTCATTTAGGCACAATTCCTAACATGTCAACAAATTTATGGTGCTTGACAGAACCAAGACTTTTAGTTAAAAGATCAGCTGGCATCTCAGCTGTTGGTAAGTACTTGGTTTCTACCAAACCCTTAGCTGCAATCTCCCTGCAAAAATGATAGCGTATATCCACATGCTTTGACTTGTTATGGAACACAGGGTTCGATACCAACTTCAAAGCACTCTGGTTATCATTAAATATTGTAACACAATATGTTTCATTTGTAATTTCATGCTGCAATGTTCTCAAATACATGGCTTCTTTTACACATTCCGAAATACCAATGTACTCCGACTCGGTACTCGATAAAGAAATGCTACTTTGCTTCTTGCTGCACCATGAAACCACACATCCTGACATATAAAAACAGAATCCCGTATAGGATCTTCTATCCAGAACGTTGCTGCCCCAGTCAGCATCAACAAAGCCAGTCAGTTTTGGATTTTGATCACGACTGTACCTGAGGCAGTAATGTTTAGTCCTCTTAAGGTACTTCAAAACACGCTTGGCTTGAGCCCAGTGTTCTCTGCCATGACAGTTATTAAACTGACTAAGATACCCTACACTGAAAGTAATATCTGGTCGGGTTAAAACAGCCAGATACATGAGGCTACCGATAAGCTGCTGATATGGTAACTCAGCATCACGACCTTCTCCTTTCTCAAGGGCAAGCCTCTCCTCCATAGGAGTCTGAGCAGTCTTACAGTCCTTCATATCAAACTTATGCAATAGCTTATCTACATAGTCGGTCTGGTCTAAAGTCAGAACACCACTTTTCTTATCAATACAGACATTCATGCCTAAACATTGTTTGACCTGACCAAGATCCTTCAATTTAAATTTCAATGACAATTCCTTTTTTAAAGTTTTAGTTTCATTTTCATTGTTAGAAAACACAAAGAAATCATCAACGTATAGAGCAACTACAGTTAAACCATTATCATTCTTAATGTACAAACAAGGTTCAAGTTTAGACCTAGTATAACCAAACTCAGTTAAGCAGTCATCTACTCTCCTGTACCAGGCTCTTGAGGATTGTTTGAGACCATATATGGCACGCTTTAACTTAAGCACCTGCCCCTTACCTTCAGGTGAAACAAAGCCTTCTGGCTTCTCCATGTAAATATCCTCCTCAAGATATCCATTCAGGAAAGCAGTTGTCACGTCCAGATGTGAAATGTCTAAACCTAATTGCACAGATAAAGCAAATAAAAGTCTGAGAGTTGTATGCCTTACCACCGGTGCAAATGTTTCTTCAAAGTCCACTCCATACTTCTGTGTATAGCCTTTAGCTACTAACCTGGCTCGGAAACGCACGTTGTTTTCGCTATCATACTTTTTCTTAAGTACCCACTTGCATTTAACCACACTGGCATCTTTTGGAATATTGACAAGCTCCCATGCTTTATTGTCTTCAAAGCTTTTCAGCTCTTCAGCCATAGCTTGTTTCCATTGTTCTTTCTCTGGTCCATGCAAAGCTTCTGATAGTGAAAGACCACTGGCATCATCCATCCTATTGACATCTGTACACAAGCTCGAGTAACCAAATCTTTCAGGTACTTTCCTCAGCTCTGGTGCTCTTAGGACGGGTCCGGTCCTCACAGGAGTAGAAACACTGTCACTTGTGGTGTCTGCATCTTCATACTCGCTTGGGGTGCATGACTCATCTGATGAGTCCATCAAAGTTCTGGTGCTCTCATCCCCCACTGAACTTTGACACCCTATGTCGACCTTCTTTATCTCATCCTGAGGTTCAATCTTCTTATCTACTACCTCCATTTGGCAAACAGATTTCTTATTCTCCTTCTCAATGACAGTGACATCTCTACTTGAGAAAATAGCTTTTGTTACAGGGTTGTAAACTCTGTATCCTTTTACATTTTCTGGATACCCCAGCAGAATACATTCTTGAGATTTCTTTTCCCACTTCAGTCTTTTTTGTTTGGGAATATGGACCATCACAGTGCTGCCAAAGATCCTCAAGTGACTAAGGTTTGGCTTGGTACCTGTCCATATCTCAAATGGGGTTTTACCATCCAATCCTGATGCTACAGTCCGATTTCTAAGATAAACTGCACAGTTACAGGCTTCAGCCCAGAACTCTGTGCCAAGACCAGCATCATACAGTAAGCATCTTGCTTTTTCCACTATCGTTCTGTTCTGACGTTCGCATAATCCATTTTCTTCAGGAGTGTAAGGATTTGTCTTCTGGTGAAGTATCCCATTAACTTTCAGAAAGTTATCAAAGTTTCTGTTGCAAAACTCTAATCCGTTATCACTGCGGATGATTTTAATCTTCTTTTCAAGTTCATTCTCGACTTGAGCTTTAAATTCTTTGAAACAGTCTAGAGCTTGACTCTTTTGTTTCAGAAAATATATATATGCCATACGGCTGTAGTCATCCACAAGTAGCATATAATATCTCGATCCTCCTAGGGAAGCTACTTCCATTGGACCAGCTAAATCCATGTGTATGACATTTAGAAGAGTCTCACTCCTATTGCCATTGTTTTGGAATGGTAATCTGCACTGTTTGCCCTCGCAACATACCTTGCAGTTACTGGTGTCAATCCTATCGCCGACAGTGAAACCCTCTACTGCATGCTTCATTTTAGCCATATAGGATCCATTCACATGACCAAGGCGGCGATGCCAAGTATCGGCAGACACAGCCATGACAGCAGTCTTATCTGGCATGTTCAGTTTATAAACGCCATTTGTCAAAGTAGCCGTAGCAACGAGCTGTCCACATTTATTGTAAATCTTACAATCTTCATCAGTGAAGTCTACTTTGTTTCCCTTCTTTATCAGTTGGCTTACTGATAACAGGTTTGTTGTCAAACTCGGTACACATAAAACATCCTCTACTGTTATGTCAAATTCACTGTCCGGCGTTACAGTCGCAATCTGCACGCTGCCACTGCACAATACGGGAACACATTCCTTATTAGCCACGACAATCTCGCGTATAACTGGCTTGTAACATGCATTCATAACCCAACTTTCGTTCGCGGTCAGATGAATACTGCATCCACTATCGATGTAATAATCGTTTTTCTTGAACTCGCCGCTCAAAAACACCGCACTGAACGCATTTGATTGTTTTCGTGAATTATTCTTCGAAAAACTCAGGGTATTTTCGGTATTTGGGCACTGATTGCGATAATGGCCGGGTTGTTTACATCGATAACATTTAATTTTGACTTTTGAGTCTTTTGACATTTCACAGACATCTTGCTTGCCACAGACATTCCGAAATTTATTTTTCTTCTGATGTTGGTAGCCTGATGAACTAGCGAATGCGCTCTCAATGTCATTCCCATTCCCAGTCAAATTTGAATTTTTCTCTTCCATGTCTAAAAGTTTCGATTTAATGGCGTCGGTTGTGATGGTAATTCCGGAATGCTCTATTGCCATAATCATTGGTGAATATTTCTCAGGCAATCCCGCTAATAAAAGGGAGCCAATCCACTCATCACTAATTTTAAAACCTGTACCACTTAATTTTTGACCATTTTCCACCATCTTGGTTACGTATTCTGTCATCGATTTGCAATTTTCCAAACGTATTGAAATTAAATTTCGTAGCAACGTAATTCTTCTGGCGAAACCGGAGTCATCAAATAAGCTTTTCAGTTTCTCCCACAACTCAAATGTGGTTTTTACGCCTTTTACATGGACATACAGGGAAGGGTCAATTGTCAAAATTAATTTCGCACGGGTTTTTTCGTCGTCTGCAGCTTCTGTACTTGTAGCACTCGTAGTTTCTGGCTCTCGCTTGATAAACTTCTGGGTGCCCTCTAAGATGAGAAAATTCTCTGCCGCGAAAACCCACTCACTATAATTTTCTCGGCCAAATAGCTTGGGAACATTGGCCACATAGTTTGCCGACATCTTCGAATTTCTGTCACAGATTACTGAATATTTTACTCAAAATATTTTTACTGTAACTAGTAATCTAATTCTTGACTAGCGCACAATTTTTCTTTGGACAATAAGCCCATAACCTATAGTAAAACCAACAGATTGGATGCTAATCGAAGAGTGATATATTTGACGTTGTTGACATGACAACTAATATAAAAACATCATATTCAAAACTAGAACGCCCAGAGAAAGAAAAACACTAACATATTGACAGTTTCAACAGATGGCGCTACTTTGATATAAAAACAACAGTTTTAGTGTGGGTGCGTAGTGAAACGAGGCAGCGCTTGCGATGCGAAAACCACTTCAAGGAAACACCGCGCGTCAGGGCCAATCAGCGTGCTTCCAGAGTTAGGCACGTCGGATTCCACGAAATACTCTAGCACTGGCTACGGCCACCATCCAGACCACCCTTCGGCAGTTGCTGAGCGACGCGCGTTGAAAGCACATCTATGACGGTCGATACAAAGACTCCGCTCGCGAGTGATTTTGCCAAATCCTAAATAAATCTTATTACTTTCTATTAAATGGTATTTTCAGTTAGTGAATTCCTAACAGTTTTCAGAAGTGCGAATAGTGAACCGTGAATAATTCCCGTGTTTTGTTCTGTGTAAGAGATGGGGAAACATAAAGAGACAAGAGAAGTTCGGCTAAGGAGGAAACTTTTAGCCGAAGTGGAATCGCGTCGGTTGGCTGAGCGCGTAAAACATCTCGAAGATATTCTTCGAGGAACTCCACGCGGGTCGCCGCCGTCAGCGAGGGTCGGCGGATACTTTTCAGGCGCGCCGCACACGGAAGATGGCGCCATGACGCCCCCACTACCATGTTCGGGCCCAGATCAGGATCTCACCGAGCTGGCAACGGAAACGCTATGCGTGTGGCCTTCGGAACCGCCCGTAGCGCCTGCAAGACTAACTCCGTCAGCGCCGTTGGTGCCGGTCGTGTCGGCAACGGATCCTCCGCAAGTACGGGCCGGAGAGCTCCAAGCAGCGCCTGTACAACGAACGCCCTTGCGGTCTCCGGCAGCAGTCGCGTCGGCGATTACATTTACGGATAACACTTTTAGCGGACCTGGTGGGACGTCGCGAGTGCCGCTGCGCACGGCCGCTGCCCCGCCCGTAATCGGGGTCGCCCGCGACACTCACATCACTTCGGTGTCGCCATCGGGTGCGAGTATGCCAGTTTCGAATTCGACAGGTATGGGGTTGCAGGTCGCCACCGGTGCAGTTGCGACCGCGCCCCCGCCTCCATCCTTATCGGACTTTCCGTATGTACAATCAGAAAATAATAATAACTTACGATATGTGGGTCGTAGCGACCCTATTCCAGAATTCGACCCGAAATCCTCTTTATTAACGATGGAGATTTGGATAAGGAAGGTCGAAGGTATTTCAAATATGTACGGTTGGGACGAAAAGACGCTTGTTTTTAATTGTTCGTCCAAATTAAAGGGCTATGCTAGACGTTGGTACGATCAATTGCAGGATGTGAATCTATCCTGGACCGAGTTTAAAACAAAACTTCTAACAGCTTTTCCATGTCATAAGAGTAAATTGAGTATGATGCGCGATTTAGTGAATGTAATGAGAGCGCCCGATGTAGATTACCTACAATTTTATTATGACAAGCTAGCTTTAGGTAACGCGTGTGGTATCTCGCCGTCTTTGATAACAGAATCTATAATAGGTACAATCGGTAGTGAGCTTGTTGAGGTTGGAGCCATTTCTGCGGGATGTCGCGATCCCAACTCATTGTTAAATTACCTATCATCATTACAACGCAATACATCGGTTCCCGCGGGCTCTCGACAAAATAGTGGCAACACAAGTCACTATCAAGCAAAAATCAAATGCCATATCTGTAAAAGACGGGGACATACCGCCGCACGTTGTACTTACAAAATGCGCGATAAAAATGATAAGTCGTCAATATCGGTTTGTTCATTTTGTAACAAAAAGGGACATAATGAAAACAATTGTTACTTAAAAATGCGGAAATGTTCCTATTGTAATAAGATGGGTCATGTCAAAGAGGAATGCTTGAAATTAAAGGGGCGTAATTCAAATTTAACGTCCACGCAAACGGTACGCGTAATACAAAGTAAGGAGGAGTCGGCTTCGAAGTACTATATGACAGTTAAGGTGAACGGTTTAGATGCTCAAGCTTTTATTGATTTTGGTAGCTCTTGCGTCACAATTACTGATTCGACAGCAAAACAACTGGGCTTAAACACTCACAGTGTAACAAATAACAGTGTTATAAAGGGTTTCGGTGAATCGCATATAACGCCTCTCGCGGAAACAATAGTGACTATTATTGCGGACGAGGCTACTTGCGAAAATATAAAGGCGTATATTGTACCCAATAGTGCGCAAGATATAGGTATAATTATCGGTCAACCGTTCACTGACTACCCTAATGTGTATGTTATCAAGACGCCTACGTCTCTGCGAATGTACAACGCGAACTTTTTGATGGCATTACCTGGAACGTTTAATGACATTGAACGTGTCACCTTGCGTGCACCTGAGGACTTACACCTGACACCCGGTGTAAACAAAATAGTGTTATCGTGTTCTGAGTTTGACGGTTCTATAATTGTACCAGAGTCGGCGCACCTTAAACCGCGATCAGAGTGTTTAATTCCTCAACACACTACAAATATTGTCGATGGCCGAACGGTACTTAAAATCATTAACTTGGGCCCGGAAGCTATTATGATACGGAGTAATGAGTGCGTGGCGCGTGCTACTGTTGACAGCTCAGATTCTAAGTATAAAATGGGGCAAGATTTAAATCCTCGTACCAGGGCCGAACTCGAAAGTCTATTAGGGAAGTTTTCTGACTGTTTTTCTGAAAATGACCAGGCAATCGGTAAGTGTTCTGTAAAAATGAAAATAGAGCTTACTGATTCGAAACCGATTTATTACAGGCCCTATAGGATGTCGATCGAGGATCGTAACCATGTACGCAGTATAGTAAACGATCTTTTGCAAAAGGGTATAGTGGAGCCGTCCAACTCACCCTATGCTAGCCCTGCGATTTTAGTGCCTAAGAAAAATGGAGAAAAACGTATGTGCGTCGATTATCGCGCACTTAACAAGGTGACTAAAAAGGAGCGTTACCCGCTTCCGCTCATACAAGACCAGATAGATAGGCTAGCCAAACAGCGCGTATTTTCGTGTCTTGACGTTTTATCCGCGTATCACTGCATACAATTAGAAGACGAAAGTAAGCCTCTTACAGGATTCGTCACAGCCGATGGTCACTGGCAATATACTCGTATGAGTTTCGGTCTCGTTAACGCGCCAAGCGTTTTTCAGCGAGCTATAGACGAAATACTAGGGCCTCTTAAGTTTGAATGCGCCACTGCTTATCTTGACGACATACTGGTATATGCAGAAGATCACCACGCCGCGCTAGATCGTCTTCGTCGAGTTTTAGAGCGGCTGCGTGATGCTAATATGAAGTTGCGTCTCGATAAATGCTCGTTTTTAGTTCCCCAGGTAGAGTACCTGGGTCACGAGATATGTAACGGTGAAGTCAAACCTGCACAACTTAAGATTAATGCCGTGCGTGATTTCCCTACTCCGACAAACGTCCACCAGTGTAGGCAGTTTATGGGTTTGGCTAATTATTTTAGGAAGTACGTCAGTGGGTTCGCTGCTATAGCACGGCCCATAACGATGCTTACTAAAATGGATCAGGCTTGGGTGTGGGGCGACGATCAACAACGCGCTTTCGATAGAATAAAATCTGTACTTGTAAGCCGTCCTGTTCTAGCAATATTTAACCCGGACTATGAAACGCAAATACACACCGATGCTTCCAAGGCTGGCTTAGGTGGCATACTGCTTCAAAAACAACCAGAAGGTACATGGAAGCCGGTCGCGTACGCCAGCAGGCAAACTACCCCTCTCGAGCAAAAGTACCATAGTTATGAGCTCGAGACTCTGGCGGTGGTAATGAGTTTGCTAAAGTTTAAGGTATATGTCAGTGGCATTGAGTTTGTCGTCGTGACGGATTGCAATGCCCTGCGCTGGGCTTGGGAGAAGCGTGATTTAAATCCGCGTATTGCGAGATGGTGGTTGGACGTCCAGGGGTTCACCTTTAATGTTGAGTACCGTGCCGGAACGTCCATGTCTCACGTTGACGCGCTGAGTCGTAATCCTGTCGGTGCTGTCATGCGCTGCGTCGAAAAAGACCTTATTGAATGTCTCCAGCAGGAAGATGACACAGTGCGCTCAACCATAGACCAGCTACAGGACGAATTGGCTAAGAAAAACATAAAGGGCCTGGCCGCCGATTATTTGGTTGAAAATGGGGTACTGTACCGAAAAGTTAACAATGAGAAGAAGGTTGTAGTACCAAGGCAGTCACGGTGGTCGTTAGTCCAATCATTCCACGACGACAACGGCCACGTTAACTTTAACAAGACTTACGATGCAGTGAAGGGCAAATATTGGTTTGGAAATATGCGCCGCTTCATCCAAAAGTACGTCAGAGGGTGCATAAGCTGTCAGTACGCCAAAAAACCTACCGGAAGGAAAGTAGGACTTTTGCATCCAATAGAAAAGGTGGCCGTACCTTTTCATACAGTACATATTGACCATCTTGGCCCGTTTTGCAAGAGCCCCTCTGGCAATATGTACGTCTTTGCAATAATCGACGCGTTTACCAAATTTATATGGGTCGAGGCCGTGCGGGATACAAGCTGCGTGAACGCCCTTAAGACGTTAAACTTGTTTGTAAAAACTTTTGGGCTGCCTAGTCGCATAATAAGCGATCGAGGCAAGGCTTTTGACTGCCACGATTTTAGGAGATATTGTACCGAAAGACAAATAAAACATGTTATGAACGCTGTGGCCAGCCCTAGGGCTAATGGACAAATTGAACGATATAACCGCACTATTTTGGATGCGCTGGTATCCTACGCAGGAGAGGACCAGAACCGTTGGGACTTATATTTATCTAAGGTTCAACTGGGTTTAAATTCAAATATAAACAACACCACGGGGAAAAGTCCTCTGGAACTTTTATATGGATTCCAACCTCGGCTGGCAGGTGATTTGCTCGTACCAGCAAGGACTGACTCCTTGGATGGGCTTCGTGAAACTGCTGCAATTAAAACAAGGAGGGCTGCCGAGAACGCTAAATCGACATTCGATAAAAAACGACGAATCGAGACCCCCTTCCGTGTTGACCAGTTGGTTCTGGCCCAACGTAAGGTCTTTAGGAGAGGGTTGAGAAGCGGTAAGCTCGTCCCCCGTTATGATGGACCGTTCAAAATAACTAAGGTGCTTCCTCATGACCGATATGTCATAAAGGGAACCAATACTACTGGTCGAAAGTATGAGAACGTATTGGCTAGGGATAAACTGAAAGCTTTCTGTCTGCGTAATAACGATTCGGATTAGGCTTACAAAAAAAAAAAAAAAAAACTTCCGTGTGTGTGGAAACATTTCCGTATATTACATAATCTCGCCATTAGTTTGGTGGTGCATTTATTTCTCAGATTAAGAACTGAGTGTACGAGAAATGAATATTATTCTCTTGTGTATTTACTCGTACTGATGTAATGTAGAGAAGAAGGAATTTCAAAAAGTTCACCCTGTTAATGACATTGCTAACGCATGGTATGAGATTGTATGTTACCTAAATAAATAAAAGATGTAACTGTAAATGTCATGTAGTTACTAAGGTTTAAGATTTTGATTGTGGACTTGTGAAGCTAAAATGTACATTGATTTGGGTACTTGTAGTAGTAAATTATCAGACAAAATAATAATAATTATTATTATAACTAGTGGTTATTATGACACCACGTACCATGGTGATACCAATGATGGTTGTTGTGCCCTTAAATGTGTTATGTTATTATGATTCACAATGGAGGACAACCTTTAATTACTTATAATCGTGTTGATTAAAACAAATGTTCAATGGATCCTGTTGATTTAATTACCGTTGTAGCGCTACAAAGGGGCGTCTCCTTTAGAGGAGCTCATGTTTGAGCCCTGGTTTACACAGTGGTGTGTGCTGTGATTAGCCTCTTAAAACCATGCGGCCCTTCAGAGGGTATACTATTAATGGAAAGATTGAAGTAGACCATGGTGAGGGCTGGCTGGGACGATCCGTGCCCATACATCCGCAGACCTTAAGAGGTGGACCGGATGACAATACACATATGGAGAAAGTCCATGTGGTATGAATATATTTTTATTTAGTAGCTCATCATATTCTCGACTAACCATACATGGATGGTATTGAAAAGCAACGAATGTACATTGTTGGTCCATTATCCTTAAGAGGCTAGTTAGTCGCGAGCTGTACAGAGACCTTAAGAGGTGAATCATTAATGATAAACTTAAGAGTTTGTCATCCTGAAATTTTCAGAAGTTGGCAACCTTAAGAGGTTATTCCCGACAACCTTAGGGGGTTATGCCAGATGGCCTTTAGAGGCGAATCATAAATGATAAACTTAAGAGTTTATCATCTTGAAACATTCAGATGTTGTCAACCTTAAGAGGTTTCTTCCAATAACCTTAGGAGGTTATGCCTGATAGCCTTTAGAGGCGAATCATGCATGATAAACATAAGAGTTTATCATCTTGAAACTTTCAGAAGTTGTCAACCTTAAGAGGTGACTATTACATCCTGTTGAGGCAAGAAAGATCTGTTCGGGACGCCCAGTGACATCAGGATGGTCGACTGAAACGAGGCAGCGCTTGCGATGCGAAAACCACTTCAAGGAAACACCGCGCGTCAGGGCCAATCAGCGTGCTTCCAGAGTTAGGCACGTCGGATTCCACGAAATACTCTAGCACTGGCTACGGCCACCATCCAGACCACCCTTCGGCAGTTGCTGAGCGACGCGCGTTGAAAGCACATCTATGACGGTCGATACAAAGACTCCGCTCGCGAGTGATTTTGCCAAATCCTAAATAAATCTTATTACTTTCTATTAAATGGTATTTTCAGTTAGTGAATTCCTAACAGTAGTAATGGAACAATATATTGTAAGTGTGCGTAGTTTTTTTTATATGTGTGTTACCTCGCCCCCCGCAAAAATAGACATAATATTTTGTTTGGTAAGATGCGCTGATGGCCACTCCAGTTATGTATGCTCTAAGGCCGTCAGCCACGGCAGGCGCACGTACGCTGGCTGAAGTGAGTCAGCACCGTGTACTCTTCATTAAGTACATTGTGACTGACCTGCATGTTGTCAAACGCGATGCCGACGGTGTTGTTGTCGTTGAGTATGTGCGCGTTGAGCCGCGGCAGGCGCGCGTACCGCTGGCTGAAGTGAGTCAGCAGCGTGTACTTTGCGTTCATTTTGCGACCTATCTCTATCGCCTGTGACGTCGTTGAGTGCATCTTGATTCGCGCCTCGTCTGCTAACTCGTCCTCCATCGTCGCTTCGTGGATAAGGATAGCTGAGTTTTCACCTTAAATTAAAACACATTATTAAAGAAAATAATGTTTAAAATTGGTGCCGAACGAACGATTCGATTTAGTATATATGCTCGACTTGGTGGGGGCACTCCCGTGCCCCCTGATCTACTTAAGTTTCAATCATCAAAAATTTAATCCATCATTTCACGACCGGTTTAGCATAGTCGTTAGTGACCCTGCCTACGAAGCTGACGGTTCTGGGTACGAATCCCGTTCAGGGCAAATATCTGTGGTATGAGCTTGAATATTTGTTTCCGAGTCTTGCGATGTTTTCTATGCATTAGGTTATTTATGTCTATTGAATATATCGTCGTCTATTACATATAACACAAGCCTTATTGAGCTAACTATGGGACTAGTTCGATTTGGTAAGAATGTCCCCTAATATTAATCATTTATTTAAAAAGAAACATTAAATTTATCAGAAATATTACGTTTTTAAAGAATCATAAAAAGCGCAAACATTGAAAGAACCCGACGTGTGTCCAAATAAATTGTGGTAATAGGAATAGGAGGTGGCTGGTGCCATCTCGAACATTGTAAGGTATATTTTATTTGACAATTTTGAATGTCAAGATGAATATTGTGGCAATACGTCAAGTAATGTTGTGGACCCGGGTATGTCCTAAAACTGCAAGCAAGACCACCGTGGGATAGGAAGCAGCATCCCTGGAGTGCGATGGAGATACTGCGATCGGCAACCCCATGCCAAGCGTGGCGATTATGGCATTTTCCACCCCATGATTTTTTTTCGGCCTGTGTCCAGCAGTGGTCGTCCTTGGGCCGATATGGTGGTGTCAAGTACTGACCGATTTTAACCAAATTGTCAGTGGGCAGCGTGTCCCCGCTGTAGGTGATCTTGTGTCCGGCGGCGGTGAGCGCGACGCCGAACGCGTTGGGGCAGTGCGGCACGAGGCACGTGTGCACCGCGTCCAGGCCGACCTGCGCGAGCGCAGCTGACGTCAGGCCCCGCTCTTTGGCGTCCTCCATCTGACACACAACACAGCTTCAGCCAACAGATATCAGGGTGGTATTCCACTCATCCAATATACATTTGATTAAAGAAATTGGATGATCAGGCAGCAAAACTTTGGTGCCGATGACGTCATTATGACGTAAACTCACATATAAGATGATTTTATATAAATAACATTGCAACACCCCAATGATTCTTAATCATGCTATAATTATAATGTAAATATTATTGTTTATTAATAAAAATGTCAAATATTTACATAAAAAATGATGTAAATATTAAAATAATGACATGGATGATACGAAAAAAATTTTTATTGGGTATGTAATTGATACAAATAATATTATTTCCATAAGTAAATGAAAAACAACAAATTAAATTTTGTTGGATGTCGATAAGTATGCAGAAAGCTTACAATTAAAACATAACAACGCATCTGCTTACTTATACATTTCATATATACATTTAATTCACACGTACATTTAGGACACTAATTATAACTTTCGTATCTCCCGCCAGTTATAAAAATATTGTTAAAAGTGAACCTTTCTTCATCTAAATCGATTTCTATAATTCAGATAAAACACTCTGTATGTAGCTTGACGTCATACATCTGTCATCGGCAGGGAGCGAAACTTTGGTGCCGATGACAGACGTATGACGTCAAGCTACATACAGAGTGGTTTTATCTAGATTATTGAAGAAATCGATTTTGATGATGAAAGGTACCACAATATTTTGTTCTAGTTGTGGTATAGGCATTATGATCAGTACAACTACATTTTTTATAACTGGCGGGAGATGCGAGAATGATATAAATTGTTTATAATGTACAGTGTATGTATGTAGGTATGTATTTAAATAAGAAAAGGTGCGATGTTATGTTTGAATTTTAAGCGTTGTGCAATTTTTCGACAACTCACGCAACTTAAATTGTTGTTTTTCATTTATCCGTGGGAATATTATACTTTTTACAAGTAATTGTAAACAGTATATTAGTAAAATATTTTTTTCTTATCTTCTTAATAATTACTTTCATATTAAAATTATTTTAAATTTAAAATAATATAAATATTTTTTATAAACAATGAAATTTATATTACCATTATTGCATTATTAATAATCATTGGGCTATTGCAATGTTGTTTATAATAAAATCATCCTATATATGAATTTGCGTCATAATGATGTCACCGGCACCAAAGTTTCGCTCCCTGGTCATCGGCACCCAAGTTACGCTCCCTGTGGATGATTTCATCAAACTTGGAAGGGACCTTTAAATCAATATGACTACGCATGAAAAAAAAACTTGGACAAATATATTGGTTAAGTGGAATGGGCCTCCGTCAAAGAAATTTGATCAAAGATTGGAAAAAGATATTGGATGAGTGGAATACCACCCTCAGAGTAAAGCAGATCCGTTCATTTAAGTTGAAGGATTTCCGTATGTCTCATCTATTCTCACTAATGCACAAATCAGTAAGTTAGAGAGAGACAGGTAAGTGATATCTGTCAGATGATCCGTTCATTTAAGTGTAACGATTTCTATACGTCTCATCTTATTTTATTTATTTATTTACAATAGAAAATTGATACATTGGTTTGACAGGAAAGTGTCGTTAAACCCTATCGGGTTTGTATTGACACCGAAATCGTGGACAATATAGTTAATAAACTTACTTACGAGCTAATCTATGTATTCACACTAATGCACAAAACAGTAAAGGGTGATTCGGGAGACGTGAGCAAGGTCAACACTACAGATTCAGTAGATCATAAGCTACTGCTTCGTGCCACTATTAGTGAAATCAACGTTCATTTATCTTTGGTGTTGAAAACAAAATGTTTTAAATTATTTACGAAATTCATGGTCACTCTACAATCAGAATACTTCAGTCAAGTGATACGTGTCAATTTGAATGTCATCCTTAGTCCGATTACTTTTGAAATATCGTATCTCACTCAATGTGACAATTTACTTTCTTCGTAATCAAAGTGCTGTCATATCAGTTAGAGGTTTAATCTTTATAAACCAGTTGTTGTAGGGTGACCATAATTGTAGAGAATTAAACTTTAACTTAACAAAAATTAAAATACAGGAAAAAGGTATGTGTGTTTCACTTAAATACAACGGTGAACGATTCATCGCCATTTACTATGTATGTAGTGTTGGTCCTGCTCACGTCTCCTGAATCACCCTGTATAACATAGACATAAGTGATATCAGACAGGTCTTCATCTGTCAGTGTCTCGGTCTTCATAACTGTAAATTGTACTGAACTGACGTTTGTGGTGTGTTAGTTTATATGGTATTTAACATTCTGGTGTGCTTTTAAATGGAGACTCTCGATCTAACTAAAAAGGATTCAAAGAGACAACTATATGAAAAACCATCTAGCTTGACACTACGTATCTGTTGGTATTATTAATGTATGCTTCAGACCGAGTGGAGAAGTATACTTAAGGTAGATTGCATCTAATCGTCTATAATCAATAATCATAAGTTGTGTTCGTTAAAATCTGACTGCAAGGAAAGTCAAAGTTCTAATCGCTAAAAAATGAACTGTCGCATGCGGTATTTTCGGACCGATACGACCTTTAAACCTTCAAGAAAAGAGCGTACTCCCGTCTTAAACCCGGCAACGCATTTACAATCGGTGCAAGCTGCACGTGGTTCATGTTGCCGAAATCATGAACCGACGGCGAAAGTTGTCGAAGAGAATTTGATGTATAAGTCGACCTATCGGCACCGAGTATCGATGGAAGAATAAGATAAACTGAAAATCTTACTAAAAACATTATTTATATTGGTAGAAAGATTTATTTTTTTGAACAAGCCGGTATTCTAAACAGTGACCTGTAGCAGTTTAAAGTTGTTCTACGTTAATTTATAATCTCGTAACCTTGTAATACGACTATATCATGGTTATGCTTGTCAAGAATTAGCGGTAGTAGTGCGGCGTTGATTATAGACGTTATCAACGCCGCACCACTACCAATATAGTAGTAGTAGTGTAGTAGTGTAGTAGTAGTAGTAGGTGGTGGCCAGGTAGTGTAGGTGTAGTAGTAGTGTCAACTGTTACATGATCAGAGCCATTAAATCACAAAAGTGGTTTTATTAAACGAGCCGGAGGCGAGGTTCATCACACGTAAGTTTTTGAACACATTAAAGAGGATTTACTATAAATAAATACCTAACCTAACGGCAAATGATGACGATACTCACTAGACTCTGGTTGGGTACAAGGCTGAACTCCCCGCTGATCTTCTCGAATTGACGGTCGTACATGGTGAGCCACGTGGCGATCTGCCCCGGCGCGAGCAGCAGTAGAGGAAAGTTCTTGTCAGGCGCGTCGGCGAACGCTGCGGCTCGCGCTTGCAACACTCCTATCAGACCTGAAAAGACCGTCATCATTAACTACTAGCAGAGACATTTAATAATAATAATAAATTCTTTATTTCGAAGAACAAGACTCCATAGATGTTAGTTAACAAGACAGTTAAAGAAAATTACATAAAATTAAAACTACGTTAGTAAAATGCCTTAAATTTCAATTTTTAGGAGTGCTTCTCCCTTTATCAGTCCAACCCAATGTTTCAGTTTTGGGCTGTCATACCGATGGGCAAACACATTTAGAATGCTGTTGATGATTTAAACTAGCCATAATTCATTAATTACAGGGAGGTGACGGAGTCACGCTTAGCGGCAACCGGAATACCAAAGAACTCCATATATGGATCACATTCCTTTCGTTTCAATCACACCCGTACGCTTGTTTGCCAGCGACGTGGTATAAAAAAAAAACACCCATATGCCTCGACATACAGGCATGTCGGATGCGAGTAGGTACCTACTTCTTTACAGGCCGTTTATCAATATCGCAGAAATTTGGCGACAATTATAAAGTGGCGACTCGAGAAAGAAAACTCGTGTTGTGAGACATTATTACATTTGCGTCATCCTACAAAACTAGAATACACTTACCTATGTGATGATCGGCGTGTAGATGAGATATGTATATGGCTTTCAGCGTCCGGAGTATCCCGTCCACTTTCCTCGGGCCGTAGAAACGCACCAGCTGCCCGAAGGTGCCTTCGCCGCAGTCCAGGAGGATAGTGCTTTGGTCACTAAAAACATTAAGACAAAGATAGGCTAGGTGGAGAAAGACATATTTTTTCTTCTTCATCTTCATGGTCTTAACCT
Organism: Notocelia uddmanniana; assembly: GCA_905163555.1. Lineage (NCBI taxonomy): Eukaryota > Metazoa > Arthropoda > Insecta > Lepidoptera > Tortricidae > Notocelia > Notocelia uddmanniana. The sequence continues at coordinate 20,288,675 of LR991061.1, read as the reverse complement.
AATGTCTGAGGGACGTGACCGCTATGGGGGATGACGCTTTCAACCAATGCTCTCTAGGCTGCGCGGTCTTGAGCCTTTTATACAGTCGCCTATCTTTGATTAGCACCGACGTATTTTTACTAGAGTCGAAAATCTAATATCTTTAAATGGGCAATTCTTAATTTATTTCGGGGTTCTCAGACGCTCTAACGATTTTGACGATTGTGGCTCTAAAGTTTACAATTCGGTTCGGGGGTTTACGGGTGCGAAAAAAATGGATCTAGCTAGGTTTCATCTTCGAGAAAAGTATTCTCCGAAAAAACCCGAATTCTCCGAGAAAACTCGAAAGATCCGAAGCAAAGCTCGAGCTTACCTAATTACATACAAATTACAAAAGTAATACATCAACATCACGAGTGGCACAAAATCAACAAGTAGGGCTTCTCTACCCTGCCTCTTTATAATTTTATAAATATACACAATGTTTTATTGATTTCCGTTCCTTGAAGCATATACCCGTGTATAGCCATAGAAACGATGTAGCATATTTAGTTTATCAAAATTCAAGTTTTTTTTCATTTTCATGCAAACTATTAGTTATATCAACCAAGCGTGAATTGCTAAACGGCCTTAAGAGTTAACGTGGAGTTACGCAAAAGTTAAAGAGTCCGCAGTAAGCTCGGTTCTCCATACAAACGTAGTTACGCTCTCATTTTAAAACGCCGTGCTAGAATAACATGAAACTCTGTATACACTATGGGGTCCGGCATATCTCGGTCGGAAATTAGTTTCTGTTGCTTGAAATTATAATGGACAAAAAATACAGCGTTTATTAAGGTTTTCATACAAGACGTAAAAAACTATACCCTATACCCTATACCCCGCTGTATTTTTTTTTCTATTACAATTTGTAGCAACAGAAACTAATTTCCGACCTAGATATGGCGGCTCCCATTGTGTATACAAAGTTTCATGTTATTTCATCAAGGCGTTTTATAATGAGAACGAAACTACGTTTGTATGGAGAATCGAGTTCAGCCGAGCGTACTGGAGACTCTTAATGTCAAATATAACTAAAATAAAAAAATTCAATATTTGAATGACACGCACATCAACATTGTTAAGGATCTTGAGTGATAATTAACGAAAATGAATTCCTGAATATCTTCGAAATGGTACGAATTGGGACACTAGTATCTTAGAGAAGATTAGTTTATTTCATCTCAGGAATATCGTCGTAGTTAACACATTTTTTTTCACAATTCAATAAAAACTACTTCAAAGAAAATTTTATAGCATTAAAGAATTCTTGACATACCGGATTATTGAGCCTTGACGTGTTTTGCATATTTACTATGAATTACTTTTATTTTGTATATGTTTCCTTATGTATCTGTGATAATAATTGTGTGATTTTTTTTTAATAATAATGTTTCTGATAGTGATTTTTTTAAAGATATTTTGAATTGTAATGTTTTTAATGTGACATAATATCTAATAAGAATATTATCCATTGACATTTGCATGTCTGTGAGACAAAATAGTTGATCTAAATTGTATATGTTGACCATCTCGTTGTACACTATTTTATGCAAATAAATGACTTACTTACTAACTTCCTGTATAATTTACAACTTTCCATCAAGAGGTTGAGTTCAAAATGTTATAAAATGTAATAAAACATGACTTACTTAACGTGTACAATGATACCGCTGGTGTTCCTAGTCTTACTCGGTATGCAGCTGCCCGTTCCCAGGAAAACCACCTTTGGGTACTCCTTCATAGAGTGGCATTTGGCGTTACGCACTTGGTGGGATACGCCCTTGAACTTGTCTAGACTTGCGACGAAGCCGTCTACGTCCATGGTTTCCTGGTAGTAGTCTTGGATGTGGAGTTTAGGCTCGGCCGATCTGAATGTACCACCAGGGATTTGATTACAAATGGAGATCATTAGTAAGCATAACGTCTTTCCAAAAGGTTTAAAATAGTGTACAGTAGAGTTCGAAAATGTGCAAAGTGTCATTAATTAAAAATATTAAATATCGATACCTTCGTTCAGTCGCTGCTAATTACGACGAAAAATTTGCTGTAATTGGAACTACAGTGCACAAATAATAAAGTCTTAATTTCGGCACCTTTTTGCCCTTCATTAGTACGGTTGTGAACTAGGGTATCGATATGTGAACTTAAATTTAATGTTAAGGGGATATCCGTTTGGAACGTACATATATTGATTGTCCTCCAATATAACTAACTGCTAGACTAATTATTTTTACCCCGGACACTACCCAATTGAAGGTTTAAGAGCGCATCTTATATATTTAAGCTCTCCTGCCCCGTTACAGCAAAAATTTTGATTCATTGAGCGTAAGAAAACTAATAATGTCGTTCACCTGTCAATCTGCCTTTTAGGTCGTAAATGGAACATGGTAAGTGTCCGCGACGAATAGGTCTCGGGCTGGCTCCCCTCGTCTTGGAGCGCGTTCTTCGGCGGGCTCTCGCTGTTCAGAATATTCTGGAACTGGGCCATCGCAATCTAGAAGCGGTTTAGTTGTGTCACAAAAGCGAAGCGATCAGCGTGCGTTTACAGGAAGCATGTGTGGACATACAAGCATGAATAAGAAAACAGATTTAATGAAAAAACCCTTCCCCACGGGCCAGGTGAAATTCAACCTTATGTCAATGTTATCTTTTTGATATATTCTTGAAAGCCATGCGAGCCAAGCACAAGCAAATTTCCCAATTGTCATTACCGATAAGTTGATTACTTATATGAATCCACCCAGGCCACTTATATTACCTAAATTGCAATCCTGATCACGAACTTGCAAAGTTAGTCAAAAGCTTTAGCTACCCAAAGGTGAGTTGAGCTACAGTACCGCCTGATAATAGATCAGTATCACCTTTACGTTTGAGAAATCATGAGAATTCTCCGAAAGAACCGTAAGTTCTTCGCACCAACTAATGTTATAATATGAATATAACGTGAGTTGGTAGTTTACGTTCATATTTAGATACAACATTTCTATAACCTGTTATAAAACTTGAAAGACTATGAGTTCCTCACCTGCTTATTAATTAAACTTCTAAATAGAAAAAGAAATCCTTTATAATCTTCGGATGCAATAGGCCGTATTTGAAAAAATACCATCATAAATGCATGATTAAACTATTGATGATTAAAATTTATAATTACTATAACACCAATTGGAATCATCATATATGCGGTGTGACGTCAATTTTACATCATCGGCACGAAAAGCTCAAGCCCTGTTCATTAGTGGGCTGCGTCTTGGTGGATTGAATGATTCGTACTGTACCGCTAATTCCTCGTTACTGAGGAAATCCACTTACTCTATTCTTTAAATCTTCGAATCCCTTCGTCTTGATGGGACTGTTGCACTTGGGTATGGGCGGGTGAAGGCTCCACTCGGCCGGTATGCTCGGATCCTTGGAAAACAGTCAATGGGGTAAAAAACTGCCGAGAAATCTACAAACTAGACTAGATATTGGACCTTAGAGGTCGCCACGCAGAGGTGTCGGATCGCGTTATGTACCCGAATCGACGTTTAATATACCGCTCTGGACATAAGTAAACAAAGGCGACTAATAAAAAATAACAATTTCCTACAATGTAGGAATCAATTCATCAAACTAGGGAGATTGTTGTTAATTTTGCTCCCTTCATCCACCTCAAGCATCAGCAACCTAAACTTTACCATGAAGGCTTTTTATTTAATTGACGCCCACAGCTAACCAGTCTACAAGAATATCAATCAACTGGCTTGTGAGCTACTCAGTCTCGAAGCCTGTCACCTCACCTTAAGCAGAGGGAAGACGTCGGGGTCCAACAGATGCAGCTTGTGCTGCGTGCGGTGAACGGCCTCGGAGCCGAGACACGAGTTCTGCGAATTCACGATGAGATGCCGAGTGGATTGACCGAACTTCGCCATGAACGCTTTGTAACTGTGAACAAGTAAAAACCGTTGGGATCATTTACTTTAGTTGTCAGTCATGACAGCTCAAACAGTTTTTTTTTTTCAATACTACCTGAGTGTGAGACCTCGATAATATTTTTGAAAGGGCCTGGTAAATAAATACCAAAACCTTGTAAATGGCCGCAAGGCATTTAATATGTCTATTAGAATTTAATAAACCTACAGTAAATCACACTATGTCAAATTTAGTTGCAGTTAAATCAAACTTTAATGTGCAAAACAAGATCGAAACTCATCGTGGTGGAACACTTCAGGCGGCGACATTTGGACGAGATGTGGGAATGTTCTCCGGGGAGTTGGTGCCGTTGTCGAAGTGCGCTGCAAATTCCGCCTCGTTCAGGTAGCTTATGTCTGGCAGTTCTAGTACTGGACGAACCTTAATACATAGAACATAAGGTCGAAACTTACTCAGCGTGGTGGAACACTTCGGGCGGCGACATGTGGACGATGAGAGTGGGAATGTTTTCCGGCGAGTTGGTTCCGTTGTCGAAGTGCGCCGCGAAATCCGCCTCGTTCAGGTAGCTTATGTCTGGCAGCTCTAGTACTGGACAAACCATATGGTGGTTAAAGATATATAAAGTCAGAGAGACAAGTGTTTATTAAGGTATGATGGTTAAATTTTATTGTTTATTTATGTCCGTATCCGTCTCTCGCATACTAGCCACAAAGTGACGAGTGCTTCATCGACAGCGAAATCATATCATATCATTCGTGTACCTATTAGATGGTCAAATGGAGGTTATGGAGGGTCTTTACCCGTTGTACCACTTACTACAAAGCCTTATTGAAATGTGATAAGCCAACTCGCAGTGGTTTGTATGTCTGTTCATTTACTTCCTTTCTACAGGAATAAGTGGAGCAAAGTTTTTCCCCATCTATGTTTTTATGACGATGACATAAGATTGAATTGCGCCCGACCTATTGACAACGTGTTTTCATTATACCTGACACTTACCTATGAACACAGGGCCTGGGTCATCAGGAGTCTTCACATCCTTGGACAGTACTATAGTGCCATCGGCGAGTACGACATCTTGCCCGCTTTTCAGCTGCCCTAGCAAAGGGCCCGGTGGAACGCCCTTCTCCACGCACTTTGTCAAGTCCAAAGTGCCCAGACGTTTCTGATAAAACACATAGGCCATTTTGATACTAATCGTTTTAAGTTTTATTTAAAGCATTTAATAAGTATATATAAATTATGTCTTTATTTAGGTAATTAATTTCTGGTTAATTTATAAACATTTTTATAGACCTTTTTATTAAGAGAGTTCACTATGTATATAATGGCTTTCTAAATAATATACAAAATAAAATAAAAACATTAAAGCTGATATTCAAACTATTTAAAAAAGGGAGCACACTTATATTCCACAACGTAAATTGAAAATGAACAATTTTTTACATTTCTCTGTATCACACTCAATAAAATAACCATTTCTTACATACCAACCTTCAATGTACAAATGTAAGCAACCGAATAATTTTTAGCCTTCAACTCTATTGGGGGACTAGACGCCTTCTTCTTTTCTCGTTGATCTGAGGCAGAAATAGTACAATTCAGTATATGTTCTCACATGCGCGCCAGGCAGGCAAGAATCTCTGACGCCTCAATACAAAGGCGCCCGTCACTCTCACACTCGCGTACTTGTCGGAACGTGACGAATGTTTTATCCACAACGATAAGTGATAAAATGGCAACCATCATACGCCCGCAGATCGGTATTATTTCGCAGACGTGCTTCGGTAAATTACACAGACGCCTTTGTGTTGAGGCGTCTGAGATTCTTGCCTGCCTGGCGCGCATGTGAGAACATATCATACGCCTCCTGCACGCCCGGCAACAGACCATCAGGCTAAAGCATATCAACATTTAGAGGTTGCCACGTACATACACGTTTAATCCATAGGATGTAGCATCCTATGGATTAAATTCTATCCTGCAATTTAATGCTAGTAAATAAGTAAATAAAAAGTAGTTCGCTGTTCATAATTATTGAGAAAAGGTATAAAATTATCTCCAGATGTCGATCTAAGTGAAAAGGTCCAATGAAATGATTCTGCCTTCTTGGTTCTCATCTTATATAGTTCTAATAGATATAAGACACTAGGACGTAATATTGTTACACCAATAATAACTTTTGTTACCGTCTACAGAAGAAAGGTGTATCTTAACATTAACACAGGTATCCTGAATACTTATTACTTATTGTGAAGAGGAAAATTAAAAAAACCCCGACATCTTCATTTGAAAGTTCAATATCTCAAAAACTGCTGAACCGATTCTGATAACTCATATCTAAGAACCATCGCTGGAAGTCTCTTTTTTATTTGATAGCATTTCAATTAAAATAAACCGCATCCAAATCAGCTCACCCGTTTCAGAGCTACGATGCCACAGACAGACACAGATACACATGTTAAACTTATAACACCCCTCTTTAGCATTCCGCGTCGGCGGTTCAAAAGGAGGCACCATCCCTGCTATTGTTAAATAACTTGTGTCTTATAACAACTAACTTGTAATGTATGTCGTGTCTATTTAATTTATATATTTTTCATTTTTCATCTTGATCCTCATTACAATGCGATAAGGTATACTAATATTCAGTAGTTGTTCGTACCAGGACTACGAGACTGTCGCGCTCGTTCGCTCTTCTTTTTGGGTTCAGGCATTGGCGCGGGCACGGGGTCGGCTCCTCGGCCGTAGTAGTCTGTGTTATCGTGCGTGAACTGGTCGTACACTGCCGGGGGCACTTCGCCCAGTCGGGCCCGCTTACAGGGCTTCGGTGGTGCATCTTGCAGGAGGCTCACTTGGGGTGATCTGTGTAGACACAGTTGCATTATTTGATGTTCAAGATAACTTAGACGACAATGGCTAATGGCTCACATCAACACAAGGTCACGCTACATGCTCAAAACACGTCCTTCGCCGAGTCATATCCCCAGAAACAAAAAAAAAATTGATAGTTGTATCGACGCTGCTGCGACAGATGCTATTCTAGGCGAGAAAGTTTATTAAAAGCCACGTGCTACGCAATCGTGCGTAGCATGCGCCGCAGTGGACTTCCGTGTTTTTTCCCGTTATTTTGGAATACAGATGAAATAAACAAATACCTTATGTTATGATGCATGTAAACTTACAGGTGTATATATTTGATAGTCATGACATTGTCCTCAAAATCTTCGGTCGGGTTGGATGGCGCCATTGTCACTTGCATCTCTTTCATAATTACAAATCTCTTTGTCGCGTTATACAGCTCATCCTGAAGTCATAGATCAATGTTTTACGAGTATAGTACATTTTTACCACTAATGAGAATTTTTGTGACAATCATCTATGGTATGGTATGGTGGTATAGCATGGGGAAGTTAATGTATGAATGAAGAGAGAATCAAGAGATGTATGAATTTGTGGTAGGTATTTGATCGTTAAATTATGATCGTATAATTACCACAAGATAGCATACTTGGTGAATACAAAAACTTTGTTTAAATGAGTGGCAAAAAGATCATGGTCACAACAAGCTCATCATCCTCCTAGCGTTATTACCAGTACAGTTGCATCTTAAAGGATGCCTGGGGTCCGCTACCTAATCCTAAGAATTGGCGTAGGCACTAGTTTTTACGGAAGCGACTGCCATCTGACATTCCAACCCGAGGGGGAAACTAGACCATATTGGGATTAGGCTTGTCAAGTGAGTGGGCAACTTGACTGTTAGAGGTTCTCAAGCCGCCCGGAGGCCTCTAACTTGGCTTAATGACTGCTATCATAGACAGCAACCGGGATCAACGGCTTAACGTGCCTTCCAAAGCACGGGAGCGCTCAGTTAGAAACCACTCAAAGCGGTTACCCATCCAAGGACTGACCTCGCCCGACATTGCTTAACCTCGCATACCGCATGCGGTACGCGAGCGCCGTTGGGCCACGAACGCTCCTCATGGTCACAACAAGCTATTCTTAGCAAAAACAACCTTATTCTTACCAAGCCATCAGGACCATGCAGAGTGATCTTTGGGACCCCGACATCCTGCAGGGTCAGTGACAGCCCAGGTAGACCTCCAATGTTCTTCCATGTCTTGCTTGTGATGAATACATGCTCCAATCTTGACAGTTTCACTTTATGCTCATGTGCCAGTCTCTGGGTGCTCTCTCCGCAGTTGAATAAGTACCTGAATTTACAACAATATTTGTGGCCTATCACCTTTTATAGTGTCATGAAACACCAACCTATTTTCGTGATTTTGAATTTGGAATCTTCATTTCTGATCTTCTTCATTGTTGTTCAAAAGTACCAGTAAGCTTACGAGGCTATGTGAGTAGCAATAGATAGATAGTGACGGAAGTTGTGACACCAATTTTCATTAGGAATAAACAGGGTGTTCAGCAGATGGACCACCAAGATTTTTCGGGGTGCTGGTAGGGTCATTTGCTACCTTTGCACCCTTGGATCCTGGGCTGTAAGGGTCACGGCTATATAGATACGACTTCTTATTTGTTTTCCTAAATTACCCAAAATAAAACACAGCCTCCGTACAGAATATTTTTTTTTTACTAACTCCAAATATAACTTGGTCTTTTTCCTAAATGACAGTGTTCATTTAAGACATGAAAGGAACCTCTGGATCTCATAATAGATTGACCTTCGAAGTCCTGTGAGGCTACATGTTTGGAATTCACATGGACATTGTTATATGAGTTGTATTTGTATTCTATTCTTTCAAGCCATGTCATTCCGAGAGTTATAAAATTCCAAAAGAAGTTACACTGTATAATGTTTACGATTTATTTTGAATGTGGCATTGATTTTGCAACCTGTATAAAAAATAAATAATAATAAATAATAATCTCTGGAAAACAGGCGTGTTTATGTGTATATATGTGTGTACTCCCGCTAAAAGTAAAGAAGAAAGTTATGGACTCTTGTCTTTTGCCCTGCCTGACTTATGCATGCCAGATGTGGAAGTATAACAATGAAAATAAAAATTAAATACAACCCTGTCAGTGTGCTATTGAAAGGAGCATCCTAAAAATCAAACTCAAAGACAAACACAAAAACATTGATATTAGGAAGAAAATGAATGTTTTGGACTCTCTTCACCATGCAAAATGCCTAAAGTGGAAATGGGCAGGACATGTCGCCCGGTACAGAGACAAAAGATGGACAAAGATGGCTACCATTTGGAAAGGCCCAATTGGCAAAAGGAAAAGAGGTAGACCGAGAGAAAGATGGTCAGACGAGATAGTTGAAGTGGCTGGCAGCACCTGGACAGAAACTGCTCAAGATAGAAGTTTATGGGAAAAATTGGAGGAGACCTTTACCCGGAAGAGGCCTTCGTTAATATTTAAATATAAGTTAAAATGTCACAACAATATATAAACAATTTCTTTTTAATTAAGGAATAAAAGAGGTTTATTATTATTAGTGTGTACTTGTGAATGCCCTTATCACCACTGGGGACCATAGGAGAGAACAACCACCAATAAAGAGTACAGTCAGCAACAGAAGTAGCTTTGCATATGAATATTCATGGGGGGTAAATGCCATAATCGCCACGCTTGGCATTCAGATTGGCAATCGCAGTATCTCCACCACACTCCAGGGATACTGCTGCCTATCTCCCAGTGGTCTTGGTCGTAGTTTTAGGACATACCCAGGTCCAATTGTTCTGTTTTCTTACACGAATGGCCAAACTTTTTGAAGTTTTATTTACTTACCGTTTCTGATCAGTGAAGAGGTACAGCGTGTTAGGCACGCCGCGAGCACCTGAGCCCAACACCTGCAAATAAACAGTGCTGGGGCCATACTTCTCGCCTTTCTTAGAGATAGTCTGCCGCTGCTGCTGCGCTTCAGCTATCCGCGCTGTATTCACTTTCGGCATGTCGGCTAGAAATTCCAACAGTTTCTTAGTACTACCACTGTTGTAATAACGTACGCTACTTGTTTTAGCTAGTCTAAATACACTTGAACCGTACATGTGTTCAAAGGTTATATTTATCCTGTGTTAATGTTTACAAGCATTTGCGATTTACTGAATTATACTATCGGTTTCAGCATAAGTGCACGTTACGTGTTTTATTATGATTGAAGAGTATTCTTTTTGTTTAAAACATTTTGTTACTAAATCCTCCCGTATTCTTCTTTTATTTTGCTGTCGTTTTTGACAGACCGGAGAAGGTAGAAGTTGAACCTCAGTCGAAACTTCAAAACTGACATATTGACAGTGACAGACCCTTAAGGGGCTTTTTTCACGCTTTTTTGTCATAAAATGATCGAATGATCTATCCTGCCTAGCTAGCCCGATAGCTTATACCGTCACGTTTTATGTGACGTTTTAATACATTTTGGCCATATAACTTATATTATATATAGTACGACATGGTGCGACGCAAAAGAGTAGAAATTAAAAAGTACCAAACACTGTAGTGTAGCCTCTTTTTTCCTAGATTGATTTGAAAGGGATGACATGACAGTGCTGCCATTTTTTAATTTCTACTCTTTTGTTTCGCACTGTAAGTATCGTGCGAGCTAGGCTGTGATATGGTATCTTATTGGGGCAAGTGAATTAATAAAATCACTTTGTTTCAACAAATGGAAACGTAACCTATTCATTATAAATTAAATAAAATTTTATTTAGGCAACTCTACCAGAACTCTACACGTGTCATTGCCATACGTAAAATACATTCAATTGAATGTAGCTTAGTTTGGCAACATCGAATTAGAAAAATGGCGTTTGGTACAGCTGTGGGTTGCGCAATTTTTATGTAAATGTGCATGAAATCTATAATAAATCCGAAGTTCCAAGTGCAAAAAGTAATCGAAAGACTATAAATGATCGTTTTATAAAATTTATACTGTGAATATTGTAGGATAAATTAGTGTTTTTTGTATGAGCTCGAAGCTGTGATGGACTGTGTATTTTTTGTGTTGTGGTGATGTACGGAAAAGATAAATAATGAAACGAAAAATTATGCGGCTGTGCAAATAATGTAACAATGATGGAAAAGTTATGGGTGGTGTTGTTAGTGGCCTTGACCGGCTCACACTTCGGACAGGGATTGCCGCTGCGTTCGACGCCGCAAAGCTACCCGCACAGTAAGTCAATTTACACTCGATATTATCATGTTTTTGCTAATATACTGGCGAAAACTACACGTTGATATGCTAAATACAGTCGCAGATAGTATGAAGAGGCATTGCAAACCCTTGTGCTAGTTCTTAAAGAAAATTTACTGTAATTTGGAGACTAATATGATTATTTTCCTTGGTGGCGGTAGGTGGTAGTAATCCAAAACCTATTATAAATTTCGTGTCCGTTACTTTTGATTAATTTTCCTTTTTGTACTTTACATGCACATTTCTAGGAATATGTGGAAAAAAAAAGAGAATTGATGGCCCCTGACCCTTTAAGTCAATTAGAAAAAAGGCGGGTAGTATCGAAGCGTTAGTATGTTTTGTACGTTTTTTAAAATTTATATAATAGTTGGAGTAGTGAAACTATCTGCTTAAACTTAGTATGAGAGTGTAACATTGGTTGTTGTAAACAGTAGCTAGAATACAAAATATTGAATATACTTTAAAACTAACCATCATGCTGGGATGTGGCCTCTCCAACATTCCCTAGCACTGTCTAATGTGACATGTGACACTCCTAGGAGTTGCTGGCGTCCATAGGCTGCGGTGACCGCTTACCATCAGGCAGGCCGTACACTTGTTTGCCACCGATGTGGTATAAAAATAATAATAATAATAATTCACTACTCCCTGGCCCTTAGGGCATCAGTTTTTAATTCATAAACCAAGTCTCAGTTATGATTTATAAAATTATAACTTTTTATTATTAGTCCGTTTTGTTGTGCCATTGCATCGGTGGTTGCAGGGAATCCTCAAGTCAATAAAGGGTAGGCAACATGCCTGTGATTCTTCTGGAGTCCTAGGTGTCCATATGCTGTGGTGTCTGCTTACCATCAAATTCAAGTCATCATCATCATCCTAGCGTTATCCCACTACAGTTGCAGCCTGGAGGATGCTCCGGGATCGGCTACCTAATCCCAAGAACTGGTGTAGGCACCAGTGTAAAATTCAGGTGTTGACCCAAAATAAACAAGCTCAAAGATTCCAATAGAAATGTTTCTCAGTATACACATGCCAATTGCTTGTTGAATACCAAGTATTATATTTATTGGAAGCTTAGGAACACATATAAGGAAGTGTGTAGTTTTTTTTATAAATTATTAGTCACATATTTGATACTTTGCATTTTAGTTTGAATAAAGAATTGTACAAGAGATTACAAACATGCAACAGCCTTGTATGCACCTGTAAAACTGAGGGTGACCATGATATATTGTTGGTTTAGCCCAGTCTCTTCTTCAAGAATTTTTAAGGAATTTTGCAAGATATCATGTCTAAACTTCACTTTTAACACTTTCGATGACAGTACTGCCATGTTGTTAAGCCTACATATGGCCCACCCAGGTAGGGTTGCCAGGTGTCTGGCTTTAGCCGGACATGTTTGGCTTTTTAGGGGCCGTGTCCGGCCAAATATTCACTCGTCTGGCCTGTCCGGCGTTTGTAAGGATTTTTGCCTGGCGGCCGCGTAACGCGCTAAGCGCAAGTAAAACAGTCTCTATCTCAGTTTAAATATTGTACTTTGTGGGCCCACCTGTCAATGTACTGTCACCGAATGCCTTAACAGACTTCTCACAAAGTTTTCTTAAAAACAGGCAAGTCAGACTCATACACCAATGTACTGTGTTTATAGTTTGTGATCTATACATATTTGTCCCTAGCTATCAATACAGCAAATCCTCAAGTCAATAAAGCATCGGCAATGCACATGTGACTCCTCTGGAGTCATGTGTCCATAGGCTTTGGTTTCTGCTTCCTATCCGGCAGGTAGTATGTTTGTTTGCCAGTATGTATTTTTACCATTGTTGTTATGTTATTATACCTCCCAATTGCTTTGAAAAGATGATCCTGGGACAGATAGTAATAGTTTCCCGCTAACACCTTTTGGTATGGGACTGTTAAACTGTTTCTGTTTCCAACATAAATGTAGCTGTCCTAGCCTGCTAGCACCTTTTGGTATGGGACTTTTAAATTGGTTTAGTTTCAAACATATGTGAAGCTGTCCTAGCCTGCTAGCACCTTTTGGTATGGGACTTTTAAACTGTTTATGTTTCAGACACAGATGGAGCTGTCCTTGCGAGATGGGGGGAGAGCAACCTATATGCGGCTGTGCCGGCGCTGGCGCTCATTGTCACGGCCCTCGGTTTCCTCGTCGGGTGTACATGGTGCTACAGACATAAGGACTGCAAGGTAAGAAAAACTATGATTTTCAACTTTTTTATTAGGGATTAAGAGATACAATGTACATCTATCTACATTATGATTTGTGCTCGACAAAAAAAAAAACTTAATACTGTGGTCCTTACATAAGTACTATCTTGGTAACAATAATATATCATTACTAAGTTAATTAATTATCTATCTAAAAAAAAAAGCTTTTTTTCTTTAAAACTAATCTGTGGTTAATGTTGTTGGTGGCACAATATCTAAAATGTACTTACTAATATAGTTTTAAGCCCTTATTGTGACACTATTTGTTAACCCTAATAGACAAAAAAAATAAAAAAAATATTATTGTCATGCTGTCACGTCACAGAATAAGTAATAGTACATACAGAATTTCCACTTCCTAACAAAGACGGCGTTTAGGCATAAGAAACGTACCTACTCTCTGTATCTCTGTCTATCGCATAACTTGTATTCATTCACGCGCGGCACGTGTAGCGTTGGGGTTGTCACTCCATGAATACATTAATAAGTACATATTACTTGAGATGTCAGTGTCATTATGAATAACACCAATAATAAAACTGATCTCGTGAACGGAAATTCCATTTAACTCTTGTTTCTTGAAATTCCATTTAACTTTAATTTGTAAGTGAGTAACACAAAAAGTAAGTCAATAAAGTATACCTACGGTTCTATTAAGATACTCTTTTTAGGGTTCCGTACCCCCTTTTATAGAAGATTATTTTGAACAGTATGGCCCAAAAAGGTTACGTTATCTCCGAAAGACGCCTCCTTACTCAAAACGACGTAAGTGCCGTAGTTTCCTTATGAGGATACGTTCTTTTATATTAGAAAGGTACAAATTATTTGGTAATGTCCTGCATTTACTTACATAAGAAGGTACAAGAGAGGCTACAAATAATTCATTAACAATTTAGTCGTGGGTTTATAAACCACAGAATAAATAGGAGTAAAAAAAAAGATTAAAAAAAAGGTAAAAGAGACATGAATTGGAAATTAATATGATTGCCTTTTACAATAAAAAAAGTTTATATACTATTAGTGACTTGTTTATATTTGATAATGTTACTATTCATAATACCGGTGTCACTATTTGTTAAATTTATGAAATAATTATTAAATGCATTGGCAATGTCAGTTCCCTTTCTTATTAAATTTGTTTTTTTTTTTTTTATATTTGATTGTCTGTAAAGACATCCACATTATGAATAGGAGTTATTTACGCGCGGTTCGTCGTAATTCAAGACGGCGGCGGAGGCGGATCGCGACACGACACAGGTTTTCGCGCGGCGACGGCCCCCGCCTGACTGATCACCTCGGGGTTTGCAAGCGGTGGGCATAAAACGGGACGCGCTCCGCCCATTGCAAGCCCCTTGGTCACGTGTTCAAAAATATTGATTGTCTAATCGTATCGTATTTTATCTTATGGGCCTTATGGCTATATTATATGTATATTGTACATACTCGTGCCTAGGCCTATGTATGTAGTAAAACCAATCTGGACGAATCTTTAATCTTTTTTTTTTCTCACTACCTATTATGTTCGCATACGTTGGTTTTATCAATAGAATAATTCCCTATAGCGATTTTATGACTTATCAGTGCAGAGTCTTTTTGTGGTATTTTCTACTTTACCGAGAGCTTACTGACGTCGTCTATATTTCCATTTTTATGAGTATACTGTCAGTATTGTATGCGAATCGCTTGACACACATTATCACTAGTGTCCGACCGAAACATGTTTTTTGGCCGAAACCGAAACCGAAGGTTCGGTTTTGCCTCTAGTTTCGGCCTTTTATAGACTTGTTAAAATCGTTGAATAAAATGTCAGTAGGCCATTCTTTATACACATATGAATCATATGATCAATGAAACACCTTTTTTTAACATTTTTCAAATACCACGTCGGTGGCAAACAAGCGTACGGCCCGCCTGATGGTAAACGGTCACCGCAGCCTATGGACGGCTGCAACTCTAGGGGTGACACATGCGCGTTGCCGACTCTTTAAACTCCTTTCTTGAAGAACCCCATACTGTAGTCCCTCGGGAAAACCTCGGCAGGGAGCTTTCACAGCTGGAGGATTCCATAACCGGACCGTCCGAGGGAGGAAATTCCTCTGAAATCGTACCGTACGTGACCATTTAGGTGCTAAGGTGTGAGGGTGAATGCCCTGCGGATGGTGAGCTGTGCGATGGTAGAAAGGGGCCATAGGCATCATGTTGAACAGTTCTGAGGAGCACAACCCATTAAACAAGCCATAGGACACGCACAAGGAGGCAAAGTTTCTCCTTAAACTTAACGGTTCAATATCGCTCGTGAGTTTGGGATCGTCCAAGATTCGCACAGCACGTCTCTGAAGCGATTCAAAAGGCCCAAGCTGGTATCCAGGTGCTCCCGCCCAGAGGTGACAGCGAACTCAGTGGGGACGGACTTGTGACTTATATTATAGAAGTCTCTGTCCATGGGTGATGTATCGCTTCGCTCTATTGAGCACAACTTTTTGGATGCCAGCCTGGCTTTGTCTTCTATAAGTGGCTCCGAAACTAGACGTCGCTGGAAATGTCGACACCGAGGATCCCAATAACTCTCTAAGATGGAAAGGGCTGTGTCCTGGAATGGGCAACAGTGAATGGGTTTTTTTTTCGTAGTGCACGCGTATACTTGTGTCTTGGTGGGGTTGAACTGGACCAGATTATCCTGGCTCTTATTCACGCCTTTTTTGAAGAGTTCCATGCTGTAACCCTTTGGTAATACCTCGGTAAGGAGTTCATTCCACAACCTAAGTGTTCTGGGTAAGTACCTATTGAAACGTACTGTACGAGAACGCAATGGCTCCAAGGTGTGGGGGTGAGCTCGATGGCGAGAGGTGCCATGATGATAGGTAACCGCAGGCATCATGTCATACATAGGCCTCCCCCAGAGAATGCCAAAACAATCAATCAGGAGCTACCCGCATCCATCGGACCCACGTGACCTTAATCAGGTCATCAGCCCACCTCAAGCCTCAGCAACCTTGTGGCGGCATTCCTTGTTCCTACGCTACGTCATCCGGTACGTGGTCGCCACTCGAGAACTCGCTTGCCCCACCCACCGACCATCGATTCTCCGGGTAGTATGGCCTGCACCTGCCAATTTAGTTTGGCAAGCCTTCAGGCTATGTCAGTTACTTTGATGCGTCTGCGGGTATCGTCATTTTTTAGATCTCACAGAGAACTTCGAGCATAGGATATATGATATGATATGTGTTTATTTGTACTAATCATACATTGTCAATTACATTCATTAATTAAAATTAGCATGTCATAGCCCTCTCCATCGCTCTTTGAGTGACTTTGACACTCCTTTTTCAGAGCCATAGGTCATCAATAGCAACACGCACTGGTCAAAGACTTTAACTACTCGTATGGACGAGAGGATAATCGATACATGACGAAAAGATATTGCGTGTCCCGAACGCCACCCAGTCAAGTCATTTTTGAAAATTGATCTCCTTCTCGAAATTGCACCTGCCCAACTGAACCGTTTGTCCTAGGCTCAGGGACAGTACACAAGTTTGTCGACAACTTTGAGCGTAGAGTCTCTGATCTTAACTGGAGTACGTACTACATAGGTACATGGACGTTAGTTACTTAGTTATTATCTTCATTTGGTCCATGTTCATCTTAAGCCCAACTTCTTCAGAAGCCCACCTTAGATCATCGAGCATCGTACTTAAGTTCTCCATGGTCTCAGTTTTGAAGAAGAACAGCCCATGCCTTTGAGAGTGACTAAATCGAACAGCTTCTAAACTAGATATAAAATTAACTAAAATAATATTTTGATCTTTAATGTTAACAGATCACAATCAGCCAGCCTCGAAAGACTAATTAGAATTCACGGTTCGAATGTAGGTACAAGGGTGTAAGTTTCGGCAGGGCCGAAAGGTTCGGCCCTTTTTTGGCCGAAACCGAACCTTCGGCCAAAACATGATTTTTTGGCCGAAACCGGCCGAAAGCGAAACCGAAACTTCGGTCGGACACTAATTATCAAATGTTCGGGTCACTTGATTTGATTTCCTAATATCTACAACCCGGCCGTCATTACGGTGCTTGGGTACAGTGTGTACGGCTAATAAAAGGGCAGACTACTGTAGTAAACGACGATATGCCGGTGGTAGGAGCTCTTACATTTGCTGTAGGTCCATTACTGTAATTACTGTTTACATATGGAATCGGATTACGTGCATCTGGAATCCCTGTCCCTCCCTTCTACGCTCCGGGATACCTTCCATCCGCGGATGCACCCACCTCGCGCGGTGGATCAGGCAGGGATTACAGATGCATGTGGTGCGAGATCTTGATTCCCACCTAAAGGACGGTATAAATAACAACCATGCAATCGAATTGATAAATAACATCGATTTATAATGATTTATAATAGTTTTAGTTGTGGTCTGTCCACACACCACAGCGATGTACCCTCTTCTTGGTTCGCTTTTTTCACTTGAATCTCGATCATTGGTCAGTGATCTCACACTACGCTTTCGCTTACAGTATCAAAACAACCCGCGCGTTCTTAGCGGAAACATTCTCTTTTCGATTTGTGGACTTTTGGATCACTGGACGCCAGACGCTCGACAGTTAAAACCTATCTTCCCGGTTGAAATTTGCTTTCGGATTTCAATGGCTTCCTTGGCCATCCTCGGTATGTAGTGGCGTTCTGTCTATAGAATCGGGTTGTGTAACTCAATCCAATAATTGTTCCTGCTTCCAAAAGGTAAATACCCGTATTACAGTAATTCTAATGTTAATGACAATGTCAGCTGTCAGCTTGAAATCGTATATTGCTACATTCATTTTATCACTTAATTATTATGAGACTTTTATCAAACGTGACATAAATATGTCTACCTCAGACGCGTAAATTAATTTCATAATGTTATTAGGTAACCGTACTTTCTAGTGCATTTCGTATCAAATTACTGCAGCAATGAGATACAGTTATTTTCCTACTATGATTTCATCTGAAACTGTATGTAATGTATCCTAGAGAGGTGTTTTTTATTCCATTGATACATTACCGTAGACTCTATTGATGCTAAGCTATCGACTAAATGTAGTTAGAACCGCAGTATAATTAATTCCATAAATATACTGATTTTTCCATAAATATTTATATTAGTATTTCGACTTTGTTCACTAACCATGGGATAATCATCCCTGGCGGTACCGCACGCTTCAAAAGCAAAATATCCCGCTCCCGGTCAGGTGCGGATGTAAACTATAAAAAAACGGCCAAGTGCGTATCGGGCCTCGCGAAATTTAGGGTTTTGTAGCTATCCTACCGTGACATTATGCAGACTTTAAATGTCAAAAACTTATATTTATTATGGAATTTGTCAGTATCTACGTAGGTACATTTCTTAAGTTCGGCTATTACTCTTTAACTAGTAATGTGTACTGAACTATGTTTTCATTTAATAAATGTGAAATAATCCATACTAAAATATTATAAATGCGAAAGTGTGTCTGTCTGGCTGTATTTTACCTCTTCACTCTTAAACCGCTGAACCCATATAGATGAAATTAGATATGGAGATAGTTTGAGTCCCAAAGAAGACCATAGGATACTTTTTATAAGTTTGTATGAAAGAGCGAGATGAACGATGAACGCCTCGCCTTCGGCTCGGCCGGCTAACTCATACTCGTCCAAAACGGCTACCACAAGAGGGCGCGCGAGATAGACTATGTATCCGTCTTTTTCCGTGTGTACCCATTAGATAGAGACGGATATACATAGCTCGCGCGCCCTCTTATGCTAGCCGTGCAGGATGGCTTAGTTACCGCTCTCTGCAGTAATATACTATTACTTATATTGAATGTGATCTATACATATTTTTGTAAAGTCACACTTTCGTCGAAGTCGAAAATATTTAAGATACCGACTTATTGAACATTTTTTCACGTAAAAGAGCGTTCAGTTTTTTTGCCCTTAGTGACGTATATATTTTTGAATTTGATTGTACGGGTGTTGTGTGCAAGGCAAGGTACTGTGGTGGCGTGTAATCAACGGTCGGGGTCGACGGACCGACGCGCCCCGACTTATCACGCGTATGACCCATTTAGTATCCCGCCGCTTGTCATTGCATGCATATCGTGCTCATATGTATATGCGATGCACGAGTGATACACGTCACATCCACATCATACTTTAAATACTTCCAAACAATGTTCTGATTAGATTCAATGTTGACCCTACTGATAAAATTATAAGCATTTGTGATATTGTCGTCAAATAAGAAAGTTTGTTTCATGATAGCGCATCGCCATCAAGGTAACGTCAACATGGAGGTTTGCGTCTCTCGCAGTTGTAAACGTAATTCGTAAATAATATTAGATTGCAATTTAAAATAACCCCTCAACACAAGTTGTCATCATGAGACTCTGGTACCTATAGAAAATGCAAATAAAAATAACTATAACCTAAATTTGGAACTCTTAGCTTCAATTTTCGCTAAGCATGCCGAGATCCTGTAACTAATTCCAATGCTTTCATTTATTTTTATTTGAATCTGGGAAACAACTGCTTGTATGTCCAGATGTCCACCACACTATAGCTAAGCTCCATCTCGAAAAACTAGACTTAGGTTTATAAAAAACGCGTTTAAATTAGTTCATTCGTTTGGGAGAAACCGCCAGTAACAGAAAAGGGTTCCGTACACACTTACTAGTCCACATTTAAAGCCACTATAATACATAGAATCCAAAAAGGTCGTATCTTCATAGGGAACTCGCAGCACTTTCGTTCCTTTTATTTGGGCTAGACAGTTCTTAGCGATAACTCAAAAAAAATATAACTTGATCTAACCAAAAATCGTTCAAAGTATTTATAAAAAACCGGCCAAGTGCGAGTCGGACTCGCGCAAGAAGGGTTCCGTACCAGAAAAAAAACGCCAACAACTACTCTGTTGTATGGGAGCCCCCCTTAATTATTATTATTATTTTGATTGTAGTATTTGTTGTTGTAGCCACAATAAAAATAAATAATCTGTGCAAATTTCAACTGTCTAGCTATTACGGTTCTTGAGATCTAGCTCGGCGAGTGGTAGCCATGAAAAAGGTCTAAATTATCACATTTTTTGTATGGGAGCACCCCTTAATTATTATTATTATTATTTGGTTTTTAGTATTTGTTAAAAGTAAAAGTAAAAAAGTAAAAGTAGTTTATTCTTCAAATTAGGCATATTACATGCACCTATGATGTTGTTATAGCGGCAACAGAAATACACAATCTGTGGAAGTTTTCACTTTCACTGTTACGGTTCTTGAGATACAGCCTGGTGACAGACGGACGGACAGCGAAGTCTTAGTAATAGGGTTCCGTTTTTACCCTTTAGGTACGGAACCCTAAAAACCACCTCAATTATTTTCAGAAATTGAAATTCATAGTATATTATCGTAATTTTACGGTCACTTTTCTGTAGCGATTAATAGAATACATCTTCCCAAGTTCCTACTAAATTAAATAATTGCAGTGCTTATAGTCTCCGAGTAAATTGGCTGTGGCTGTGACATACGGACGGACGGATAGATATGCATGACTGAACTGAGGGTTCCGTTTTCGCCATTTTGGCTACGCTGCCCTAAAAATAAAGTGAAATATTTAAATGTTTAAATGTCACAATCCAAGCTAACATCCCAGCTATAAGTGCGTATTTAGAGCCATTATATATTGAAAGCAGCAAATTTAATGGCAATATGACAGTCGTGCTTACCTACTCTGCAGACTGTGATCACAATTTACAACAACTTAGGCGCCCTCGGCGTTGCGTTGACCTTTCTTAAACCCTGATGCCTTACCCAAAATGTACCTATCAGACAGACTCATATTGGTAAGCGCCTGGCATCGCCCGTTTACACCCGATCATCCACAGCTAATGAGTCATTAACAGCAGATTGGACAGCCCGAAACGAATTACTCATGAGCATCTGATACTTGGCAGCAATTGACGTTCTATTCTCCGCGGTGATCCATCAGCCGACGTCAGCGGACGTCGATTTAACTTGATGATTGGATTTTATTTTTGAGTTCGTAAAAGTATGCAAGTATACATTACCCCACATTGTTTTTATGCACGCGGTGAGTTTTTGCAGAGGTGCAGTCGCGATGCAGCATCGACGCAGCTACGCTTACAGCACTCTGTCCTTAGATAAGTAAATGCAATCTGGGTCTCGTAACGTCTTGAGCAATTTTTTATTGATCAGATATCACTCGAGATCTAGTTTCTTCCTTAATATGAAAGAAATAGAAAATAGAAATAGAAATGTCTGCCACAAACCAACAATACGAGTATTATTCGCGTTATAGACGATTACACGTATTTTGAACGCACGAATTACGAGCTCATCTTCATCTATTAACTTAGGCTATTGAGTAATCGGTTTATTCCCACCTAAGAGCTTGTCTCCGAGCGGATAGGAATCGTTAAACGTGGGAAATCTATTATTTTGTCACTCTCCATTGTCTCTAGTAAGTTGAGTACAACAATCAACTCGATAGGCTTGCTATGCAGCGTTTGATTTAATGTCAATTTTTCATTGTTAATCCTAAAAAATTAACAGTGCCGAAAACGTCACATCTTTCTTGTATAAATTGTTTCATTAACTCAAGTCTAGGTACTGACTTGTCATGGCGGTTATATTACGTTAGTACTTGTTTTGATGAGCTAGTCTATCTAGTAGCCCGAGAGCTATACGGTTTCATTGTATGAAAAAACAACAATATATCGGTATCAGCAAATTTTGTGCATCAAAAATTAGGTTAAGTAATTATACTAAGTATTCTTTAATAATACACCTACATTTATTAACGCGACGGTAGAAAATATTAAAAATAAATCTATAAAAAATCCGTAAAAATCTAGCGAAAACACTATAAGAATTATTTTCTTATGATATACTACTTCTATTTATGTTCTTTGTAATATATGAAAATCAACTTATTTTTGTTACGGTAACTTAATAATACAATCAATTATTAATATCGTAAAACATAAAAATGCATTACGCTAATGGCATATAAGGTATCATTACAGTTAGGGTTTTTATATGCCTTTATTATATTTCTTGACACTTTTTATACTGAATCAACCCAAAATACCTGAAGCTGTAATAACTTTTGGAATTAATGTGGCAGCCAAATGCACTCTGTAGACTATTCATGAAGGTCAAATTGACTACTACTACTACCTATTAGATTTTTTTTTTCATTTCCCGTTGCATATATTGTTCGATTCTGGTCGTAAGTATTAAAATAGACATAAACATAGAAGTACTCATCATAAAAATACTGATACCCTGTTTGCTGCAAAAATTCACCAGTTTTCGGGCACATAATTTTTTTTCCAACTTCCGGTCTTGAGATTCGGAAATTTTAAAAATATAGGGTCTTAAAATCACATAATAGGACCGTATAATAAAAATTGGCCAGTTATTGAATTATTTCTAAAAAAACCGTATCTTTCTCGGGCTATAGGAAAACAATCGCACATTTTTAAGAATTTAATTCTTTTATATAGAAAACTCCCGTGAGTTTGAGACATATTAAATATAATGAGACGGGTCACTCACGCCTTTAAGTTCGAATATCGCTCGACATGTTTCAGACCGGTTCGCGGTCCTTAATCATGAGCACCTATCGCGGCGGCGGTTTTCTTAGCACTGCGTGCCCGTGCCCTGTCCGCTCGGTTGCTCTGCGCGGGCGGAGGCGGCGGCGGCGAGAATCTACCCTCGTTTCTGATTCTTGTGTATGTAGCTCTTAGTGAAGTTACATTATTCAATCGATATTGGTATCGCCGCGAAAGAGTGTCAAATTAAAGGTTATTAAAGTGATATCGATTGGTTAGTACTTACAACTTTTAGTTTGAATCCGATTCTTAAAAATGTGCCATGTTTATGACGTCGAGTGTTACTACAAAGTGGATAATCCGTTCCCACCGTGAAAACTCGGAATTCGACTAGACCCAATTATCGTATTAAATGATTGACACGTTCGTGTTTGTTAATGAGAAATTTTATTAGTCAATGTCAAATGTCAGAATTAAAACTGGTAGTATTTTGTCATTTGACATGACTGATGTTACGGTATATAATTGATTGACACTGCTTCTGTTATAGTTGTATTCCGAGTTTTCACGATGGGAACGGATTACTCACTACATCTGTAATACATTTTAACAGGTCGTACACTTTTTGTCTTCTCTCAGCCGAATGTTACTTGGTCACATTTGACACAACTAATATATAATACTAGTTACCCGCGCGGCTCCGCCGCGTCGACGTACTACGAAGAATGCAAGAGGAGCCGCGGGATAGAATATAGCCTATCTATATTCTATCCCGTGGCTTCGCTCTCGATTACAAAGATGATTTAAAAACATTTGTGTCACAGTCAATCATAAACAAACATATTTGCACCCCGATCCACCGCATAACTGGGCCTTGTACGTGGGCCATGATGGGCTAATGAGATATCAACCTACATGCATTTCTGTAGGGTTCAACTTTGTAGGGTTTGACATCCTCTGACAAACATTGAAAAAAAAATAGCAAATTAACCTTTTGAACGCCATACTTTATGAACCACAGTGACACTTACACGCCAACTCATTTTTCATAAGAGATAGTATATAAACCATAGTATCACAGAATAAGTAATAGTACATAGTACCTATAAAGTACGAAATTTTCATATATCATAACACCTATGTTCTCGGCAATTAAAGGTTGTAATTATATTTTTAACCTTTTAAGTGCATTATCTATAGAAATGCATGTAGGTTAATATCGCATTGGATGCCGTCGCCATGACGGATATATTTGTCGTTGTATTGAAACGATGGTGCGCAAATACTTCAAATGCGTTGTTGGCGTCGTAAAGGTTAATTAGTGCAACATTGTTTTCTCGTTCGTTTGATCTAAATCCACCAATAAGTAACGTCTACTCCAATGAGAACTTCTTTGCTTATGATCTCTTGATCACCCTACTGGTATGGCAATAGGTGGAAGAGAGACACACTTAGACACAGCGAATCTCTTCTCTTTCAAAATGTTTTGCAGCTTATCTATGATTAACTCAGAAACAGTTCTGTAACTCACAACGTAAAGTTTAATTTGGTTTGTCATTGTTTTGGCAGGTATCAATATCAGTCAAGATATACGGAACGTATATTTGAAGCGTCATTGGTTTGTATACCAACTTCTTTGTTTAAACCATGACAATATAATATTGACATAATAGAGCACAATAAAAAAAAGTGACACAATACGTATGTCATTTATGTAAACATTACATTTATTTTCTGCTTTATTCGACAGAACTGAACAGGCCCTGTTCACATTATCCGATCCGATATCGGCGTTAGAGCCGACACGGTTATGTATGTATGTATGTATGTATGGCTTTATTGTAGATAAAACACGGCAAAATGACAAACAGACAAAAAGTGGAAGTAAAAAGGCTAGCTTATCCCTATATGTATAGAAAACTGCCACAGATATCAACTCCGCTCATTTAAGTTGAACAATTTCTGAACATCTGATCTCTTCTCTCTAATGCACAAATCAGTAAGTTTGAGAAAGACAGATAAGTGATATCTGACAGGTGTTCACCTGTCAGTGCATCTGCTTTCAAATATATTTGTTTATATGCAAATTGTACTGAACTGACGTTTGTGACGTTTTGCATTATATGGGATTTGAAATTTTGGTGTGCTTTTAAGTGGAGACAATTCGTTAGCAGCCGAAAATGATCGTTCTATCTGTCCCGGTCTAATTCATCTTGCTTAACCATAAGGATCCAAAGAGACAACTATAAGAAAAATCGTCTTGCTTAACACTGCGGATCTGTTAGTATTATTAATTACGAAAACTGGTCACTGTTCACATTGCACGACACGATATTGGTCACATTTCCATACATTTGTCGGAGCCGAAACCTTCATCAAATCGGATAATGTGAACAGGGTCTTAAGGTGGGAAATGAATGGTGCCCTTTACACGATTAATATAATGACAAAACTGAGATGTCAATATTATCGCGTTTTTCCAAATAGTTCGTGTTTTGGTTCAATATGCATCAATATTCACGTAAATCGTATGGTGATATGAGTGTGTCACGGGATAATAATCACCGTGTAAAATGCCCCATGAAATTAACCGATCACTAAAATTTGTATTGTCTTTATAGACCGCAATAATATTGACACCTCAGTATTGTGAAAATAAAAATCGTGTAAAGGGCCACAATAAAAAATAAGTTAAATGTTGACACAAAACGTCTGGCATTCATGTAAACTGTAAATACTTAGACCGAATACACCGAATATTATGTATGGTCTTGTAAACAAATTAGTAATTTTACTTTCGTTTATAGTTAATATTATTGAGCATTTCTCGAGTCAAAAGATTTTATTTTGTAATGCTGTACCAGATATTTCTTACAGGAACATTTTAATTCATATTTGATTTTATGTCATCCGGAATCATACAATAGCCAGTTCCCAAGTCACGTGGTAACCAAGCTAAATTTTGACACCTCGTACAATTCTACCAAAGTAAGCTGACCCGTCGCTTGTATGCGGCGTCATCGAACACGATTTTGAGGCTTATATTTGTCGGGGCATCCAGGATTTTTCGTAAATATCAATTTAAAAAAAAATCCAGGATAAAAATCAAAAAACTAAGACCTTATTGCAAATCTGCAGCATGGGACGAATCCTATGGTATATAATTTATCAAAATCGGTCCATAACTGTAGATCTGATGGGCGTTGTAAGGATCGGCTTCGCGTAATATATATATAGATAGATGGGCGTTGTAAGGATCGGCTTCGCGTAATATATATATAGATGGAAGCGATTCTAAATTCTAATCAAACCTTTTCTGTAGAAATTATTGTAGTTTTTAGCACAATCTGGCATACATCTATAACGATAAAATCCATGTTAACGCTCCATATCGCAGTCTGGGCGTTTTGAAAGTTAGGTCAGAATCTCATTGCTCTTCGATGTCGAGATGAATGGGACAAACACGGTGTTGTTTCGACATATTTTATCCCTGACGCAAAAATCTATTTCATATCATATCTGTTCACGTTACGTGTAGGCCTAACTTCAAAAGGTGTGTCATGTGTGTGTGTGTGTGTTTCTTTACGATATAATTGGTTTTAAGTGCGGTGATAGTCCAATGCCTCATTTTGTTAGATTTTGTTAATAATATATATCTTAATTAAATATTAGTTGCTCCTTTCCAACACATTCAATTAATTATTCGCAAGAGTTTGTGTCTGGAGATTTATGAACTTATTTTTATATTTACTTATTGTAATTAGTGGAATGACATCTGACGTGAATGGAGCCTGCAAATTCAAGCTTCCTAATCAAAATACACCCAATAAAAATTTGCAATGCATACAGATCCGTCAGATTCGTGACTTAGTATAATGATTTGCATCAATATTATTATTATAATTGAATGACACGAACACAAACTAGCACACATGTCTATGTTATTTGATTATTTGTAATGTGTGAAGTAATCTTTCAAACAAATGAGTATAATGTGCATAATTTACGAGGCTTGCACTGAAAGTGGCGGGAATCGAATACTTATTAATTTATTTTTAACATGTATTATACCTTTTTATAATCTCTGAAGTTTCCTTATCTCAACACACTGGCCACTTAGAAAAAAAAAGTATGGTTCGGTTTCAATTGTTTATTGAAGTCGTCGAGTCACTGCTTAAAATGGAATTGTGCCGTGAAAATTTCAGAGCTATGATTTATTATGACTTTAAAAGTGGACTAACACAAAAACAATGTGAAGAGCGGATGGTTGCTGCTTTTAATATTGAAGCTCCTTCAAAGACTACAATATACAGGTGGTATTCAGAATTTCAACGTGGCCGTGTATCCCTCACCGACGAAGTGCGTGAAGGTCGACCAAAATCGGCAGTCACGCAAGAAAACGTCGATGTTGTGCGTCGTCTGATAAATGAAGACCGACATGTGACATATCGGGAAATTCAAGAGCACCTGGGTATTGGAATGAGTCAAATACAAATTATTTTAAAAGAAGAATTAGGCGTGAAAAAGTTATTTTCCCGTTGGATACCTCACCTATTGTCTGACGAGCAGAAAATAGTCCGTGTCAATTGGTGCCGCAAAACTTTGAAAAGATTTAACAAGGGACGCTCAAATGCTGTTTTTAGCATAGTATCAGGTGACGAGTCGTGGATATACGCTTATGAGCCTGAAACTAAAAACCAATCCCGAGTATGGGTCTTCGAAGACGAGCTCAAACCCACAAAAGTTGTTCGTTCTCGCAGTACGGCTAAGAAGATGGTGGCTACGTTTATCTCTAAATCTGGTCACGTAGCTACTGTGGCTCTTGAGGATCGTAGAACAGTCAATGCTGATTGGTACACCACTATTTGTTTGCCGAACGTCTTTGCTGAACTCCGAAAAACAAACCCTAGTCGTCGCATCATCCTTCACCACGACAACGCCAGCCCACACACCGCTCGGACAACAACTGAGTACCTGGACGGTGAAAAAGTCGAAATATTGGACCACCCTCCATATAGCCCTGACTTAAGTCCCAACGACTTTTTTACATTCCCTAGAATCAAGGACAAACTGCGTGGTCAGCGGTTTCAGACGCCAGAAGAAGCAGTGGAGGCCTATAAAATAGCCATTTTGTCGACCCCTACTTCAGAGTTCAAAAAGTGCTTTATGGACTGGTTTGAACGCATGCATAAGTGCATGAAATACAAAGGAGAATATTTTGAAAAACAATAAAAATAAATAAACTCACTTATACTGCATATTTTCTTCTATTCCCGAAACTTTCAGTTTTACCCTCGTACCACTGAGTACTATAGTAACCGTGATTGAATGAGGCACATGTATGAAAGAACAATCAACGGTATCACGCGAAGTTAGAGGTAATATAAATCTATAAATTATGTTAAATAAAGTAACTTATCCTTAACCTAAAGAAATAAATACGTAGGACTCATAGAAGGGTGATACTTGATTATCGAAGTGGACTCAAATATATCTATGAGCGTCTTCCTATTTTTCTCGTGGACGAGTTGGGGCTAAATAATAAATAGCCTGTGCAGAATAATTGGGCATTGAGAGCTAAGTTGTAATAAACAAGTAAGAATAGAATGGCCGCATGCATCAGGAATATTAATAACTGTGGCACTGACCGGGTCTAAATTGCTCTGTTATTGATGATGCGTAATATAAACGCTAATAAATGCACACATTGTATCTTGGCCCTAATCGTTTTTGTTTATTTATGAATTTAGTTCCAGTTTCTTGTTTTAATGGTTGTCACCAAATGAATACAAGAAGTCTCTTAGATTAGAAAGAAATATGGCGTGCGTAAAGTGTTTCACAATTCCTGGGCGTAAATGTTGGAAGCCGGGACAGGCTAAACAAGAAACTCAAGGAAGGAACTCTATGGTTCGGGAGCACTCCAACCAGTATATTATAATAAATTTCCTCTATGACTCCAACCGAGTGCTTAAGCCCCCCCTCCGCTCTTACCTCTACGTCAACGCCCGCCCCCCTCGTTATGAGACGCGGAATGTCATCATCATCAAAGGCTGCTTCTGTCCTACTATCTGCTGCTACTTCCCTGTCATGATTATTGCAGAAAATGTAGTTCATAACGATATCTCCAATCGTAACCAGAGTAATTGCAGAGTATCAACCGAGCGCACAGAGACTTGGTTTATTACAGGCATTAACCGTTCGTTTTACCAAGTGGCTTGGCTCTCAAGTCGAATTCTAATCGTAAATCCTTAATGAACTGTAATAAACACCAAGTTTTATAGGTTTAATAATAGTTCTTTCTACCATCTTAAATCCAGACGTCTAGATTGCAAGGACGGATATTTCCTGATCTGAGATTAGAAATGAGACTACGAGTATATGGCCTAGCTATTTTACTCTGATATAAAATATGCTTTTTAATCTTCGAAATTCGAATAACACACGCACGTCAATACAACCACACACCATACACACAGCACACACAAAGGCAGCTACGACAGGTACGAGTACACTACACAGATTTGTCACCTTGACGTAAGTACTTTGCACAATATGTCAAGCAAATGTGTTAGAAAAGTTTCGTGTAAGAAGGTGTAATTAATGACACGTCCAAACCTCTCACAGACTGGCGCGGCCTGGCCGCGCCGGTCTATAGTAAACTTGTCATTAGCTGTCAAATTGCCATTGACCGCCACCGCTGGCCGCGCCAGTGTGATTCAGGCCTACGACGGGCTCTGAATTTTTGCTCATGTAGCTGGCCACTTAGGAAATTAAAATTTTGTGCCAAGAGGATTTTCATAATTAACATGTTTAGTTGTTAACGTTACTATAATGCTAAGAGTGTTAATCAACGAAAATGAATTTTTGAATATCTTTAATTTATGTATGTAGGCACAAACTTTATGCTGCAAATTTAAAAATATACAATGGATAGGAGACAGGAAGAGACGACAATAGAGAAATATTTATCTCTGGCCGAAGTCCAATGAGAGTTGTTTAGAAGTTGTATTTATGCAACTCATTTAAAGCTTCGATAGCGCGATGCAGAACAAGTTACATTTTAGAGATGATAAGAGTGACGTTACCACAGCTGATTATTTGAGCCTGCCACATCATTGCTATATTATTAAAGATTACCGTTAACACTGACAGTTCCTGCGTGGCGCGTGGCGCAAGAGCACGACGTCAAAGTGTACAGAACGGGGAACGGACGGTAGGCATAAAGGTTATTGTTATTAACCTGGTTACTAGGTAAGCTGCCGTCAGTTAAGTACCTAGTAATAATAGCTCCAGGTTATCTTACGAGCAATAGGCAAGATTCATCTACACGAACGACACGAAAATACAACAACAACCTTTGACAATAATAATGCGTCTCTTTGCATCAATGTACATCAAAAACATGGACCCGTAGTTTATCCGTGCTACAAAAGCTCCTTGCTTTAAATAGGGCGAGTGTGCACTCGCGCACGGCGAACTGAGCATGCTTCGAGCCCATTGTGTTGGGAGAGGCTCGTGCTCCGCCTCGTACCTCTGTCGGAATCAAGTGACATGACCTGCTTGCGTAGTCCTTTACGGTTGGGTTATGCTAGCGGGGAAGCAGTAGGCAATACAATTTAATCGACTTGATTGAAGCGAGTATTAATTCGAGGATTTAAATTCTACAGATAGAAATTAATTCCACAAATGGACAGTCCAATAGACACACACAACAGAAATACACATAATTATTATATAATACCAATACTTATAATATAATACGAATACTTATAAACGTACTTATTTGTTAAAACTATAAAATAAAATAAAACTCACTCGTATGAAATTAAGTACCTAGTTGGCTACTAAGTTATGTTACTGTAATAATCCTTATCTACATAAAATATACTAACGAAAGTTAAATAAATTATATATTAAAATGAAGTACACACAATCAGGATTTACATTTGTCAATTTCATTCAAAATGGCCTCCTTGGGCCTGAACACAGGCCTTCAGACGACGAGGCCAGTCATCAATAGCGGCACGCACGGTTGTCATATCTAATTCCGTCACTGTCTTGACTATGGCCCGCTTGAGGGAGTCAAGATTTGTGTGGGGTTTAGCACAGGCTTTCTCCTCAATAACCTGCCATATAGCATAATCCAAGGGGTTGAGGTCCGGGCTGGAGGAGGGCCAGTCTTCGTGGGCAATGAAGTCAATTTTGTTGCTTCGAAACCAGGCTTGAGTTGTTTTTGCCTTATGTGCAGGGGCTGAGTCTTGTTGAAAGACCCAGGGCTGGTTTTGAAATAGAGAGTGGCTTAAAGGCTTCACTATTGGTTCCAGAACGGTTTCCTGGTAAACTTTAGCCCCAGTTTTGACACCTTTTTCACAGAAATGGACCTGTGTTAACCCTGAGTATGACACACCTAACCAAATCATGACATAAGAGGGATGATGGCCTCGTTGCACTCTCGGAACAGCTACACTCGCTTCTTGACTGTTTTTTGCATACACTCTGTCATTCTGGCGGTTACAACATTCTTCAATGGACAAATTTTTTCGTCTGTAAATAATATATTTCGGTGGCCATTTTGTGCGTACCGCTTCAGCAGCACGCGACTTCTATTCAGCCTCATAGTCTTCAATCTTCCATTAAGCAAATGACCTTTCCGTCTACGATAAGCGTGTAGTCTAAGGTCTTGATTGATAACTTTTTTAAGGGAGCTTCTCTTCACAGACATCTGAATTGCCAACAACTTTTGCTTCCGAACGGGGTTTCTTGCGATTCTCGCCTTCACTGCCTTTATTAGAGCTGGGGTCCGAACGGTGCGTGGTCTTCCAGACCTCTTGCGGTCATCAAAGCTCAGGGTACTATTGTACCTATTAATGGTACGATAAACGAATTGTTTGTTGATTTTCAGATTTTGAAGCAACTTCAAAATCACGTTTGGCGGATGCCCGCATTTGTGCAACGCAATTACAGCGACACGATTTTGTTTTAGACCCCAATCCATTATAAATATGACGAGATAAGTGTTGTGTGTGCTATAAAATTATAACTGACAACCCGCCATTATATGTAATTTTTTATTTTTTCGGTAGTTTTTGTTTTAACGCAAGAAAAGAGTTTGCAAATCGAGTAACAGAACTTAGTAACCAACTAGGTACAAAGTTAACGAGATTGTTAAATGCATATGATAATAAGTATTTATTCTAGTTCAATTATTAAAATAAATATGAATTAGTATAACGTGTGAAAAGATGATGTTATAATTATAAATGAAATTACTAGAATTACTAGAGTGTATAATTGGATAATTATTATAATGTGTGATAAGATGGTGTTATAATACTTATAATTATAAATGAAATTAGTAAAATGTATAATTAGATAATAATACTATTAGAGATGAACTCAGTAAAATGTAAGTAATTAGATAATAATGAAAATAGAAATGAATTCTCTAATATGTATAAATATATGATAGGTTATTAATTATTATTCAAGATTATGCTGCATGCTATTTCTGTTTTTATTGGAAATAAATGGCTTTATTATTATTATTATTAATTCGAGGAATACTGTCAGGCCACAATGATAAATGTCTTATCGAATAGGTTAGTCTCCTCTGACTCCTCTCTCTCTCTCTCTTGCATTTCACCGCTGAAATGAAATGAAATCGTTTATTCGTTCATCACAGGTGAAAAAAGATGAAAAAAGTAAATGTCTCGCAAAGCTATCGTGCTATCGTGTGCCTTTTGGCGTACGAATTTCTGGTTTTACATGTCGAATTTCAAAATATTAAATATAAAGGCAAATGTCATATCAATAATGTTAAAATACAGATTAAAAAGAAAAAAATTAAAAACAGCTGCAATAAAATTAATCAATAGATTTAAATTAGGATATTAGTGTCATTAAGGGTAACCTATCGAAGTTTCGAAAATCCTTTGTCCGATTTTCACTTGTCCGAAAACGGTTGCTGGAATGTTTATAATCCATATACATTGCTTACCATATTTTTTGAAATGTCTCTAGTTTCCTGTCCCACATCTACATTTTCCCGAAATTCGATAACCAGAAGAACGGTTGCCAAATTTATTATTTGACAACCGATTTGTTAATCACCTTTTCATAAATCCGATGCTACGCGAAATCGAAATGGGTTAGGTTAGGTTAGAACGGCGACCCTTGCGGAAACAAACATTTGCTAGGAAAGTAAGAAAGTATTGAATATAGGTTAATAAACCGAATAAGGAACCGGAATAGGGACTTAGTGGCAAAACCGACTCTAATCGCGAATAGGTTAGAAGTTATTTTTTTTTATAAAAGAGCGGAAAACTTGTTATATAAAACTTTCATACAGTATAGTTAAATTCAGCTATTAGGTAAGTAAATAATGAGGACATTTCATGTGATCTCAGCCTCAAAATAAAATAAATTACTAATATTGAGTTGCGTGCAATGCGATAGTAACACTTTTTAAATATTATATGCGAGTTATTACTGCAAGAACGAACGAACAAATTTACTTACTTACAATTTTGTTTGTTTTTTGGTCGATCTGATGGGCGGGGCGTTATAGGCAACGCGCGTTATAGGGAAAATAATATTTCGTTCAAAATACTTTACGCCACAAAAAGTAGTTGGCAAATGATACTTCGGAATTTTTACAAGTGTTGATTCGAATCATAAGCGAAATAAAATTGCAGCGAACTGAGAAGGGGGGAAAGTAATGAACAGGGAAACGTACTTTCGGGCAAACAAAATTTAGGCTAATTAATAAAATGGGAAACGTTTTCGGGGTATTAATAATCGACATTACAATTTTCGACTTTATGATAGGTAACCGTCATTAAGATAATCCTCTATATTATAATAACATTTGTCCAATAACAATGTATAAAGTAAATATTTAAATTTAGACTTAGAGGTTTCAGACTTCCATGTTTCAGGCAATTTATTATACAGCTTTGGGGCCATTGTTATTATACATTTTCTCATCAACGCCGTCTTGCTCTTATTAACTACTACTGTCGCTGGTCTTGGGCGAAGATTACAATTATCTGTTTGTTTATTCTGCTCAAAAAACCTGGATTCGCTTTTACAAAGATACAACACTCAAATATATATTAACTAGGGAACGTAAGGTTTGCAACTTTGCTGAGGATTTAGTCCACAAATGGCTCTTATACATCTCTTTTGGGCTCGAAATAGTGTGACCCGATAAGAAGAGTTTCCCCAAAAAATTACGCCGTACCGCAGGGTTGATGACACAAATCCATGATATGCTGTTAGCACTGTCTTGCGGCCATTAGTTTTTGCTAGTCTGTAGAGCGCATAGGAAAAACGATACAATTTTTTACAAACTTCTGCAGAGTGTGATTTCCACGACATGTTCCTGTCCAAATAAATTCCTAAAAATTTAGTTACATGTACACTTTCCACACTGTTGCCCTCGTATTTAATATCTAGTGTAGGAAGTGTTTTCCTTAATCTAAATTGCATTAATTTGGTCTTTTCTAAATTACAGAGATGGTCAGATTTTGCTGTGCGTTTTTCGACAGAATAAAAGGGCTAAAAGTCTTAGCTGCACAGTTGGGCTTGAATTGATGTTTTAATGAACTTAAAAAAAGTACTACATTTTGCGATCAACAAACTTACAGTTTATGACTTTTAGCTTTTAGAACATGCATAAAAAATGTTTTGCAGTCTTTCGCGTGGTGCACAACAAGCTCAAGTTTTACGATGTTGCAAGATTGGATGATCACTTCCCTTATTGATCCATATATCATACTAAATAAAAGCGGCCATGAAGTGCGGTTTGGGCGGCGCGCAGTGGGGGGTTCTGTACCTACTGCTACTGGTCCTAGTTTAGAACCACTATCCTGTACTGTGAGTTAGGAGGGATCGTATTTTTATAGGAAACTTACGGCACTTTTAGGCTAAGCAGTTTTTGAGCGATAGCTAACTTAGAAACTATTGGAACTATCTTTTTCAAATTATTTTTCGATGAAAGTATTTAATAAGAAACTAATCACGGGTTAACGTGCCTTCCAAAGCACGGGAGCGCTCAAATAGTTACCACTCAAAGCGTTCACCGATCCAAGAGTTGACCTCGGCCAACGTAGCTTATCCTCGCATATCGCACGCAATACGCGGGCGCCGTTGGGCCACGAACCACCACCACCATCCACCATATCAGCCCAAGGACGTCCACTGCTGGGCATAGGCCTCATGAGGGGTAAATGCCATAATGGCCACGCTTGGCATGCGGGTTGGCGATCGCAGTATTTCCACCGCACTCCAGGGATGCTGCTGCCCATCACACGGTGTTTAGTTTAGTTTATTTATCTCCATTATACAATTACATTATAAAACATATTCGCTTATATTGCTAGTCGTATATCGATCGTCAGTACATTGAAATTTAAATGTAAAATAATAATAGTAACATAAAGGTATATACTAAATATATACCTGCATTTACCAATAATCAATTTAAACCCTTGCCAGTCCGATATGTCGCGATAATAATTAAATTCAAATTAATAATTTCAATAGATGTCAACTCGAAATGATATTGAACAGCAACGCGTTGCAGATCGTCGCGCTTTTTATAGCGGATATCGTCCCGTATGTACAGTGCAACCCCTCCATGTGGTCTTGGTCGTAGTTTTAGGATATACCCGGGCCCACGAACGCCTACGTATTTGCCGAAATTACATACAATTTGCAAGTAACAAAACCCACGTGTCGGCGTACGAGGCGTAAGCGACATCCTATTACGAGTGCCGATGGGGTCGCGTCGACCCCCAATTTGCGTCACTCGTTCAAGGACAAGGCAAATATCAAGTCAATACGAAAATAGGCTATGACTAACCAACGCGCGGAAGTTTGCAAGTAAATAATGTTTTATTGGGACGTGATTGACATCACTTGCAGATGAGGATTGCGTCTCGGACTGCACAGTGCACACAAGGTCACGTCTTTTTGTTTAAGCATTGCACCTGGTATGTATGTATCATCGAAAACTCCCAAAAGTTTTGGGTCTTTCCTTTGAATACGGGTGATTGGAGAGTACCCTAAATCCAACTTAACTACACAGATAATGAAAAATCTATATCTTTTACAATTTAATTGATCATTAAATATCCGTCAGATGCCATTGACACAAATAAGGTGCAAATACGAGCGCACCAGTCGCAGTAATAATAATAACAATTTGTTTTTGTCCCAAAACCACCAACACGATTATGACGCCACGAAACAAAACATAACAATATCTTGCTTCTCCCTGCCTCTTACTTTGTTTATCTGCCTTATAAATTGATCGAGTGAATGAGCTGAGGTCAAAGCGCTGACTCTATCTGAGAGCACTTACTATAATTAGGTATCTTAGCACTTTATTGTAATTAACTGCCGCTTTGTTCACAAGTAAGTTGTAGGCTGGTGTATGGTTTTTGCGTTAATCGGTTGCGTATTACGTGCGATTAACGCATGTGAATTCCATGCAAACAGTCGTGTTTCAATGTTTGTAGTAATAATAATATACGAAGATAGTATAATAGTAAGTTAATACAATTGTTTTCACCAAGTAACATAAAAATTCGCAATCTGCAGGGCTAGTATGATCGCTTATATGTCGGACATATAGCATTCGTCCCGTACTGTCAAGTATGTAAGTGCGAGAGGGACGAATGCTATATGTCCGACATATAAGCGATCATACTAGCCCCACTGGAGGTGTTAATCGACAGACTCATTAATCGGTTCATGCGGCGGTGCCAGCGCGAATAAACTTTATCTCTTATATACATTGATAGAGGCGTACTGTGTACCTACACAGTAGACAACACTGAATCATTCCTCGTAATCGTATCGATTCACTGGCGGTGTTCATCCATCAACAATAAGTGATTATACTGTTTGCAGATAAATGATTCATAAATTTCCTAGTCGGCCAGGCAGGTTGTCAGAGGACTATCTATGGAATAATTATTAAGTATACCATATATTATTATTTTATACACTGAGAAGCTGCTAGTATGTACAAGTTGCCCGCAAATCTGGCTCTATCCATCCAGTTACTCTGATGCAGTCGATAGTACAGGTACGTCATGAAAATAACTTGACGTATTCATGATTTTCATGAGTCTTGATTCTTCCTAGGTGTCCCAGACCCATAATCAGGGGACAAAATGACCAAAGAAAAGTAGTATTTGTAACTGTTCGTTGGCAATGTTTGAGTTACTGACGGAGATCCACGGCTGTTATGGACGCACTTCACTGACTAGAGTTAACCTTAAGACGCTCACAACACCTAAATGTTTGTCTTGTTCGCTGAGTCCACTCACTAGGGTAGTTCGATATGCCGTGCCCTTCACCCTACGCGGTTTCACCTACCCTACGTTCTACTAATCATAAATGAGAAAACTGAAAGAAAACACCACTACACGTATATATAAATCAGCAAACTTCTTAGTATGATGGTGATGTAATTGTGTTATTAATTGTGATGAACTTATAAACTAAAGTTTCAAGAGGATTTTCAGACGAAAATTCTTTTTTTAGGGTTCCGTACCCAAAGGGTAAAAACGGGACCCTATTACTAAGACTTCGCTGTCCGTCCGTCCGTCTGTCTGTCACCAGGCTGTATCTCAAGAACCGTAATAGCTAGACAGTTGAAATTTTCACAGATTGTGTATTTCTGTTGCCGCTATAACAACAAATACTAAAAACAAAATAATAATTAAGGGGGGCTCCCATACAAAAAACGTGATATTTTAGGCCTTTTCCATGGCTACCTCTCGCTGAGCTAGATCTCAAAAACCGTGATAGCTAGACAGTTGAAATTTTCACAGATGATGTATTTCTGTTGCCGCTATAACAACAAATATTGAAAACCGGCCAAATGCGAGTCGGACTCTTTGCCCTTTTTATTTTTTTGTACGAAACCCTCGTTGGGCGAGTCCGACTCGCACTTAGCCGGTTTTTTTTCTATCATGCGAATTTTTCAAATCGTATTTTAGAGACAGCAAACTTTTTCATTATTATAATGAATATTAACATTTTCTTTCACACAAATCAAATAGTTTATAGCTGTAAAAATGAAGCCAATTTTGGTCTTGTCAGAGCCTTAATACAGCTGCCGCATAAGACCGAAGAAGGTAATAAATAGCTCTTATTGTAGTTCGCACGAAACGTCAGTTTCCCAAATTCATTGCTTCGTGTTCGGTTTTACATCAGTGTTTGTTTTTACGTTATACGTAAGTAAATATGTGCGTATGAGTCAGCCTCTCATCCCACCTGCGCGATGTTACAATGTACGCGACGCGAGCGCTAAACGCGTGGGCACGCAACTGCAAGCGTGTTGCATTGTTGTCGCGAATTATTAATACAGTTAATTAACTCAGCCGTTCAAATAGGATTAAAAAAGGACTCCTTCGACTTAAAGACCATCCAAATATAATATACCTAAGAATACTAAGTAGTTTAACCACTATTGATAAAAAATAACATACTTGTAAGAAAAAATACGGGTACACAGTGACTGCTGAAACTATCCACGAATTTATAGCGATATAAGCTCACAGAACGTCCACGCTCATGGTTAGCAAAAAATTTATCAATGAAGTTAACATACTGTTCAATACTTTAGCTGTAGTTAGGTATATCGCGAAAAAAAGAGATCTTGGTATAAGTTTATTGCGTATGCTAGTATATTCTGAGTCGATTGTTGTCTATTTCTGATTTATAAAAGCTTTGTTTCACACACGCACACAATGAACACGATAATACAGTAAAATCAATGTTCTCGATTATTCGTGCTTCACCTAAATACCTCGATATGATCCTCCTAATTTATAGCTACCTCGATCAGATTAAAACACTATCTAGTATGTATTAAAAAACGAAATAATCCAAGTAGCTACTTGCGTATAGGTATCTAATTCGAATTATCTCGTCATATCCATCTGCGTCGTTGGTTAAAACGATGAAATAACATAGCTACTGCAAATAATCTTTTATAATAGGTAACAAACTTTAACTTTAAACACTATTATAAATAGCGTAAAAAATACAGTGTTAATTTCTAATCCATAGTGTTTCGTTCAATCAGTCCCAGAGACTAAGTAAGTATTGTTCTTCGCATGAAGAGACGATAGGTACGACGGAACAATAGAGAATTGAATTGAGAGTTCAGACTGAATCACCAATATGTAGCAATGAATACCAGAGTGGTAGACTTAACTGAGATGAATCAGTCAGTCCAGCAGGATCCTCATTCAGTACTGCTTCCATATCCACTTAAGTTTATTGATACCAACGACCATGTTATGAATTACAGTTTTCCGAAAACAGATTTCTAGAACAATTCAAGTTAGTATTGGTTCGGCGGAAACTAAGCCGTTGTTGTGATTTGTTGCTCAGCCAAGACTTAGTATTTAAATGAGTTTATTCCTATCTTAATTAGGCGTATAATTGATATAGAACGTGACGGGCTGATACGAGTCAAGAATTAATTGTACTGCCGATGTTTATTGATTCCTACATAAATTGGTGTATTTACTGTGATATGATATCAATAGTCTAATCTTTGTTTAAATTTTATTCATCGTTGCTTGTCTTAATTGGTAAACGACTTTTCCATTCCGCGGTACCCTGACCCTGCTAAAACAGCTGGCTTCGTATGTATTCATCATTCATTACATTACCATCAGGAAGGAATCTTTGCGTAAAATTTGTTCATTGTTGCTTGTCTTAATTGGTAAACGACTCCATTCCGAGTACCCTGACACTGCTAACACAGCTGTCTTTGTATGAATTTCATCACCATCGGGCAGTATTCCGTTTAAGCTATGAATGTTGTCAAAATGCGAATTATTAAAATAACAATGTATGCTACATACATTGTATAAGTGTGTATGTGTAGCTGTGTGATGTATATGTGTGTGTAGCCGATTATTCTTGATCAATCTAATTACAATAAAATCTTAAGGGGAGGTCGTCAAGCGAGATAGCGTTTTCGAGTTTTCTAAAAACAAGACGAAACGTAGAAAAAGGGTTTTAAAAATTTGAAAAAATTCTATGTTTTACTTAAGGATCTAGTCTAGTCAAAGTTGCACTCAGATACACGATCTAATGAACTTCGCTCGATAGAAAGAGACCCCAAAGTTACTCCTTTTTGTAAAGCATTTACAATCTGACGACTAAACTATTGATGTTTTAAATAAAGTTTTTGAACTAAACTAAAGCCATTCAGTATTTCTAGACATTTTTGCAGAATTTAAAAATATAAAATGATTGTATGAATTAATATGTTTAAATACCTACGAAATGCGCGAGCGCGGAGGCTCGGCAGGCCCGATCAGTCGCGCGCTGGCGCTTACAGACAACGGACCTGTGTCAGTTTTATCCGCGACAGTTTCGTGCACCAAACAAGCAGTTTTTGACGAATTTATATAATGGTTGCAAATTATTTAAGAAGGGCAATAAAAACCCGAATGAAAAAAGGCGTAATTATTAACAAATAAATTATGGTCATAGTGCCACAGTATAAAAATGACAGTATAACAACTGAACTGAACCCCTCCAGAAATGTAACCAAAGTTGGTAAAATTATAAATGAAATGTTTATTACCAGAAATTGTAGATATAGTAAGAGATCTACGAGTACTGCTTTGCACTTGAATATTTTTTTAAGCTGTGAGCTTCAACACATTAATTCCGGCCGTCTTTTTTTTAATACCACGTCAGTGGCAAACAAGCGTACGGCCCGCCTGATGGTAAGCGGTCACCGCAGCCTATGGACGCCTGCAACTCCAGAGGTGTCACATGCGCGTTGCCGACCCTTTTAAAATTTATACTCTTTCTATCTTTCTAGCTAATCTTCTTTTATAAGATCTACCCATTTCCAGGTAGCTACCGTGGCAAGTTTGGTATCATTTTATATACCACTAGCATTTGCCCGCGGCTTCGCCCGCGTACTAAGCGAAATTTTTAACCGTCTACAAAAAACAGGTTCGTATGTTTGTCCACGATTATCTCGCGTTTGGCTGAACCGATTTAGATGCGGTCTTCTGAAAAGTAGTTGTTACATTCTGGGGGTTTCGGTATACGAAGTTTGGTGATTGTGATTCATTAACAGATGAACAGATGAAAAGTCAGTATACATTCTGAGAGCCGGCAAACTGTTGAATTTAATTTGATTTTGGCAAAAATAAGGAAAACTATTATTATACATTTCCGACAAGCCGAAGGGGAAAGGGCCGCTGAAATAAAAGCATGTCCTAAATGGCCCTTAGTAAAAGTATATGTGTACTACAGTAAAACCAATAGGTCTGATAACGACCAAGCAGCGCGCAGCGGTCATAAACTCTGGTCCTTTGAAGTACAGAAATACGGCTAATCCAATATCACGTATAACATTTATTTTTCCTAAAATTAAATTTATTAGGTAGGTTTTGCCAGTTTCCATTGGAGCATCCAAAAAGAAAATTTGACCTCACTTCCATTCGCACTCCTTACTGTCAGTCCGTCTGTTATAACTAAGTTGCTTTTACTGGACCGATTGAATTGTAATTTGGCATAAACTATCAAGAATTTAGAGCGCTCGTGGCCCAGCGGCACCCACCTGC
Organism: Notocelia uddmanniana; assembly: GCA_905163555.1. Classification (NCBI taxonomy): domain Eukaryota; kingdom Metazoa; phylum Arthropoda; class Insecta; order Lepidoptera; family Tortricidae; genus Notocelia; species Notocelia uddmanniana. Next base: position 20,247,147 of record LR991061.1, on the reverse strand, counting down.
TGCGTGCGGTGTGCGAGGTTAAGCAATGTGGGCGCAGGTCAGTTCTTGGATAAGTGACCGCTTTGAGTGGTTACTAACTGACTCTCGTGCTTTGGAAGGCACGCTAAGCCGTTGATCCCGGCTGCAATTGTTAAGCCAAGTTAGAGGCCTTCGAGCGGCTTGCGAACTTCTAACAGGCAAGTTGCCCACTCCCTTGACAAAGGGGGGTCGAAATTGCACCACATCCGTAGGGAGTACCCACTGTTACCCTACACGTGACCCCTGGGTGGTGCTAAACGTGCAACAAAAACTGGCAACCGTACTTGTCTTCCTGAAAATCTCACGGTTCGTAAATAAATGCCATACGATTAAAAAAATCTATAAATGGTTTTTTTTTTTTAAATCATTAAATGGAAAAAAATGTCTAATCCTCTATGTCGTTTTTAAACGCAAATCCATAGATACCCCACACGCCTATATAGTAACATTAAACTTTTTTGCATACAGGCATGCATGGAGTGCCAAATTTACCTCAGATTCGTATTAAGAGACCTCTCGGACGCTCAGATATCGATTTTGAACGAAATCGGGACGAAAAATAAGAAAATCAATATGGCCGCCACTTTCACAAATTTTACCTCGGATTCGTATTAAGAGACCTCTCGGGCACTCAGATATCGATTTTGAACTAAATCGGGACGAAAATGAAGAAAATCAATATGGCCGCCACTTTTTTCAAATTTTACCTCAAATTCGTATTAGGGGACCTCTCGGACGCTCAGATATCGATTTTGAACGAAATCGGGTTGGAAATGAAGAAAATCAATGTGGCTGCCACTTTTTCCAAATTTTACCTCGGATTCGTATTAGGGGACCTCTCGGAAGCTCGGATATCGATTTTGAACGAAATCGGGTTGAAATGAAGAAAATTAATATGGCTGCCACTATTTCCAAATTTTACCTCGGATTCACGGCACTTCATGCGCCTTTAGACCTTATAAGGAACCTACATGCCAAATTTGATATCTCTCGAATCAGGAGTTTGGGCTGTGCGTTGATGTCACTCACTCAGTCAGTCAGTTTCTACTTGCAATTTCGCACAAACTCTTAAAAGTTTTCATGTCTGCAGTATTAACTTTCAAAATCGATGCCATTTTCGTAATTAACGTCCCAAAAAACCATAACAACGACACCCATATTAATATTTAGACGTTTCATCCCCCTCGCACCCCAAGAGGGGGGATGGTATTTCACGTCCTCCACGTGAGATTTTAAAATCATTGTTGTTTTCGTTATCAGCGACCCGGTATATCATAAAAACAACACCCATGTCGATTTTCAGAATTTGTCACCACATTTCCCCCTTTTAGGGGTTGATTTTTCAAAAAACCTCAAACACGTGTTTACTCATTTATCGTTAGAAATACTCCTGTGAAGTTTCGAATAAAATAGTCCAACTAATCTTGTTTCCCCATACAAACTTCGGACCCCCATTTCACCCCCTTAGGGGTTGAATTTTGAAAAATCCTTTGTAATGCACCCCTAGACCTTATAAGGAACCTACCTACGTGCCAAATTCGAAATCTCTAGGACCAGCGGTTTGGGCTGTGCGTTGATATGTCACTCAGTCAGTCAGTTATTTTTTGCAATTTGGCACAAGCTTTCAGAAGTTTTCATGTCCACATTATAAAATTTCAAAATCGATGCCATTATCGTAATTAACGTCCCAAAAAACCATAAAAACGACACCCATATTAATATTTAGACATTTCATCCCCCTCGCACCCCAACAGAGGGGATGGTATTTCACGTCCTCCACGTGAGATTTTAAAATCATTGTTGTTTTCGTTATCAGCGACCCGATAAATCATAAAAACAACACCCATGTCAATTTTCAGCATTTGTCACCACATTTCCCCCTTTTAGGGGTTGATTTTTCAAAAAACCTCAAACACGTGTTTACTCATTTATCGTTAGAAATACTCCTGTGAAGTTTCGAATAAAATAGTCCAACTAATCTTGTTTCCCCATACAAACTTTGGACCCCCATTTCACCCCCTTAGGGATTGAATTTTGAAAAATCCTTTCTTAGTGCACCCCTAGACCTTATAAGGAACCTACATGCCAAATTTGGAATCTCTAGGACCAGCGGTTTGGGCTGTGCGTTGATATGTCAGTCAGTCAGTCAGTCAGTCAGTCAGTCAGTCAGTCAGTCAGTCAGTTTCTTCTTTTATATATTTAGAAGATATTGATTCTTTTGTCATCTTTATGTAAAAATCATTTCTGGTATTTATGTTTTAAAAATACGGTAACCTTTCGCATAAATAGTAAAAAAGTAAAAACTTCGCAATGTTTTTTATGCTTTGAGAGCTAATAACTTTTGATGAATAAATTAAACCACCAAAAAATATTCTGTCTGTATTTTATGTGGCACTCTTTAGGGGAGGCCTATGTCCAGCAGTGGTCGTCCATCAGCTGATATGATGATGATGACGATGACACGCACACGACAAATAAATATAACACCCTGTATAAATATAACACAAATAGATAAAAAATTGCATGACCTATTAAACAAATCGAGTAGAGAGGTATAAGACATATTTCTTAGGTTCTTAGGTTTCATAGATTAAATAACGAATTTCAGGGTTGTACTATGAATTCTGTTTTTTTTTTTTCATTATAATGGATCCTACCGTAAGTTCGACTTTCAATTATTTATTTACTACCTATTTATTAAAAAATGATATCAATGACATACTAAAGTTTAATCATAATTAATGCATTTCTTAAGTCAAAATACAGTTATATTTCTATACTGTGACCAGTATGAAGCTAGCGGGGTCATCCGAGTTCACAGTCGCTTCGTCCGCGCGGGCTTGTTCACGCACCGCCAGGACAGCGCTAAATACCTACTCTCGCAGGACTAGAGGGCCTTAAATCCATACTAGTATTATAATTGCCAAAGTAACTCTGTCTCTCTGTTATCTTTTCATGTTTAAAACTAATTACGAACGATGAAGGGATTTAGAAAAAAAAATTGGTTTGAAAATAGTTTGAGACATAAGTTTGAGTTGGAAGGACATAAGTTTTATCCCGGAAATCATTCCTTAAGGGGGTGAAATGTTGTATGTATGGAAGAGCTTGCCATGCTGCTGATTCAGCATGGGCCTAAAATAATGTACCCAAAACCTACACTAAGTAGTCACGGGCAACAGCTAGTATTACTTATACATATATTATACAACCTATTATTCTACAAATGAGTCATAACCTTCAAAAGCTTTGTAAGCAAAGGACGAAGCAATGCCAAGGGCAAATGGAACCAGGTAATAATTTTCCCCATCCTGCGTCATATATTCCCGCGAACTCCTGCCACAAAGGATTCTACAGGAAACTCTATATAAATACATTATTTCCCACGATACCGCACAACAATTCCTCGCGAATTCTTTGCGAGGTGGACTTTGAGATGCTTCACATTAAAAATCCTAGACTACGCGCGAGACATTTACACTACACGACAACTATATCAGCCTTACATCTAGATTCGACCAAAATGAACCTTAGATTGTTGTGACTAGGATTGTCCGTCGGCAAAAGTACAGGTCGGCGGGAGATGCAGTGGCGCTTCAACTTGGCATAAAGCCCGAGTCACCCTGCCCCCTTCGCTGCCTCCTTGCACCTGGGTTGCTGTATAGTTATAAAGAAGTTAATAACTAGAATATATTGATGTCGTATGATAGTTGACTGAGACAAGTGAATGCATGCAACATCGGTTTCATTGGGTAGTCAAATTACTATAATCGGGTAGTGCCAAGCTCTCAATGAATACAAAACAACCAGTGTCGTCAATACAACCCAAACCAAACGTCAGAAGCGAATGTCAGTGTCACTTGTCGTAGTTCACTAATATGACCATTAGTGAACTACCGGCCTGTCGGTGCAAACATATAGCTAGTCAGCTACAATGTATTCACTGCAGGTGGTCCTCTGATGACGGAAAATATGACCTAATAAAACTCAATATAGATTTTAGTCTGTCAAAAAATTCTTGCTATGCCTAATTGCATTTGTAATTAACAACTTATAAATAATATCTTCATTGATCACTTTGACGTTTATTTACGTTTAATTTATTAAAACACTGTCGCGTTATCATATAACTTTCATCGCAACTTTTGTGATTGTTGGATGCCAAATCGGTGAGGCGTAGAATTTATATTCACCAGAATACATACAGGGTGAAATTTTACTGACTGTTCAAATTTTTCCCAGGCATCTGTCATTTCTGAAAAAAAAACAGGTAAAATTTCACAATAAAATGTACTGTCCGAATAAATAATTAGTAACGTGTGGATAATTGGAAGCTGAATGACGCTCGGGGTTAGCGGTGCGAGGGGAGGGGCGCGCTCACCTATCTGATCTCGACCAAAATTGGAAATTAATCGCACGCGCATCTCCGCATAACCGATTATGTGTACTTCCGTGTAGTATCTCTCGTAAAGACGAGCGATCGTGAACGTGACTTACAACAATGTTTACGAACCGGGAGTAACCCGTGAATGAAGGAAAATTTTCAACTTATCTTTTTTTTACTAGTTTCCAATGATAGTGTAATATTATTGTAACATTCATTAAATAATAGTTTTTCGACGCGTAAGTTTGTCTCGGCGTCTCAACGTAGGGGCGGGGCTAGCGTTATTCCCACCTCCTGCATAACGCGCGCTACCGCAGTATCCACGAACGCTTGGTTTTTTAGGATATCTTTCAGCTGCTCTGTCTCAATATTTTAGTACTGAAAGATGCTGAAAGAAAATACATGTACCTTTTATTTTTCGCTAAGGAATCCACTGTGAAAAATTAAACAGTCAATAAAATTTCACCCTGTATACTATTGTGGTAAAGTCAGCATCAAAAGTAGCTACGCATTTGAAAAGGTCAAAGTCTTTATTATAAGGGAACAAGAACGTTTGACCCCTTCCTATGCGTAGCTACTTTTGATGCTGACTGTACCACACAATTTTATAAACAACATCAAGTATTGTGCATATTGTAACGTCCTGTCCCGCCTTAACGACCACAGCCACACTTGATATGTCCTTCGGTCGTTCCCGTTTTTACTAATTGATACTTTTCATATTTTTTTTTATTTAATATTACGTTTCATATTTGGACAGTTGACTTGACACTTTAAAACTGCCGTAAACACCGTTAGTGGGCCAACTACTGAAATAACCATGTAGCTACTTTCGACGCTGACAGTCGGCCACGTTTTCATTTTTGATGTACCTGCGTAATTGCTTCAATTAACCTTCCGTTTATTTACTCTACACGCCGCGGGTGCTTCCATCTCGTTAATCATCATTCTGTTAATGACTGCTGCTACTTTATTTTATCCCCGTGGCTAGATACGATTTGTCCAGTTTGTTTGATCCGCAATGAATGGGGCACGACGGTAGTTGCATATAATTTTTTTTCTAACCTGAACAAAAAGTAAAAATTCTTAACAAGTTGGAGCTTACTTTCTAAACTCAATACAACAAATACTTGGACCTGTAAAACACTCAATCGCGAACCGTTTTGCGGGCAGTTTTTAAATTAAATACCTTTGTTGTTGAGAAAGAAATTAAGTAATGAATCGGGTACTTTTGAGCTATACAGTACATGAAATCCTTAAAAAATAGACATGTAATTCGGTCAAAAAGTATCAGTTCCTTAGAACTAATGAAGAGAACCCCTAAAATAATACATAGCTACAAATCTGCTGTGTGTCTACCTTCGATTCTCATTGATTTTATTCGCCTATACCTACACGTCACATCAAAGACTACGAGTAAAAGCATCGGAAGCAACCAGCCGAGAGCTAACACTAGTCCGCACTTATAGGTTTACAAGGTTTATATCTTTTTCAAACTACAAGAAGGAAAGTTCGTAAGGATAATTATCAATGATAGTTATCTTATTAATTATTTAGAGATATCCGTAGATGTATTTAAAGTTTCTTATTGCATTGAGATAAGGTCTAACGATCGCTTAATTATCTTTGCGTGTGCAGTCCACAGCCAAGATAACACAGATAGCGTATTGTGCGCGAATCATCTGTGAGTCACGTATGTGCTAATTACAATGTACTTCCAACACGTGTTTGCCTTGAAGTGAGCTTTAGCAACACGGGCTTTTAAAATAAAAACATATTTACTACGATTCCCATGTAACCAAACGTATTGCAACTTGCTGGCGATAATTAAGGTAACTTGAGGTTCATATGCTCTATTACTAGAGGCCTTTTTATGTAGATGCACTTCTACTCGTACTCAGTGAGATCTTTAGCCTCCTATTAGTGGCACCCATGGTCTAAGGAAATAATATCTGATACTCCGGATTGTGACAAAAGGCTTACGTCACTGTACACACACAAGTAACACTACGAGCGCCACCCATCGATAGGCTCCATAGCAGTGATGACGTAGCCTTGTGTCACCCACACTACAGATTTTTTCCTAGAGTGTAATTGTATCATGGTGGCACCTAGTTCTTTAATTTCCATGAAACCCTAATCAATGCAATAGTAGAATTCTGAACGCTTCTGTTTTCAATTAAGGCCTGTACCGAAAAGTTTTTTTACAGAGTATATTTATGATATCTTCAAACTACAATAGGAAATTTTATTTTAGTCATATGATGTTTAAAGCCGAGCCACACCGAATGCGTGCGCAGCACGTGCGCGTGTGCGTGTGCGTGGCGTGCGCGTTGTATCGTATGAAATGTCATAGTAGATGACACACCGCTTGCGTGGCGTGCACGCGTGCTGCGCACGCAAGCGGTTTGTCATCTACTATGACACGCACACGCGCACGTGCTGCGCACGCATTCGGTGTGGCTCGGCCTTTAATGTCTTTTTACAATAAATATACACATTTTATGGTTTGAGGGTTTTGCGGCTGAATAAGCGGATTTTTTTCTTCAAACCTGCCTTTAAGTTTTGCACAGTGGGTTGCGTGACTTTGTAGGCGTGTTTTTGCACTTCTTTTTAAAATCTGTCTCTGATGTTGCTGGAGCACAGTTTTTACGCAAATCTGCTTTAACTAATGCCCAATACAGCTCGATGGGTCGTAGCTGGGGACAATTTGGAGGGTTCATATCTTTGGGCACACATTGCACGTTGTTTGAAGCCAGACACTCTTGTGTGGCTCGGGCATAATGTGCAGTAGCCAGGTCGGGCCAAAACAACACATTCCCTTCATGCTGCCTTATAAATGGTAAAATCAAACCTTTTATACATTTCTGGACATAAATATTTGCATTTATGGTACCTTTTGTGATAAATGACCCAGTGCGTTTTCCACAGGAACATATTACTTGCCAGATTAAATATTTTTCCCCAAACTTTTCCATAAAAATATATTTATTTTGATCGCTTATATCCGCCTTATTTTCGGTTGTATAGAATTGGTCACTTGGTAAAGTTGTAAAATCTTTGTTCACATCATACGTCCTATCGTCCATTAGAACGCATGTTCCGACCAAATTGCAGAGAAGCTTGTATAGTTTTCGTGACCTTGAAACAGAACTATTGTATTGCTTTACCGACTGTTTTGGGGCTTTTACTTTTTTATAGGTCTTTAAATTTTGACGCACTTTTGCTCTCTGGACCATAGATGTACTAGTCTTACATTTTTTGGCCACATCCCGCACTGATAAACTACAATTATTCTTGTAAGTAGACACTATTTTCTTTTCTATTTTTTTATTTGAAGGACCCGTCGGGCCTCCACTTCGAGCTTTGTCTTGAATTCTATATTCTTTTAAGTACCGATTAACAATATTTCGCACCGTCGCACGACTTATATTCACCATCTTTCCAACCGCTGCATAAGTTGAATTAGGATTTTCAAGGTACGTCCCCAAAACGGTTTCTCTCCGAATTAATTATGGCAATCGATACATCAAGATGACACAAACTGAGGCATATAATCAGAAAAAAAAAATCGTTTACCAGCCAGTATTTTACTAGTATGCAGACTCTGTAAAAAAACTTTTCGGTACGGGCTTTATAAAGATCAGGGGCCTTTCAGCTCGAAGTACGATTTTTTCTATGGAAATGTAAGTTAACTCGTTTGTACCAGATGTCACTGGGTGCTATCTCTATCGGACTTGCGTATTGAAGTGACAGGGATGCAGCGGTCATGCGGTTAGTTCTTACTAAATACACAACGGCGCTACGATCTATGTGGAGTATTTCACTGGTATCTCTATCTCAGTATATATATTGTACTTTGTGATAAAGATCACTATGTTTGCAGGGAAGGTTCATTGGCACGTCTGTTTGCACAATACATAACTTACGCCAAAATTTTTGCTGACAGCTGTCAACAACCGGTCCTTAATTGCTTTTTATCAATTCATTCATTACACTATACTCGTATATCCGCCAGGTTACACACACGTTAAGACAAGATCTTATGTATGTTTAGATTTAGTATCTGATTTTGGAGTTTCGCCTGGTCTTGTTCGTTTGTTTGTCGTTCTGGGTGTCTAGCAGGCCAAATGAAACTGTACATCATGTAACAACAACTGTTGTCCAATTCATTTATCAGGTAACTCACGCTGCGTGGTGGCGTGGTCCACTTCGGCTTCTTTAGAAAAATATGCGCCGATAAACTCATGCCAACCAACACAGAATGCTCGCAACGGAAAAGTTTGCCAATATGCCTACTACAGTCTTTTGTACTTCTATTTACGCCATGCATTCGATGGGAAACGTAATATTTAGCGGTGGATTTTTTTACTTGAATAAGCAACGGTACACAACAAAGGTGGTCGTAAATCTTCTGTCTAAAGTATTTGTTTTTTTTTTTCAATAAAAAATGTCAATGCCCACACCGATATTCCAATTATTTGGCAGCACGTCGGCATCATACATTTCCAATCTATTTTCGCTCAGAATTCCCAACGTTCGTCAAACGCGAAAGAAAGTCCGGAGAAATTACAGATCATGACACTTCTATGCTTTGAGCACTGCACATTCACTGTCGTAAATAACATTTTATTGTGGCCGCTCTAACTCCGATAATTTCGTTTATGATATGTGATGACGTTGTATAATTATGTTACACGTCATGCAGACATGTTGCGTGATATTGAAACAAATGAACCGGGAATATGTCCGATTGTTATAATTTATGATCCATAAAAGCAAACAACACCGGTCATTTTCACAGTTGAGGTGTTTACTTAGTATGATTACATTTTCATGGAATAATAGCAGATCAGGATTTTCTATCCTACTTACTAGGGGCTTGTTAACTGATATAGACTTGATGGACGTTTATGAATAAGGGGGTAAGTATTTATACTATTTAAGTTTTTAGTATAGGCCACTGCTTGATGAAATGAATATGATATTGTAATTGGCCCTCATTACATTAGTCTTAAATATGTAAGTCACATAGACATGTGTACAATCAAAGGTAAATAAGCAGTAGTAATATTTTATATTATGTTTTATTATATATAACTGTACCCAAAAATTGTGTGAAACTGTCGTTTCCTAGCGATACGTCCTCTACAGGTTTATCGTTACCTATAGTTACGTATGAATGAACATATACATATATATGGTGAATGCCTAACCTAAACATTGAATGTAACACTTTTGTTATCAATGTATTTATTATTTGATGGACGGTACTAACTACGAACAAACGCTCGAACACAGCACATAGCACGTAGAACCGATCCCATCAAAAATATAAATGTGAAAATGGGAGCCAAGTTCATTTGTCGTTTTCACCGACAAAAGAATTGAGATCTAAATGGGTGCCAAGTTCCGTAGATTCTCTGAAAGGTGCCAAGTCCGGTACTACATAGTTTACAGCAGGGCTCGGAACCGGTATTCTGTCCATATAAAAATACCGGTATTTTTTAAGTTCTTATCGTTCTTTCGTCTACTATTTCATGTTTAATCAGACAATCTAACAATATGAAGTAATAACCCAAATACATTATTGAGTCCTACATAAAGAGCATAAACTAATTAAAAATATTTGGCTATTTCAGGATTTTGAGATTAACCGGTTCCGAGCCCTGGTTTACAGTAAAAGTAATTTACTGCGGCTTCATGCATTTTGAGCTTTAACTTGGCAGTTTTCTTAAATATCCAACAGCTTTTATGGTATTATAACATACTGCATAGAAAACTGCCAAGTTAAGGCTCAAAATGCATTAAGCCGCAGTAAATTACTTTTACTGTAAACAATGTAGTACCGGATTTGACACCTTTCAGAGAATCTACGGAACTTGGCACCCATTTAGATCTCAATTCTTTGTCGGTGAAAACGACAAATGAACTTGGCTCCCATTTTCACATTTATGTTCTTGATGGGATATCATCACTTTTTGTCAATCTTCGCCAAATGGTGCTTTTTAAGAGCGAATGCACGAGTTACTATACAAAATACCCAAATCGCTATAGGTGCACCTCAAATATTTGAAGAGTTCCCTCGATTTCTCCAGGACCTTATGATCAGATTCTTACCTGATAACTATGGGAACACCCCTGAAGTATACCGTTTCAAACAAAAAAAGAATTTCCCAAATCGGTTAGTAAATGACGGAGTTCTGAGTTAACTAGCATAAATAATAATAATAAAAAAACACTGTTTTCTGATTTGTTCTGGTGTACACACACAATTACCAAGCTGCATGCCAAATTTCAGCTTTCTAGGTCACCTGGAAGTGGGTTAGGTTTTTGATTACTAGTCAGTCAGTCAGTCAGTGGTAAAAATGCCGTTTTTTGGAATTTAATATCTCAATAACTATTAAACCTATATTTATGAAATTTGGGGTTCTAGTTGTTCTAAAGGATCTTAATACATGTACCAAATTTCATTTTTTTTTATGTTAGATAGATCTGGAGTTATTGGGGGGTCAAAAGTGGCTCCAAACGGTTCGTGTAAAATAACACACGGCTGCTGTCCGGCAGTTCCTGGGGTGTCTAGATGGCCGTTGGGGCGGAAAGGTTCTCAAGTGGCGACCACGTACCGGAAGGCGTAGCGTGGGCAGGCCCCCCACACGGTGGACTGATGACCTGGTAAGGGTCGCGGGTGTACGCTGAATGCGGGTGGCGCAGGACTGGTCATTGTGGAAGTATTTAGGGGAGGCCTATGTCCAACAGAGGACGTCTTTCGGCTGATGATGATGACTAACTACGAAAAGTCCTTAGAATTGTCTGTTAATACCATCTGTTTACTGCGAATTTTACTCAGAAACAATCTTTACTTAGTGACTAGATATAAATGTTATTTTCCTCGTATAAGGGTATAGAATGAATCACAAGTGTTCTCAAAGATCTCACGGTTCGAAAATGATTGCCATACGATAAATAATTGGACAAGTTTTCGTATAGTATTTTATGCAACAGTTATATAATAATTAATAAGGGTTCTTAAAATTCGAGAGTCGCTGTAACTAAACTCGCTACGCTCGTTATATATCGCTATTTAATTACGTTACGTTGTATACAATTATTTTTCTAGGACAGCAACAAATGGTGGCAGAATAAGGGCATTGACGTGTCTCTATTAAATTAAAAAAAAAACAGTTGTATATCCATTTTGAATCTCCCACCAGTCATATAATGACTTGTATATGGTATAGACTTCATTGTATAAAATAATATTGTTTTAATACTGCTGTCAGTCATTTAATTGGCAGTTTATAATGCTGGAGTAGAAAAAATAAATATTATGATTACAACGAACAATTACAAAATGTACTTACAAGTACTCCGGATCATACTGCCTGATCCATGTTTCATCAACAGTTACTATTCGTAAGCAAACTTCATCTATACCATCTCCGCACAGATCTAAAAACGCCTGGGAAGTTTCAACACGACGTTCTTTATCGAACGCCGTCAGCATTTTCGGTACCCAGCGAGCACTGACCTTAGTCATGTTCAAATGTTCATGTAAAATCTCCCCAACCCGTTCTTTACTAATGCCTACAGTATCAGCTATTTGCCAAACCTTAACTCTCCGGTCTTCTAATACCAATTTTCTGACTTTTATTACATTTTCTTCAGTCACCACCGATATTGGCTTCCCTAAACGGGGATCGTCTTCAATCGACTCCTTACCCAGTTTAAATAAGCGACTCCACTTTTTGACCGTAGCATAAGAAGGTCCATTAGCACCATAAATACTAGCCATTTGTTCAAAAATACATTGCGGTGATTTAACACTTTTTGTAAGTAACTTAATTACAGCACGGTGCTCAATTTTCGTAATATTTGTTGATATTTCAGACATGGTGAAGTTTGCCGTTGAATATCTCAAGAAAAATTCAAACAAATATGACATGATTTTGTTTTTAATAGGGCCTTTCTAGTGGCCAGTACCATAAACGCATATACGACCTCGAAATACCATAGGCTTAGGACTTATCAGCCGCCCCTCGTAGATACTTTATTTGTGTAAGCATTTTTCATACTTTATTATTTATCATACATTACATATGATTAGGATTGATCAAAGTACAATCCATTGAGATTCAGAGAAAATCATGGCCTGCATATAAATGTTGTCAACTAAATATAAATGTAACATCGAAATAAGATTGTGTAAGTATTCATCCAATCAAACCGTACCTGCCTGATTTCGGTGCCCAGTCATATATAGATCTATTTTGCTCACTTTCCACAAGTAACTACCGATAGGATTTCCTCTATTTATCGTATCTAATTACTGCTATTATGTGTCTTACAGTGTTTAACAGCTTGTTCCAATCGAAACAACCTGTTTTTGTCGGTAAGCCTTCTGCTTTAAATGCAACTTTTTAATTTCCAATTAATAACTATTAGTTACCTACTCAAATATAATTTTGTCAAACTACTAATGCATTATTCATAAACTTTAATCAAACCTATGCTTTAGCTAAAATAGTCGTTACTCATATAAATCGACAACAATAAAAAGGCGGTGACAATGACAACTATGCTCTATGTTCCATAAACGCACGGCTTAGCTTTTATTTTACAAAAACACTGTCTACCACAATAAAAACATCAGTGGTATGAGTACCAACTATGTAAAAACAAATGGTACATAATAAAACTTGTCCTTTTAATCCAAACATTTTATAGATATATAGATAAATATACCTTCATCGTCTATTTGGGGTCAGTCGACAAAATTTATCTATTTTTGGTAATACTAACTATTTATAATTGTGAATTGTAATGGTGAATTGTGCAGTTCTATACTTGTCATATTTTGTCATCCTTAAACAGTTTGGATTCAGTGGTTTGGATGCCAAGTGAAGTAAATTAACCGTACACAAGGAGTGTCATAGTCTTGATTTCCTACTGAAGAATAAAATAACTGCACTCTTAAAAAAAATGTGTAAGTTGTTCATTATATTAATAACTAAGAGAAAACATGTGCATATAAAAAAAATACCTACTATTTATTTGAAATGAATCCTATAAAAGCTCGTGGTGTCTTTACTTGCGCCAATTGCGTTTTAGGTTTAGGATCCTTATACTACAATTACAACAGTGTTGCATAAAATACTATTTTGCCTAATCGATTTCTTGGCTATAAAACTATAACATCGTTACAATGAGTTTGAATCGTACAACATCATTAATTTACACGTTCCGTAGGTATAAACACGATATACGAGTACGTTGTTCTTAGTACATTTGACTACGACAAGTTTTAGTAAATAAGCTACCCAAACTTTGTTCACTTTATTGGTTTTCCTGTGATATGTTATACCTAGGTTGTTTTGAGAAACATAGACGATACAGATATTAAACCAATTTATATTGTCTGTTGGATTAAACACTAATTTGGCCTCTTGTATAAAAAAAATGACATCGGTAGTAAGCGTTGGATATCAGCGATCACCAAAACCTCAACTGTACCATTGTTCTATGGACTTAATATACCGGCAGGGGTGATTTACTACCGTGACGTCATCGCGCCGCGCGAAGTACATGCGGCCGCCGGCTCACACGTCGTGTGACTATTCAATGGTTGCGGCGCAGCGTTACGGATCGCACGTGCACGCGCTGCTGTACCGCTATACGATCATAAAATAATCCGTTTCGTGTTAAATAATAATGTCAAAACCACAGCATTATTGTATAAAACATATCTTTATATAGTTACCCAAATTCTGTGTCTTTTTCTTAAAATGTTGAAAAAACTGACCGTTATCACTCAAAAAACTGGCAGTCCTTGAGTTTGGTATTCACCAACGGTTGACATAAAAGAAAACGAAAATGAAAACGTTGGTTCTAAGAATCCTCTTTTTATTTTTTAAAGTGATGCCTTTAAAAATTATCTAAAACTTTGTATCCCCTGGTTACATGTATGGAGTGCCTCCTCCCCCTACTTTAATATTTTTTCGACATTTCACATCATAGTCTATAGGCAAATTTGCAAAAAGTCGTCTCCTTCACGATTTTCGTCGACATCTCTTCTATATACCTAAAACAGGTATGGATGTTCCTTGTTGTCTCTAGGACACGAATCTACCTGTTTTAGTTCATGGAGGGGGGAACACACGTAGCTGTGACGTCATAAAGATGGCGGCCGACCGTCGTCGATTTATGTCCAAATCTCGGGTTCTATTTTACCAATCGGTTCGTGTGAGACGTCGTTTGAAAGCTTATTAAACTTACTATAATTGCTTCTTTGACACTTATACCATAACTAAAGACATTTTTAAAATATTTTATAAAATGTGGTTTTTTTACCCTGCATGATTGCATAAGTACTGATAAAAAATGCTTATAACTCAATAAATAATAGCTTTAGAGCAATGTATGTTATTACAAAATAAGTAGATCATTTTATAAGCTTTCCAAAAATATAAGTTTTATTGGTGTACAATAATAAGTAATCAAGTCTTGACCAATTTTGCTCCACATGGGTCATTACGCGTCGACTGACAATAACGACGCTCGACTGCGCTGCGAGCGCTGGCGTTGCGCCTTGGTTTACATATTAGTAGGAAGTCTGAATGTTTTCTCAGTAAATATATTGCAGACGGTCATTATTTAGTTTGCTTTATGCATATAAGGTGGTAAAATAGAAACCGTCACAGATCGCGGGCATTTGCAGCCCAAGCCTCTAGGACCCTAAGGCGAGGATTTTAAACATGGGATCTGAGGCTCTTCTATCACTGACCGAGCTGCGTACAAAATTTTACGTCTTGCCTTGGCTGTCCCTCTTAATTGTGTTTAAGCTGTGATGCCCTCAAGTACCTATATAGATCGATTAGGAAGTGTTAATAAACTGTCACACTGCAAATCGGATAACACTGGCAACGCCATCTGTTAAGATAAGGCGGCGCTTTAAACGAGCGGTTAAAACGCCCCTGCGCTTCCCAAACCAAATCATGAATGAACGAAACGCTCCTCATAGCTGTCAACGTTCTGTTGACAATAGCTGTCAAACAGACGTTTTAATAATGTCAGAGGACGTGGACATTAGGAGGGAGACAGGAGACGAAATCGGAAGCCATCCTGGACCCCTGGCTCCAGGATGAGAGGTTGTAGCAGCGGGCTGGATTAAAAGGTGAATCATAATTCAAAAGCGATGCTATTTCAAACAAATCAAGAGGAATGTGTGACATAACCCATACGATTGTTTCAGGAACGAATGGGACAAATTTATTTTTTATATGAGAATAGTGGGGAACTGGCCTATTTAATGTTAGAAGGATATTAAACGTAAGTAACCGCCTCCTCGCCTAAAACTTTTAGTTCTCGAAGGAACGTAAATAAATGTATAGAAATAATTTTCAGATTTAACTGTCGCACGGTGTGCCTAGAGCCACGTGGTAAAAGGGCGGGCAGCAGTTCAAAGAAGAACTCAGGGTGAGCTAGTGAAGCATAGTAAGATTGGCCATATGCCCACGACTCTTATCTAACACCGGTTAAAATTTCCAGGTGGACCAACCTATCAACTAGTCGAACTAGTCAACGTTGTAGGCTTTCATTTAACGTTTTACATTCTTCGTGCATCACAAGAGCTACATCGTGTATCTAAGAACGCAAGCATTTAAAAGCAGGCTTCGTGGCATTCCTTCTCTGCTCACGACTGACCTGCAGATTCTCGGCAGTAGCGGAAGGACGACTCCTCAGTCTACTGGAGCGCTTCAGACCTCAGCAGTAAACCGGCTATAGTAGCGAAGACCTCTGAGTGAGTTTGTTCCGAACAGATTTGGCCCTTAAGGCAAACCCACAAGTCGTGACCTATCACCATAGCGAACTTACATAAAGCGACTCTGAGAGGTGTGATGTTTCTTCATTGCCACTGCACTATTATGAGGGTCTAAACAACAAGTGTACCTTAAGTCTATGGCGCAGTGTTGAGGAAGAAATATAACCAACTTGCTAAATAACCTAGTAGTCTCATTTTCTTCACACTTACTTTTAGAAACCCTTTAATAGTGGAAGAGCTACACCACTTAAAAAACAGCTTCACAAATTGGCGCCCACTACATGGTGATAAGTCTTGATTTGAGTTGACTTTGTGATTGGTCTCCAATAAAAGAAGTGCATTGACACTGGAATATCAACCACAACAGTAGTCAACTATTTTGTATTGTAGTTAGAGTTGTAGCTAGTTTGGAGTTTAATTTATCCCTATCTAATTTGTCAAACCCACTATTCATAGTCTTAAGTTGTATGTTAGGATAATTTTATTGATAATTTTCATTTACAGCAGTGTTCACAAGTGTGCAAAGTGTCAAACTTAATTAAAATAACAGTTTGTTCAAAGAAAACAATACAAAGCAAACATTACAACATAGTGTGTATCAAATAAAACAAATTTGCCTTACAGTAACATATACATATAAAATAATTACTATTCATAGTGAAGTGAACATACAAGTAAGTAATAAAAGTAATTAGTCTTAACAAGTAGAAATAGTACATTGCAAGTGATAAGTTGATAAAAGTGATACAACTGGTACATATTTTGCCAAAGATTAGAAAAGACAATAAATATTTTAATGAAGCAATAAATATAGTACTTACATTTAATGACAGTTAGTGAACAACAAATAAAATACAACATTACATATAGATAAGTTGATAAAGTTTCATATTCATAACCATATTTACATACACTTGCATATTTTGACACTGTACAATAGTGAGTGAACACCATTTTCTTTATATTTCTTATAAAAATTACAGTTTGGTAAACAAACTTTGCTAAGATTTAGTTTTAGTAGTGGATCACATAACCACTTACTTATTAGTTTTAGGAATACACATTAAAGTATAAGTATTAGGCTAGGCGTCCCATTCTTCCCATTTTAAATTTTTAAGCAGCCCGGAGGAGATTGTTTTCTTTTCATTATTATATAAATGTACATGGTAAGTACCGAAGTGTAAGTACACAGACAAAGCGTACACACAAAACCATTACATTTGTTGCTTATAATAAAAGCTAGCATTGCCAAATCTTTAATTATATTTTGCACTGCATAGTTCAGTTGCTTATGTTGCAATCTTTGCTCCGCTTTGAAAGAACAAAGTTTTGATTTTATTGAAAGTTATCATAGTTTCATGCTATAATAACACTTAATACATGTTACATTTGGGTTAACCAACCATTATTAGTAAATTTAAGGCATGCTTGGCTAATTATTTTGTAAAATAAATTACATATTAGTTCTACAATTCATAACTAGCATAATAAATAAAACACTATATCCTAGAGAGATTAAACTACAAAATAGACATAATAATACAACAACTTGATGTTGTCTGGTATATAAACATATTATACATTGGTTTCAATGCTTGTTTATGGAAATTAGGGCAACCACTTGGAACTGTACCTAGTTTTCATAACAAAAAAAAAATATTACTTTAAATTGAGGTTATTTTGCCAAAGGTTTTCATCTCATCTTACAAAGGTTATTAATACAATATATACAGTATAATTGCACATCAACGCCAGTAATTAAGTTATTTGAGTCAAACTACATGCTGAATCTCATTAAGTTAAGGAGAAATTACAAACAATTCAGTGATTCAGTACAATTTATTTGCAGTAAGAAAATACATTGTTAACATTCAACATTACTTACATTGTTCATTGAATGTGACAACAATTTAGTGCCTAGATATAGAAACATAAGATTAATTAATACTTTTCAAGTGTGAAACCCCATAAGTGTGCAGTATCACAGGCAAGAATATTACACCATAAATTTACTTAATACTTATTAAACGCAGTAGGTGTGTGATAAATCACGGTTATACATTCACCTTAAAACTGGTTCAAATACTCAGTTACCATTCAAAATGGATCTACAAAAAATATACTATCATTCCTTGCTTAAGGATGAACTCACTTATGAAATCGCAATCAGGTCTGAAACGCCCGGTACTACGGTTCAGGAAATGCGTCAACAGCTTAAGAAATTGAGCGAGGAGTTTCTGCCAGAGGAAGTTGCTGCTGAGGACTTGCAGGCCGCAAGTGAACTGACTGTCATAGCGGACAAGGTCAAGGAACTCAAGAGTAAATTAAATTCTTTAGAGAAAACGAAGGACCGGCGTTTCCTTATTCGTGCAAAAGCTTTGTATGTACATCTGTACTACAGAATGTTCAGATTAGGAACTTTAGACACACAGGCCGAGAAGGATAATTATACAGCGTTTAAGAATGAACTACATCAATGCAAAAGGGTAATAAATGCGTATTTGCCCACCCAGAGTGAGGACAAGGAAACGGTAATTGACACTAGTGAGGAAACCAAGGAGTCACCAAATTTGAACGTACTCAAATACATAAATAATAAGTTTAATGGTCTCACAAGTGTTCATGCGTTCTTGGAAGCAGTCGAGGAGAGGGCACAGGCATTTGGCATTAGTGACGAACAACTCTTTACTGCGGCTTGTTGTTTATTTACTGAACAAGGACTTGTATGGTACAGAGGCAATAAACATAGGTTTAATACTTGGAAACAATTAGGTACTTTATTAAAACAGGAATTCGCACCTGTTGACTTTGATTATAGGTTGTTGAGTGAAATACATGCTCGAACACAAGGCGTTGATGAGCCAACACACATTTATTTTGCGGTGATGAGCGGAATGTTCTCACGTTTATTGAAACCTTTGGATGATAAACAACAATTAGAAATATTGTTGCATAATATTAGGCCGTCATTTTCTGAGCAACTAGCATTGCAAGAAATTGATACGGTAGAATCTTTACGGACAGTATGTCGGAAAATCGAAGCTGCACGGCAGCAAGGCAAATTGTTTACGGAACCACCTAAACAATCTGCTTTGAATCCGGACTTCGCTTATAAGGGTAGAGTACAAAAGCAGGAGGTAGCAGTTGTCGCGGGAACGTCCCAACAACAGCACACTCGTTATGTGCCAATGCAAAAGCATAGACCATTTCAACAGAATGCTCCACAGCAGCAGAGGCATTACGGGTCGCCGCAAGGTTATCGGCAGCAGGGACAACGCGCACAAGCTCCTCAATTTAATAATTCGCCACAAACGTATAAAAAGTATTGTTATAGGTGCAAAGTGGATACGCACGACACCAAAGCTTGCAGGGACAAGCGTATATTATGTTTCAAGTGTGGTGAACCGGGTTATACCTCGCGGACATGCCCGAAATGTAAAAATTATATTAATTCAAAAAACTAGGTACTGAGAATCGTAGTGATCACTCGGCAGAACAGGCCGTAACAGCCGATAGTAATTATTGGATGGATTTAGTAACAAAATATTTTAAAAATAATTCCGTCGGTACGGTTCTCTTTAAACCACATGACAATGACATTCGGCCTTATTTGAATGTAGATATATTGGACTTGACAATATGTGGATTACTCGATTCAGGTGCAGCCGTGTCCATCATCGGAAATGGTGCGCACGAGCGTTTTGTGAAACTCGGCTATTCCATTACAACTGCAGACGAATCAGTCACAGTAGCAGACGGGTCAATGTGTAGAACTATAGGTTCCATATTGTTACCAATATCATTTAAGGGTACAACGAGAGTAATAAAATTTTATGTCATACCCTCAATTGTATCAAATATAATTCTTGGAGTAGATTTTTGGAAAGAGTTTTCTTTAATGCCAGAAATATTTGAAAATATAAAATACATAGAGAAACCAAAAACATTTATTGCAAACTCAAGTATAGATAATCAAAATAATAACATATTGTCGTATGATAACTTAACTACTGAACAAAAACAAGTAGCGGAAATAGTTGTAGATCAATTCAAAGAGATTTCTTTTGAACACAAAGGTTTAGGTAGAACTCACCTTATACAACATAAGATAGATACGGGAGATTCTCCACCTATTAAGTGTCGTCCATACCCAATGTCACCGGAAAAGCTAAAAGAACTTCATAAGGAGGTGGATAAAATGATAGAGTTAGACGTTATCACACCAAGTGAAAGTCCTTGGAATAATCCAGTCCTTATGGTTCCGAAGCCTGACGGTTCATGGAGATTTTGTTTGGATTGTCGTAAATTAAATGCAGTCAGTAAAGGTGACGCTTACGCAATACCATATATCCCTCAGATACTGGATAGTCTTAGAAATGCGAAGTTCATTAGTTCTATTGATTTTAAAGCAAGTTTCTGGCAAATACCTCTAGATGAAGCCTCACAAGAGAAAACAAGTTTCACTGTGCCAGGAAAAGGCCTGTATAAATTTAAAACAATGGCTTTTGGATTAACTGGAGCCCCGGCGCGCCAGCAAAGGCTAATGGATATGCTCTTCGGAACTCCATTTTGTAGTGACATAAATAAAGGATTAATATTTTGTTACGTTGACGATATAATAGTTGTATCAGAAGATTATGAAACACATTTAATACTGCTTAAGAGACTTCATAAAAGAATAAAAGAGGCTAATTTAACAATAAATTTAGAAAAAAGTAACTTCTTTAGAAAATCATTAAAATATTTAGGATACATCGTTGATGAGTGTGGTCTACGTACAGATCCGAGTAAGGTTCAAGCGGTAATTGACTTTCCTGTGCCCAAGAACGCGAAAGAAGTAAAAATGTTTTTAGGCACATGTTCTTGGTACAGACGTTTTATTCGTAATTTCTCGTCTATAGCCGCACCATTAAATGCGTTGACTAGCACGAAAACAAAATTTGTTTGGACTTCAAATGCTGAACAGGCATTCAAAGATTTGAAGAACTGTCTTGTGTCAGCACCAGTTCTCATATGTCCAGACTTTGATAAGCCATTTACAATACAATGCGATGCGTCAAGTTACGGAATAGGAGCTATACTTACACAGTCGGTGGAAAATGTTGACCACCCTATTGCTTATATTAGTAGATCCCTAAACAAAAATGAAAGGAATTATAGTGCGACAGAGAGAGAAGCCCTCGCAGTTGTCTATGCTGTCGAGAAGTTTGAACCGTATTTAGGCACTAGGCCATTTACTGTCGTCACTGATCACGCATCGTTGAAATGGTTTATGAACTTGGAAAATCCAACAGGTCGACTTGCCCGCTGGGGTTGTCGTTTGTCTCAGTATACCTTTAATATAGAGCACAGAAAAGGGAAAGACAACGTTGTCCCAGATGCTCTCTCGCGGTTGATGAAAGTAGATGCTATTGCAGCGACACCAACCTCAATTGGGAGTGATGTATGGTATAACAAGGTTTACTCAGGTTGTAAATATTACCCAAAAAATTACCCAAACTATAGGATAGAGAATGATGTACTTTATAGATACAGCAAGGGTAAATATTCGTTAACCGACGAGTTTGACTGGAAACAGGTCGTGGCTGAGTCAAATCGTGCAAAGGTAATTTCGGAAAACCATGAACCTCCTACATCAGGACACCTTGGAGTTTTTAAAACGCATAGAAGGTTAAGTTTGAGGTATTTTTGGCCCGGAATGTACCGAGACGTTGAAAATTTTATAAAACAATGTGCTACATGCTCAGCCTATAAGCACAGAACGACCCTGACGCCAGGACAAATGGGTAAACCAAAGCGTTGTTACAAACCATGGCAGGTTATAAGCATGGATTTGGTTGGACCTTTACCAAGATCACGGTCAGGTTACGTACACCTTTTGGTCGTGACTTGTTGTTTTTCAAAATATACAATGTTGTTCCCATTAAGGCGCGCTACAAGCGCAAATGTGGCGAAAAGTATCGAGAATTATGTATTCTTAGCTCATGGCGTTCCTGAGACAGTGGTTACCGACAATGGGGTTCAATTCACTGGATCGGAATTTCGTAAGTTAATGAAGACTTATAACGTCCCTCGTGTTCATTATGGACCTAGATACGCGGCACAAATTAATACAGTGGAACGATACAACAAAACTGTAATGACTATGATCTCGACCTACGTGAAAGACGATCATAGAACTTGGGATAGTAATATTTTCAAAATTCAGTTCGCTCTAAATAGCGCGGTGAATGAAACCACAGGTTTCACACCATTTTTCTTAGTCCACGGCAGAGAACCGATCATAAATGGCTCGTTCTATAAAGACACAAGTGACACGGATTATGAGATAGCAATACCTAGAGAAGAATACGCGGGTGAATTTGGGAAACTTCAAGAAATTTACACCAAAGTCAGGGAAAATCTGGAAAAGGCCCATGCAACAAACGCAAGACATTATAATCTACGTCGAAGAGATGTAAAATTGCGTGAAGGCCAAGAGGTCTGGAGGAAAACTTATATCCAAAGCGACGCGGGAAAATTTAAAGCTTCTAAGTTAGCGCCCAAATACCAAAAATGTATAGTGAAGAAGGTGCTATCGCCGTTAGTTTATGAACTGGTGGGATACGATGGTAAACCACTAGGTCAATGGCACATAAAGGATATCAAAATATGATACCTACACATTAGTCACTGATGGTCTGTGAGCTTAGATAAGTTCTCAATTACCGTAGGACATGTTTCATGTGTTAGTTGTGTGAGCATATTCACCTCTAACGATGCCAAGGTATTTAGAATTAAGGTTAGGTAAACTTTAAGAGTAGCGTTAAAGGAAAACGTATACTCAACTGTGGGAATTTAATTGAGCTGCACTGGGATCGACAGGAGCAACTCGGGAAACCGTATGAAAGTAGGCAGCGATTAGCAAATAGAAAGCTATCGTTTCATTTCGAATGAGGAAGTATGGAAGAGATTTTGAAATTGTGGGGACTTGTGTTAGGATATAGATAGATAGTAAATGTATGCTAGTTAGGTAACACAAATAGATAGTTGTTTATAGAGTTGCAGTGTTGCTTTTGTAATTCTGGTGAGCGCTGAGGGCAGCGTCGTTTTTCACTTAGTTCAAAACTTTCCGTAAGGGAGGGGGTATTGTCACACTGCAAATCGGATAACACTGGCAACGCCATCTGTTAAGATAAGGCGGCGCTTTAAACGAGCGGTTAAAACGCCCCTGCGCTTCCCAAACCAAATCATGAATGAACGAAACGCTCCTCATAGCTGTCAACGTTCTGTTGACAATAGCTGTCAAACAGACGTTTTAATAATGTCAGAGGACGTGGACATTAGGAGGGAGACAGGAGACGAAATCGGAAGCCATCCTGGACCCCTGGCTCCAGGATGAGAGGTTGTAGCAGCGGGCTGGATTAAAAGGTGAATCATAATTCAAAAGCGATGCTATTTCAAACAAATCAAGAGGAATGTGTGACATAACCCATACGATTGTTTCAGGAACGAATGGGACAAATTTATTTTTTATATGAGAATAGTGGGGAACTGGCCTATTTAATGTTAGAAGGATATTAAACGTAAGTAACCGCCTCCTCGCCTAAAACTTTTAGTTCTCGAAGGAACGTAAATAAATGTATAGAAATAATTTTCAGATTTAACTGTCGCACGGTGTGCCTAGAGCCACGTGGTAAAAGGGCGGGCAGCAGTTCAAAGAAGAACTCAGGGTGAGCTAGTGAAGCATAGTAAGATTGGCCATATGCCCACGACTCTTATCTAACACCGGTTAAAATTTCCAGGTGGACCAACCTATCAACTAGTCGAACTAGTCAACGTTGTAGGCTTTCATTTAACGTTTTACATTCTTCGTGCATCACAAGAGCTACATCGTGTATCTAAGAACGCAAGCATTTAAAAGCAGGCTTCGTGGCATTCCTTCTCTGCTCACGACTGACCTGCAGATTCTCGGCAGTAGCGGAAGGACGACTCCTCAGTCTACTGTAGCGCTTCAGACCTCAGCAGTAAACCGGCTATAGTAGCGAAGACCTCTGAGTGAGTTTGTTCCGAACAGATTTGGCCCTTAAGGCAAACCCACAAGTCGTGACCTATCACCATAGCGAACTTACATAAAGCGACTCTGAGAGGTGTGATGTTTCTTCATTGCCACTGCACTATTATGAGGGTCTAAACAACAAGTGTACCTTAAGTCTATGGCGCAGTGTTGAGGAAGAAATATAACCAAATTGCTAAATAACCTAGTAGTCTCATTTTCTTCACACTTACTTTTAGAAACCCTTTAATAGTGGAAGAGCTACACCACTTAAAAAAACAGCTTCACAAAACGTTTGATCAGGTAGTTGAATCGTCATGATCTGATTATAACTCGAATTTAATTATTCTTTAATTTTTTTGTTAGTAAAATTTATTTGAACGCCTGCAAGTTACCTATCAAGATCGATTAAGTAGTGTTATAGGTGTTTGTGTAGGAAGTTAAATCGTTAGGAGGATCCAATTCCAATTCTGATTTTGACCCCTGTGACTTAAAACTACAGTTGACTAGTAAAATTATTGTTAAAAAAATTATTGGTCAAACTTATTTGAACACCTGCAAGTTACCTATTTAGATTGATAAGGTAGAGTTAATTAGTGTTGCGCAGGCAATTAAAATGTTAGGATTCAACTCCAACTCTACTTTTGAGCCCTCAGACTTAGATACTCCACTTAAATAATTTATATTTACTTTAGATTTTTTTACTTGTTAAACTTATTTGAACACCCGCAAGTTGCCTATCTAGATCGATTAGGTAGTGTTAACAAATATTTGTTCAGGTAGTTAAATTGTTAGGATCCGATTCCAACTCGACTTTTGACCCCTCCGACTTAGATACTCCACTTGAATAATTTATTTATTATTTGGATTTTTCACTTGTCAAACTTATTTGAATACCCGCAAGTTGCCTATCTAGATCGATAAGGTAGTATTGATAGACGTTTGTTGAGGTAGTCAAATCGTTAGGATCCAATTCCAACTCGACTTTTGACCCCTCCGACTTAGATACTTCACTTGAATAATTTATTTTTTCTTTAGATTTTTTTACTTGTCAAACTTATTTGAACACCCCCAAGTTGCCTATCTAGATCGATTAGGTAGTGTAAAGATCCTCTTTGGTAGTGTTAACAGACATTAGTCCAGGTAGTTAAATTGTTAGGATCCGATTCTAACTCGACTTTTGACCCCTCCGACTTAGATACTCCACTTGAATAATTTATATTTTCTTTAGATTTTTTTACTTGTCAAACTTATTTGAACACCCGCAAATTGCCTATATAGATCGATTAGGTAATGTTAACAGACATTAGTCCAGGTAGTAAAATTGTTAGGATCCGATTCCAACTCGACTTTTGACCCCTCCGATTTATATACTCCACTTGAATAACTGTTATTTTCTTCAGTTTCTTTTTTACTTCTCAATCTTATTTAAATGCCCATAAGTTACCTATCTAGATCGATTAGGTAGTGTTGATAGATGTTTGTTCAGGTAGTCAAATCGTTAGGATCCGATTGAAACTCGAATTTCCCCTCTTTCAACTTAGATACTCCACTTGAATAATTATTTATTTATTCAGATTTTTTTTTCTTGTCAAAATTATTTGAACGCCCGCAAGTTACCTATCTAGGTCATTTACGTTGTGTTGATAGACATTTGTTCAGCTAGTTTAATCGTTAGGATCCAATTCCAACTCGACTGTTGACCCCTGCGACTTAGATATTCCTTTTGAGTAATTTATTTTTTCTTTAGATTTTTTTACTTGTCAAACTTATATGGACGTCCGCCAGTTACGTAGCTAGGTCGATTAGGTAGTGTTTATTAACGTTTGTTCAGGTACTTAGTTAAATCTTTAGCATCCTATTCCAAATTCTAACTCGACTTTTGACCCTTCCGACTTAGATACCCAGCAGTTGAAATTATTTATTTCTTCAGAATTTGTTTCGGGCCAAACTTATTTGAACGCACGTAAGTTACCTATTAATATCGATAAATTTGTATTAAGGTAGTGGCTGTAGTCATTTGTGAAGGTAGTTAAATCGTTAGAATCCGATTCCGAGTCGGGTTTAGACCTCTCCGACATGGATACTCCGAAATATGTCGCTTCTAGGTAAAAAGTATCAATTTGTCGGTTGTATATATAAATTTTTGAGTACAACGATGCAATTAAACATTATTTTTATAGATATTTGTCAAAAACACCTTTTATTTGGGAACGTAACAAATGCACTTTCAAAGATCAACATCATGCCAATTTAGCCGATTTACCGCGTCGCTCTGTACAACGTTGGTACTCGCGTTACGGAATTGGCCCTAACATAAGTATTTATTACTGTACGACGATAAAATCTATATTTTTAGGAAGCTAATAAAATATTCTATCATTTTTATAATAACATCATTCACGCTAAAGTACCATTTTCTTGAATTATTTTGGTAAGTAAGCAAACGTAAAAAGTAAAAAAAAACCACACTTTCATAAATATTTTTAAAACCTTTCATTATACGTTATAAGCATCAAGAATACAATTATAGTACCTTTAATAAGCTTTCAAACGACACCTCTCACGAACCGATTGGTACAATAGAACCCGAGATTTGGACAAAAATCAACGACGGTCGGCCGCCATCTTTATGACGTCACAGCTATGTGTGTTCCCCCTCCATGAACTAAAACAGGTAGATTCGTGTTCTAGAGACAACAAGGAACACATCCATACCTGTTTTAGGTATATAGAAGAGATGTCGACGACTTTTCTAAAACTGGCCGATTGCCTCCAGAATATCACTTTTACGTAGCGGTTCATACGAGTAGAACACACCTTCCTGCGAAATATTTTAATTGTACCTATTTGTAGTGCTTATAGTCTCCGAGTAGGTACATCGGCTGTCACATACAGACGAAAAGACGGACGGACTGGTTCCGTTTTCACCATTTTGGCTACGGAATCTTAAAAGTACTATTCGTAATTGTATTGTAAACAACACTACTAGTAATAAAGTACATATAAATAGGTTCTCGCTGGTGGTAACCCTATTGCTGAGGGCGGGGCCACGAAAGAGCGCGTTGCGTGCAGAAGAAAGAGATGGCCACGTTTAGGCACGTTCGGCATACCTAAACGGGGGATTTGTTAACAGAGAAACTTCTGTACTTGTACTATTACTTATTCTGTGATACCGGTCTAACTAACGCGTTGTTTGTCACCATAAAAATTAAGATTCTTTAAACTTACCAAACCTTTTATAGTTTAGATGTACCTACCCGTACAAAACAATTTAAATTAAACTAAATTGGGTTTATGTTATGACTGTATGCAAATAAGTTAAATCTCTAGTAGTACTTACTGTTTATTATATTATTCCATTCCATTGTGCTAATGCAATCACGTGTGTTTGCTAGCTGGCGATACGTGGCTCGGCCTAAAATAATCATTGTTTGAACGCAAATCATTTGCAGTGATCGATGATGTATTGTCTTCTATAGTAGCGATGCGAATGATGCGATGTTATCAACAAATTATGACAGGTTTAATCGACCACGACTCCTTTGTTGCTATTCAATTAGATATAGTGTAACAAAGATAATCAAAACCGTAAAAATCATAAACAAGACCCTCCAATCCAGTCAGGTTCTTTAGATTGAAACTTTAATTCACTTTACTTCTCGTATAATTATGTTGCCCCGAAGATAGAGTTCAGATATAAAATTGTACGCATCGGGTGTCTTGTCAATCCGTTAACGTTGGGAATACCAGGAGGCTAATAACTACTATAGTGACTAACTAGTAGTGATTTTTTAATTTCGCTTTTTTTAATACTATACCGGCCGTGACGCCCTTTCTGCTAAAGGTCGCCATCCGTCGATCCGAGCACTTCCTCCGATTCTTTCCTCTAAACGAGCAAACATTTCCGTCAATCAATTTGCTTTCTATCATCAGTTGTGGGTTTAGGAATCCTACTCGCGAGGCTTGCATCTCCTAACGTGGAAACTCGACTAAAGACTACTTGAAAACCATAGGCTTTTTTGGACAAATTTCTATAAATATTGTGATTCATAATTAATTCCTCATACACTTCGTTGGTTTGGGCATGTTAAGAAAATGTGTGAAAGCAGACTGACTTCGAGGATTGACGTTCAGGAGATGGATGGAAGGGTCGGTAGGGTACCCAGGCGAGGGGTATCTTGATCATACTCGTATTTCTACGATATTGAAAAGGATCAGGTCAGAAATATCCTGACCCGACGAGCATGTATGAGATGTATGAATGAATGTGATTGAAGCGAAAGAAGTATGTAAGAACAGTAGTATTTGGCTTTCTCTGATTTCTGCCTAACCCGATGGCATACGGGCGTGAGTATATTGCTCCTATGAGATTTTAAATGAGGCACGGATGATTAATTCGAGATAATTTCAAGCAAACATGTTAGGTCTTTTCATTAGCTGACCTACGATTGGCCTTAGCCAATCACAAGTCAGACGATCATAAAAAAAATCCCATACATATTAATGAAAAAACTCGATACTTTTCATTGCACGCCCTTCAAAGTGCATTTAATAAAATGCAAATAAAATGTCCTAAAACCGCTCATTTGCCATTTCGTATGATGTCATGTCAGTTGGTTGGAACGAATTCAGTCATACGTTCAATCATGCACTGTATCTTACCACGAATCAAATAGCTTTTACTTTCCTCCGGTAGCCTATCACATAATCAAGTGTGTCGCATTTATTGGAAAAGTTGTAAAACATTTTACGACATCATTGTTCATGTCGTGTTTTGTCGCCTATTGTATTGGAACACTATGTCCTGCGTTGCGATTCTAGAAGGTCACATACGACAAAAGCAAACACGTCTATAACTAATTATACAACATTTTTACTATGCACGGCAGCCACCGGCAAAAGCCAATTAAATGACATATGAATATGAACTTTATTCCTATGTGATAAGCCTAACCCATCGGTGGTTTACTTGAATCTTGAGTTGTATGTTGAGAGGTTTGAAGTAGATCAGCTACTATGCGGAACTTCTCCATTACCTAACCTAACTAGGTACGGTCAACCAATTTTGTTTCTGGGCCACTTCGTACCTTGTCACAGCTAAAATCAATATGACAGCTGCTTGAGGTGTCATATTATTGTCACTGTGACAAGGTACGAAGTGGCCCGGAAATGTAATTGGTTGACTGTACACACGGAATATATAAAAAGATGGAAGCGGCGTGACAGCTATCTACTTAGAGAACCACCGTAGCCGTTCCAACGCAATCATAACTAAATACATACTCGCCAACACTAACGCAAAACGCTTTTAATTGGATAACGCTTATAATTCCATTACGATTTTAACTGTTGTCATTTTTAGAAAGAAAATAACCTCGAACTAGATCAATTTACGGTCTAAATTCCAATGCCCAAAAAATGACAGGTAAGTCTCTGCTTTATCAATATAGGAGCTAAAAATCGGAAAGCTTGTAAGGCATAAAAATTATATGCTATTAGTATTGATACATGCTTTCCTTCTTGCATTATTACATAGCCAAGCGTGTGTGAGCGAGATGCACTTTGGACAGAAATTGGTATTTAATCCTTGTTTACAAAATGGAGACCGCGGTCAAATACTCTTGACATTTGATTGCGTTCGAAGCCAAAGCTCTTATGTTACTACTAGCATTTGCCCGCGGCTTCGCCCGCGTACTAAGCGTAATTTTTAACCGTCTACAAAAAAGAGCTTCTCTGTTTGACCCGTATGTATGTATTTACGTATGTAGGTATGTATGTATGTTTGTCCACGATTATCTCGCGTTTGGCTAAACCGATTTAGATGCGATTTCCAGAAAAGTAGTTGTTACATTCTGGGGGTTTCGGTATACGAAGTTTGGTGATTATGATTCATTAACAGATGAACAGATGAAAAGTCAGTATACATTCTGAGAACCGGCAAACTGTCCAATTTCATTTGATTTTGGCAAAAATAAGGATCGAAGACTATTATCATACATTTCCGAGAGGCCGAAGGGGAAAGGGCCGATGAAATAAAAGCATGTCTTAAATGGCCCTTAGTAAAAGTATCTGTGTACTACAGTAACACCAATATGTCTGATAACGATCAAGCAGCGCGCAGCGGTCATAAACTCTGTTTTTTGAAGTACAGAAATACGGCTAATTCAATATCACGTGTAACCCTTATTTTTCCTAAAATTAAATTTATTAGGTAGGTTTTGTCAGTTCCCATTGGAGCATCCAAAAAGAAAATTTGGCCTCACTTCCATTCGCACTCCGTACCGTCAGTCCGTCTGTTACAACCGAGTTGCTTTTACTGGACCGATTGAATTGCAATTTGGCACAAACTATTAAACATTTTGAGCGCTCGTGGCCCAGCGGCACCCGCCTACCGCGTGCGGTATGCGGTGTTAAGCAATGTGGGCGCAGGTCATTATTGGATGGGTGACTGCTTTGAGTGGTTACTAACTGAGCGCTCTCGTGCTTTGAAAGGCACACTAAGCCGTTGATCCCGGCTGCTGTCTACGACAGCAGTCGTTAAGCTAAGTTAGAGGCCTTCGGGCGGCTTGAAAACTTCCAACAGTCAAGTTGCCCACTCACTTGACAAAGGGGGGTCGAAGTTGCACCACGTCCGTAGGGAGTACCCACCGTTACCCTACACGTGACCCCTGGGTGGTGCTAAGAGTGTAACAAAAACTGGCAACCGTACTTGTCTTCTTGAAGATCTCACGGTTCGTAAATAAATGCCATACGATTAAAAAAACCTCTATGTCGTTTTTAAAAGCAATCCAAAGATACCCCACACGCCTATATAGTAATAGTTAACTTTTTATGGCATGTATTGATTGCCAAATTTTACCTCAGAATCGTATTAAGAGACCTCTCGGACGCTCAGATATCGATTTTGAACGAAATCGGAACGAAAAAAAAGAAAATAAATATGGCCGCCACTTTCACAAATTTTACCTCGGATTCGTATTAAGAGACCTCTCGGGCACTCAGATATCGATTTTGAACGAAATCGAGACGGAAATGAAGAAAATCAATATGCCTGCCACTTTTTCCAAATTATACCTCAAATTCATATTAGGGGACCTCTCGGGCACTCAGATATCGATTTTGAACGAAATCGAGACGGAAATGAAGAAAATCAATATGCCTGCCACTTTTTCCAAATTATACCTCAAATTCATATTAGGGGACCTCTCGATATCGATTTTGAACGAAATCGGGTTGGAAATGAAGAAAATCAATATGGCTGCCACTTTTTCCAAATTTTATCTCGGATTCGTATCAAGAATTCTCTCAGACGCTCAGATATCGATTTTGAACGAAATCGGGAAAGAAAAGACGAAAATCAATATGGCCGCCACTTTTTCCAAATTTTGCCTCGGAGGCGTATTAAGGGACCTCTCATACGCTCAGATATCGATTTTGAACGAAATCGGGACGGAAATGAAGAAAAGCAATATGGCCGCCACTTTTTCCAAATTTTACCTCGGAGTCGTATTAGGGGACCTCTTGGACGCTCAGATATCCATTATGAACGAAATCAGGACGGAAATGAAGAAAATCAATATGGCCGTTAGGTACTTTATTCATAGTTTAGGTACCTCTGATTCCTATTAAGGGTCCTCTCGGACGCTCAAATATCAATTAATGTCGAAATCGTATATAATCAAAAAAGGTCGTATCTTCATAGGGAACTCACGGCACTTCATGCACCTTTAGACCTTATAAGGAACCTACATGCCAAATTTGGTATCTCTCAAACCAGCAGTTTGGGCTGTGCGTTGATATGTCACTCACTCAGTCAGTCAGCTTCTTCTTGCAATTTGGCACCAATTTTTAAAAGTTTTTATGTCCGCAATATTAAATTTCAAAATCAATGCCATTTTCGAAATTAACGACCCAAAAAAACATAAAAATGACACCCATATTAATATTTAGACATTCCAACCCCCTCGGACCCCAACAGAGGGGATGATATTTCACGTCCTCCACGTGGGATTTTAAAATTATTGGTGGTTTCGTAATCAGCGACCCGATAAACCATAAAAACAACACCCATATCGATTTTCAGAATTTTTCACCAGATTTCCCCCTTTTAGGGTTTGATTTCTCAAAAAACCTGAAACACATGTTTACTCATTTATCGTTAGAAATACTCGTGTGAAATTGATAGTGAATCGAATAAAATAATCCAACTAATCTTGATTCCCTATACAATCTTCGGACCCCCATTTCACCCCCTTAGGCGTTGAATTTTGAAAAATCCTTTCTTAATGCACCTCAAGACCTTATATGGAACCTACATACTAAATTTGGAATCTCTAGAACCACCAGTTTGCGCTGTGCGGTGATATGTCAGTCTCTCAGTCAGTCAGTTATTTCTTGAAATTTGGCACAATTTTTCAAAATTTTTTATGTCCACAATATTAAATTACAAAACCGATGCCATTTTCGTAATTAACGTCCCAAAAAACCATAAAAACGACACCCATAATAATATTTAGACATTTCATCCCCCTCGCACCCCAACAGAGGGGATGGTATTTCACGTCCTCCACGTGGGATTTTAAAATCATAGTTGTTTTCGTAATCAGCGACCCAATAAACCATGGAAACAACACCCATATCGATTTTCAGAATTTGTCACCAGATTTCCCCCTTTTAGGGGTTGATTTCTCAAAAAACCTGAAACACATGTTTACTCATTTATCGTTAGAAATACTCCTGTGAAGTTTCGAATAAAATAATCCAGCTAATCTTGATTCCCCATACAATCTTCGGACCCCCATTTCACCCCCTTAGGCGTTCAATTTTGAAAAATCCTTTCTTAATGCACCTCAAGACCTTATATGGAACCTACATACTAAATTTGGAATCTCTAGCTAGAACCACCAGTTTGCGCTGTGCGGTGATATGTCAGTCTCTCAGTCAGTCAGTTATTTCTTGAAATTTGGCACAATTTTTCAAAATTTTTCATGTCCACAATATTAAATTACAAAACCGATGCCATTTTCGTAATTAACGTCCCAAAAAACCATAAGAACGACACCCATATTAATATTTAGACATTTCATCCCCCTCGCACCCCAACAGAGGGGATGATATTTCACGTCCTCCACGTGGGATTTTAAAATCATTGTTGTTTTCGTAATCAGCGACCCAATAAACCATGGAAACAACACCCATATCGATTTTCAGAATTTGTCACCAGATTTCCCCCTTTTAGGGGTTGATTTCTCAAAAAACCTGAAACACATGTTTACTCATTTATCGTTAGAAATACTCCTGTGAAGTTTCGAATAAAATAATCCAGCTAATCTTGATTCCCCATACAATCTTCGGACCCCCATTTCACCCCCTTAGGCGTTGAATTTTGAAAAATCCTTTCTTAATGCACCTCAAGACCTTATATGGAACCTACATACTAAATTTGGAATCTCTAGCTAGAACCACCAGTTTGCGCTGTGCGGTGATATGTCAGTCTCTCAGTCAGTCAGTTATTTCTAGAAATTTGGCACAATTTTTCAAAATTTTTCATGTCCACAATATTAAATTACAAAACCGATGCCATTTTCGTAATTAACGTCCCAAAAAACCATAAGAACGACACCCATATTAATATTTAGACATTTCATCCCCCTCGCACCCCAACATAGGGGATGATATTTCACGTCCTCCACGTGGGATTTTAAAATCATTGTTGTTTTCGTAATCAGCGACCCAATAAACCATGGAAACAACACCCATATCGATTTTCAGAATTTGTCACCAGATTTCCCCCTTTTAGGGGTTGATTTCTCAAAAAACCTGAAACACATGTTTACTCATTTATCGTTAGAAATACTCCTGTGAAGTTTCGAATAAAATAATCCAGCTAATCTTGATTCCCCATACAATCTTCGGACCCCCATTTCACCCCCTTAGGCGTTGAATTTTGAAAAATCCTTTCTTAATGCACCTCAAGACCTTATATGGAACCTACATACTAAATTTGGAATCTCTAGCTAGAACCACCAGTTTGCGCTGTGCGGTGATATGTAAGTCTCTCAGTCAGTCAGTTATTTCTTGAAATTTGGCACAATTTTTCAAAATTTTTCATGTCCACAATATTAAATTACAAAACCGATGCTATTTTCGTAATTAACGTCCCAAAAAACCATAAAAACGACACCCATATTAATATTTAGACATTTCATCCCCCTCGCACCCCAACAGAGGGGATGGTATTTCACGTCCTCCACGTGAGATTTTAAAATCATTGTTGTTTTCGTTATCAGCGACCCGGTATATCATAAAAACAATTCCCATGTCGATTTTCAGAATTTGTCACCAGATTTCCCCCTTTTAGGGGTTGATTTCTCAAAAAACCTGAAACACATATTTACTCATTTATCGTTAGAAATACTCCTGTGAAGTTTCGAATAAAATAGTCCAACTAATCTTGTTTCCCCATACAAACTTCGGACCCCCATTTCACCCCCTTAGGGGTTGAATTTTGAAAAATCCTTTCTTAGTGCACCCCTAGACCTTATAAGGAACCTACGTGCCAAATTTGGAGTCTCTAGGACCAGCGGTTTGGGCTGTGCGTTGATATGTCAGTCAGTCAGTCAGTCAGTCAGTCAGTCAGTTTCTTCTTTTATATATTTAGATGAATGTCTGTGGTGGCACACCTATTTGGAAGTGAGAATTAGAATTTGGAAAGAAATAGGGGTGAGGGTATAATCGTTAATTATCGATATAAATACGTTGAGTAAGACATGTCTAAAACGAAAAGCGCGTCCAATAGGTTTTCGTAATTTTGAACGAATTTTGACGTTGTAAGATCACAGTTCCTGTCATGCATAACGTTTTCCATTGCTTTAAATGACTTGTTATGTTATGCAGAGTATGTCGTTGGCAACGATCTAGTTAAATATTCGAATAAGTGTCTCGAAGTTAAGGTATGATAATTTAAGGAAGCGATTCACTTTACGTTACGATCAATCGAGAAGCAGAATTTTAAAAAGAGAAAACTTTACAAGTAGCACTATTGAGCAGCAAATAACATAACAAATCCTTTTAAGCAATTTAAGCAAAAAACCGTTATGCATGACTGCCCGGCTAGTATGATAGCTTATACCGTCACGTTTTATGTGACGTTTTAGTACATTTTGGCCATATAACGTGATGGTATAAGTTATCATCCTAGCCGGGCAGGTGCTGTAATCTAAGGAGCTTTGAAAGAACGTGATTTCCAGTTAGATCAAGCTTATTAATTTTATTATCTATAGTAACCATTTACGAACTTGTCTGTTTCACATTTATTAAATAGAGGCACGTTCATTTACAACTTGGGTTTAAGTTGAGTCTACAAAAGGCTTAATGTGATTATATACCAATAATGAAATAGAATGAATGTATTGTAATGTGTTGTAATTTTGATTTGCAATAAATACGTTTCTTTTTCTATTACAGTACAATATGTAGGTATTTATATAATGTGGGATAGAGTTCTAGCGCGTAAAATAAAGTAAATAGAAAGTACTTAAATAAAATAATACTTATTCTATAAGCAAAGCAAACTATGCTTAGTCAAGCCAGAGTCAAAATACTATTTATTCAAATAGGCCTAGCAACAAGCACTTTCGAATATAATATAATACATAATAATATTTCACCAAGAGCAATCCCATTTTTAATAAAAAAAATCGTCAGTTATAACATGTATTAACATATATATTATTTAATTATTTAAAGCAATTTATTGATGCTATTATTATTCTTTAAAATAAATATTGTATTGTTGTAGACATGTCAAAATAAGAAATTATGATGTAGTAAAATTCACAATAGGATCGTCAAAACATAAATATTAATATTAATAAAAAATGTATAAAAAATAGAAATCTAGACAGTTTCTAGAATAAAATCAAAATGTTAAAAGAAAATAATAAGAGAATATTAATACCTAATGCCATAATGACTTATTCATTATGCTCGTTTATTTTATTTTTTATCTGATTTGGGTATCTTTACCATAATTTATGAAATAAAAGTAATTTGTAAGTGAACAAAGTAATTAATTTTAATTACTCATTATAATTACAAAATGTTATTATTAATTAAATTACATTTATTACATGTAATTGTTAATTGAAAGTGAAATTACTAATTCCTTGTAATTGTAATTTAAGATTTAGTTTTTGCTCCGCGAACTAAGACCCTAGATTCAATCCGTTTAATCGCGAAAACGACGGTCAAATCAGTAACATAGCGTAAAAAGAACTCATTTACGCTACAAAGCCAAAATTGAATGAAGTTACTTTTACCCAAGTTCTATCGCTAAAATACGGATTTCGTTATCCTACTGCAACATATATAATTTATTCATTATTCTAAACAAAAATAGTACGAAAGCTGCTTTCAAATTCAGCAACAAGCAAAATCCTCGCACTCAGTTATTCTCGCAGAAAGTTTTCATGAAATTGGTGAACATTTTCTGCTAAAGTCGAACAAGAACTCACAAAGACCTCTTTGCCACTTTGTGACGCGCTGGTTGCAAATTAATTACAGCTGCGCATTGTACCTACTTAGTTTGGGTGCCGAATACTGTTCATTTCTAATGAACTTGTCTAACTCGTTAATATAAATTCTGTATCTAGATATTTATAGGTAGGTACTTGCCGTGTGATACTTCAAAATGACTTAAACACACGTCAAAAACTGGAATATAAAATATTGCCCAAAAGTGATCAATGGAGACAACAAATGGGCGTCTTAGTCATTTTGTCAGCGTATGTAGAAGTCGTAGTCGTGTACAATTTACTCGTAACAAACGACGTAATCACTGTAATCAGTTCCCATAAAATGTCCTTTGCTATACCGAATAAATATGGCCAGTTTAATCCAAACAGCATAAATGAACACGACTCTTCTCACACACACCCACCGTTTACAATCTGCTAAATCGCATCCGCCTGTCATATCATTACGTCACCATTTATTAGCAACTATCTATAGTCTGCTTTACTGCACCTAAGCTATGGGTGCGTACTGCCACAAGCAGAAAAACGTATGAAGAACCTAGGTTTACATACAGACAATGCTTTTTTATCTGTATATACTCGTAAGTCATAGTACTACTACCTACATTATGTTCCGTGGATGTCCTCGTTCACACGGTGAATTGCACGGTGGCACTATTGTTGTGTGTTACAAGTGTTACAACATGTTATTAAAAGAAACAATTGTTGAAGTAATCGATTACATATGTAACACAACAAATAATAAATTATGAATGTAAATTATGGCATTTACTCCCCATTAAATTGGGAGAGGCCTATGTCCAGCAGTGGACGTCCTTGGGCTAATATGGTGGTGGTGGTGGAATGTAAATGTCCATATTGTTCATGCCACCTTTGTTGCTCGTCAATCAATTTCATCTTCTATTATTTTGATCAGATACCATTCTTTAATTCAACAATGCCAAAAAAATTACATATTTCAACAAACCGATACGACCTTCAAACCTTCAAGAAAAGAGCGTACTCCCATCTTAAAGGCCGGTAACATACTTACAACTCCTCCGGTGTTGCGAGTGTCCATGGGTGGCGCTAATCGCTTACCATCAGGCGATTCGTCTTCCTATGTCCAAAAAAAATTAGACAATTAGGCAGATCTTTATAGATAGATGCTCACAAAGTTGATCAAAATCCAAACTTTACTTTGCCATACCTTATATTGCAAACATCAACAATATTCATTCACAATTTACCGATGTTACTGCCTAGTGCGCCTAATGTAGTGACTAACGGATTCCTAATCTATGCTCACTTGAAGTAAATACCACATTTTACCTCTTTAAAATTAGCTGACATGATTTCCTTTTTAACCGACTAAAGAAAAGGAGGAGGTTCTCAATTCGTGGGTTTTTTTTAATGTATATACACCGATTAATCGGAGACTAGTGAACCGATATGTTTTCCAGTTGGTCCCATTGCCACCAAGTCTGGATCTGATGATGGGATCTTGGAAAAATCTAGGGACCTCTTCAAATTATATAGCAGGAAGGGCCGAGTGTGAGTATGGAAAAGCTTGGTCAAAGTCAAAGTCAAAGTCGAAATATTCTTTATTCAAATAGGCCTAGCAACAAGCACTTTCGAATCGTCAGTTATAACATGTATTAACACATATATTAATTAATTATTTAGGGCAATTTATTGATGCTATTATTATTCTTTAAAATAAATATTGTATTGTTGTAGACATGTCAAAGTAAGAAATTATGTGGAGTCGGTGATTTAAAAAAAACTTGTTTTTCCTTAGCTGCAGAAGGCACTAGAATATATCAAGATCCCAAAGGGGACACTTTAAAACAAAGAATAAAACCTATAGATAAAGCAACTTTCTTATTCACACATATTAGGTATCAACCAAAGACCTCTTATAAATACAATAGGTAACAGTTTGCTTATTCGCTGGAGGTATTGCTTTATAAATCACTGGTACCCAAGGAGTAATAAAACAAGCAAAGTGCGAAGCAAGTTTCGCAGAATTCAGTAACTAGACCGCAATGCACACAACGCGCGTCGACTACCTACGAGTATTGCAGCGCAGACTTTGAAGTCTGGCTACCGACTTTTAAAAGCTGATTAACAGCGTATCTGTTTTAACTATTATTTAGTAAACGAACATGTTTCAAACATTTAAGATGTTCATGTTGACTTATTATTACGAACCTTTCATAGCATTCAACCATATCACTCATATCAAAAGCCACAGGCCTCTTCAGTTCATGATTCCTAACAAAATACTTTAGTATTTTCATAAAGTAAATACTAATTTAATACTTATAAACACAAATTAAATACTTTTTTTAATGTGCTGCAACTACAGAATAACTCTATGCTGCGCGTGGTCCAACACTTACTTGGTCGGATTTTCACCCTTATAACCTTTTCATCTAGCTATGTCTAAGTATTTATAGACTAATAAAATTACTTATTTTATTAATGGGTGTAGAGTGTTTGTAGACCTCAGTACGAAACTCTAAAAATAAATAAAAATATAAGCGATTTAACATTAAAAAATGTTTACTAGCCCCTGCTCAACCCAATGAAGAATTGATGACACATGGCTGCGAACTGGCTATATTAAAGTCACATTAGCACGTGATCATTCAAATGTCTGCCTGTCAGATTAGCTGTTCGCGACCATTGAATTCCTCCACCGGTCACCATTCAACGTCTGAACGTGAATGGAATTCCAATGAAGGTCAAAGAACAGCCGGGGATTAATCAGCAGTACATCCTCGCCGCGGCTGACTGGTTCTGCTTCCGTTTGTCAAAATGGTAGATTGATTTGAATATACAATTAGTTTTTACCCTCGACTGTCACATTGATTGAGGCACTATAGTAATTTATCAAATTTTAACTCGCGAAGCGATGGCGCGGCCCACTTCTTGTCATTGCCTGCAAATTTGGGTTTTGCCTGGGACTTATAGGTTGCAGTGTGGCGAGCGTTCATGGAATAAAACCAATAAATATAACCACTGTTGTACAACAACTGTAATGGATGGGTATTCACTTAATCGAAATTTTGAATGGCATTATTGTTAAGGGGAGGTCGTCAAGCGAGTTAGCGTTTTCGAGTTTTCTAAAAACAACCCGAAACGTAGAAAAAGGGTTTTAAAAATTTGAAAAAATTCTATGTTTTACTTAAGGATCTAGTCTAGTCAAAGTTGCACTCAGATACACGATCTAATGAACTTCGCTCGATAGAAAGAGACCCCAAAGTTACTCCTTTTTGTAAAGCATTTACAATCTGACGACTAAACTATTGATGTTTTAAATAAAGTTTTTGAACTAAACTAAAGCCATTCAGTATTTCTAGACATTTTTGCAGAATTTAAAAAGATAAAATGATTGTATGAATTAATATGTTTAAATACCTACGAAATGCGCGAGCGCGGAGGCTCGGCAGGCCCGATCAGTCGCGCGCTGGCGCTTACAGACAACGGGCCTGTGTCAGTTTTATCCGCGACAGTTTCGTGCACCAAACAAGCAGTTTTTGACGAATTTATATAATGGTTGCAAATTATTTAAGAAGGGCAATAAAAACCCAAATGAAAAAAGGCGTAATTATTAACAAATAAATTATGGTCATAGTGCCACAGTATAAAAATGACAGTATAACAACTGAACTGAACCCCTCCAGAAATGTAACCAAAGTTGGTAAAATTATAAATGAAATGTTTATTACCAGAAATTGTAGATATAGTAAGAGATCTACGAGTACTGCTTTGCACTTGAATAATTTTTTAAGCTGTGAGCTTCAACACATTAATTCCGGCCGTCTTTTTTTTAATACCCCGTCAGTGGCAAACAAGCGTACGGCCCGCCTGATGGTAAGCGGTCACCGCAGCCTATGGACGCCTGCAACTCCAGAGGTGTCACATGCGCGTTGCCGACCCTTTTAAAATTTATACACTTTCTATCTTTCTAGCTAATCTTCTTTTATAAGATCTACCCATTTCCAGGTAGCTACCGTGGCAAGTTTGGTATCATTTTATATACCATATTGATTCTTTTGTCATCTTTATGTAAAAATCATTTCTGGTATTTATTTTTTAAAAATACGGTAACCTTTCGCATAAATAGTAAAAAAGTAAAAACTCCGCAATGTTTTTTATGCTTTGAGAGCTAATAACCTTTGATGAATAAATTAAACCACCAAAAAATATTCTGTCTGTATTTTATGTGGCACTCTTTAGGGGAGGCCTATGTCCAGCAGTGGTCGTCCATCAGCTGATATGATGATGATGACGATGACACGCACACGACAAATAAATATAACACCCTGTATAAATATAACACAAATAGATAAAAAATTGCATGACCTATTAAACAAATCGAGTAGAGAGGTATAAGACATATTTCTTAGGTTCTTAGGTTTCATAGATTAAATAACGAATTTCAGGGTTGTACTATGAATTCTGTTTTTTTTTTCATTATAATGGATCCTACCGTAAGTTCGACTTTCAATTATTTATTTACTACCTATTTATTAAAAAATGATATCAATGACATACTAAAGTTTAATCATAATTAATGCATTTCTTAAGTCAAAATACAGTTATATTTCTATACTGTGACCCAATGATATTTTAAGTATAGATAGGTTATGCTCGAACATTACAAGCGCAAAAACTGCTTCCAACATCGCGGCATCACACATTCGCATTTTGTTTTATTGTTTACAATACGCACACTTCATCGAGAGCGTAAAAGAGATAGCTTTATCAAAATAATACATAAGAAAGAGACGGCCTTCAACCGGAACACCAATCACCGCACGTTTGACACAGATTAAAGAAACTAACACTAGGCAGAAGGTGCAAACTGTTTCTACCTATTCATCGACGGATGATAGCGAGTGTAAGTAATGGTAATACCGCTATCGGGTTGTCGTTTGCGTAGCAGGCACGTCAAAGAATTACAAAATAATTGACTCGGACACGGATTTTTGAATAAATGTACAGACAGCAAAACTAATCTTGTCAAAAAATGATTCATGCCTGTTGATGTCAATCGATTATATTTCTATCAAGCAACAAAAACTTCTTACAGACCGACCTCGTGTAGGATACAAGAAAGGACACTTCTTCACTTTTCGTCAATTAACATTTAATAGTTACAGCATTATTTTCTTCTAAATAAACCCGAAGAAATAAATATGGCAGTAAGTTGAAGTTGACTATGTAACCCATATAATCTAGAATTGAATGTGATTTAGTATGACTCATCTGTTACATTAATCTATGTTCGCTGTCTGTTTGTCTTTATCACTCTCATTGCAAACGACACTAGGTAGTCTCTTTCTCTGAGACAGCGTCTTCATGGCGTCATATTTGGTAAATTGAAGGATAAAATGGAAAAAATAACATAATTTCAGCTTACTTACTTGTGGTATGTGATGCCTGTTGCCTTAGTACGTTTGGATGTATAATTAGTGCACTTTCGCAACACGCATGACGGCATTTTTAAGGTCACTTACGTCGTTGGCGGGAACTCGTGTCAACATTCGCCTCTCTCGCTTGCCCGGAGCGACTGAAGCCAATAGGCGATGTTTAGCGTCTTTATAGCGGCACACTTTAGGTACGCGGGTAACGTATCTATACTTAAAATATCATTGCTGTGACCAGTATGAAGCTAGCGGGGTCATCCGAGTTCACAGTCGCTTCGTCCGCGCGGGCTTGTTCACGCACCGCCAGGACAGCGCTAAATACCTACTCTCGCAGGACTAGAGGGCCATTATTGTTAACTGACCATTCGTGCACTTAATGGTCATTGTAATAAGGGTCACGAGTGGTCAGTTAACTGTGTGGGCATTTGTACATACTATTTTAAGTAAAGAAGCGAAAATATAAGATATTTATATTCTAAGGGCTAGCACAACAGTCGCGACTCCTTTTCGTACGACAAAAATTACCTTCTCTTGATTCTAATTAGTACGAGGGAGTCTAATTAGTAAGTGTCGAGCGGTTTACGACAAGCTGCCCCGTGGCCCCGTGGTGCTACTCCACATACAGTCTAGCATTAAACTATACATACCTACGTTTGTTGTCGGTAGTTTTCTTTCTTTCTAAGCACTGTGCAATCTAACATGCAATGTCAATATGTATTTACTGAAGTTATAAATGTTTATGATCTACCTCCTTATTCATAAATTCATAAAACTTATTAAACCTATCTTTACCTACCGAAATGTATTTTGTCCTCTTCTCACAAACACAAACATATAAGTAATAGATAGAAACAAACGAATTTTAACGGCATTTAGCTGAAACAAGCTTGATGGACGTTTATGAATAAGGACACTAGACTTTACCTCCTTCTCTACACAGAGGACACATTCGTAATTGCAGATAATTAACGTATTGTTTTCTCTTGTCACCAGCAAAACGAAGGAGCGGACAATCAGGTAGATTAATTCAGAGAATTCATGTTTGTTTTGTGTTCGTTACGTACATTGTGTTGTTTGTTTGGTATACTAGTTTATGTTGGTGGTGGTATCTGATATGGTTTTATAGATTACATTAGTACAGCAGACATCTGTAGCAAATTTAAAATCGAAGAGCGCAAAGACACTTACGTAAACGTCACGATGCTCGACACTTAGTTCCTAATAATTGACACTTATGTATTGTTCACCTCGATTGTTATGAATTAAGAATGAAATGGTCAAGTATTGGGTTTAACATTGACCCAATACTTGACAATTTCAGTCTTATTCATAACAATAGAGGTGAAACACTGGGACTTATCTGTACAAAATCTTCTTCAAATTGACATCTGCGTCAAAATTCAATATTTAGTCGTATATATACGAGTAATTAGATATAATTAGTTTTTCTGTTCCGATATGGCTACTACTACTACTGGATGTGTTGTTGATAATGACTTAATAGATAATTACGTATGTTCTTATGTTTCTTGTGGTTTAATGTATTTGTTATTTAGACCGGACCTATAAGTTTTGCGGTGAAACAGCATACTATACTCATTTACGGTATCAACCTCGTATTTTACTGAAGAATTCAATGCAAACATAATCTTACTGTGTGTTTAAACTTTACTTATTATTATTACTATTAGTTACTAAATAAACGAAACTTTCAAAATAACTGGAAGATACGAGGTCTTTTGAGTCTTTTGACGTAGAGGATTTATATTAAGGCGAAGGGGTAGGCAATCTCTTTCCATACATACTTCGTGCATGTTTATCTTCTTTTGTGTTTGCGCTACAGTTATTATTTTTTGACAATATGCATGTTTTTTTTATTCCTCTTATTTTTTTATATTTTTTTTAAATAAAGCAAGATTTTCACATCAGGTTCTGCGTATATCCAATATGTACAAGCAAAAAATTAAAGTGAACGCTATAGTGCCAAAACTAACGAATAAAACTTGCACAACATTTGTATGGAGCATGCCTTGCCCTACCCTGCGCCTTAAGATTAACTAACAGGGAGTGGTCGGTACTTATTTTCTTTTTCTTTCTTTCACTTAATTGACAGTTACCATATCTATGGT
Organism: Notocelia uddmanniana; assembly: GCA_905163555.1. Classification (NCBI taxonomy): domain Eukaryota; kingdom Metazoa; phylum Arthropoda; class Insecta; order Lepidoptera; family Tortricidae; genus Notocelia; species Notocelia uddmanniana. The sequence continues at coordinate 20,202,804 of LR991061.1, read as the reverse complement.
CCGTCGTTTATGCTGCTAGGAAGTGGCAACACGACACTCCAGCAGCAAAAAGCTGTTCGATCTATAGAATTAAAGTTATTTTACTCTTATCAGCAATTCAGCAGAGATCGGACAAATTTGCGTCATTGCTCGCAATAATGTGGACTCCAAAATTAATCGAAATGTTAATCAATTAATTAATTTCTTACTTGACATATAATGATTCCTAGTCAATAAATATAATAAATACAAAAGTTTGTTAAAGTGTATATTTATTAAAGAAAATAATCAGTATTTTTTCCAAACTTTCAGTCAGTTATAGTCTTATTTCTTTTCATCAAAAACATACTTAAGTGCTGAAGAACTCCGGTCGCAATCCACTGATGTTAATGGGGCAAACTTAAGTAGTTTTATAGGAATATTATTATTTCAGCATAATTCAGTTTATTTCTAAGTTGTGGGCGAACCTCAAAATCGGGATTTCTGTCAAGGACGGCTTACATTTTAGTTTGCAAACGGTTAAAACGATAACCACTTTAAATAACATTTACACCACACCTTGCCAAAAAGCGCGTTTTTCCGCACGCTGCGCGTCCGGAAAAGCCCACTTTTTGGCCAAGTGGAGACGTATAATTTTGTACAAAACACGGGTCGTAAAACAGAAAGCCCTCTCTCGCAAATTTATGACCCTCGCCTGCGGCTCGGGCCTCAAACATATGCGATATCGGCCTTTCTTTGTTTTACAACCCTTGTATCGTAATGTACTATTTGCTAATAATTATAAGCACGTATAAACTTGTCCGATCTCTGCTTATCAGTTTTCAGAAATATTTTCTAAGTGAACGTGAGATAAAAGTAAAAAAAACCTTGGTGATATACTAGGCCAACACCACTAAGTTGTAAGACTAGCTTGATGGAAAGAGCACTTTCTGCTGTTTGTGCCTGGTTCGAAATAGCTATTCACGATACAAGGGTTGTAAAGGCCGATACCGCAGATGTTTGAGGCCCGAGCCGCAGGCGAGGGTCATAAATATGCGAGAGAGGGCTTTCTGTTTTACGACCCGTGTTTTGTACACGATTCTACGTCACCACTTGGCCAAAAAGTGGCTTTATCCGGACGCGCAGCGTGCGGAAAAACGCGCTTTTTGGCAAGGTGTGGTGAAATAGTACATTACAGTACATATAGTGCTACGTTACCGCACTCGTGCGGTAATCAGCAGATTACGTGCATATGTCGAAACTTTAAAGAGCCATATGTACTGTAAAACGTTGTACGATACACGTGCGAACAGGTAATTCGCAACTCGTGTCGATTTAAAACACTCCCTTCGTAATGTACTATTACGATACAAGTGCAGAAAAAAGGGAAATTCGCAACGAGTGGTGATAAATTGAAACACGACAGAATATAGCACCATATGTACTGTAAAGATATAATTTAGTATTGATTCCTTTGAAGTGAAATCCTTAATTCTTTCATAAATCTTTCTTATCTTTAATACGAGGGTGGTTAGATAAGTAACTTGTTTCGGATACCGATAGATGGCGTTAGTGTAATCTATGTAACTATTCACAAAGATTATTTAATCAAGATAATTTATCTGTGGCCAAATGTCATTTTTGGCGGGAATTTTAGATTTGACAGTAGTTTAAACAAAAGTGATCGGAGTAGCGCGGCAAAATGGAGAAAATAGGAATTCGTGGTGTAATTCAGTTCTTTTTTTTGGAAGGTAAAACTGCAAAAGAAATCCATGTAAGGATTTTACCTACATTGGGTAGCTCGTGTCCTTCCTATGAGACAGTTCGACTTTGGGTGAATGAGTTCAAGCGAGGCAGGACAAGCATTGATGATGCACCTCGTCCTGGAGCCCCAAAAACGGCGGTTGTACCCGAAATAGTCGATAAAATCCATGATTTGGTTTTAACCGACAGAAGATTGAAGGTACGCGAATTAGCTGAAGCCACAAACATCTCTTCTGAGCGGGTGCATTTTATTTTGCACAACGAACTGCACATGAAAAAGCTGTGTGCAAGGTGGGTGCCGCGGCTGCTCACTCCAGAACAAATGCGTGTTCGTATGCGAACATCTGCGGATAATCTCCAGGTCTTTGAAAGAAATCCAACAGACTTTATTCGCCGTTTTGTGACAATGGATGAAACCTGGATTAATCACTATATTCCGGAGACGAAACAACAGTCCAGACAATGGGTTGGTCGTGGTGAGCCAACTCCAAAGAAAGCCAAGGTCATTCCATCAGCTGGAAAAGTGATGGCATCCGTTTTTTGGGATGCAAAGGGGATTCTCTTAATTGATTACCTTGCGAAGGGAAAAACCATTACTGGGGCATACTATGCATCACTGTTGGACCAATTGCATGCGGCGATAGCCGAGAAACGGCCAGGTTTGGCAAGAAAGAAAGTAATGTTTCACCATGACAACGCACCGGTGCATTCAAGTCGTGTCGCTGCACAAAAATTGTCGGAATTACGGTTTGAACTCCTTCCTCACCCCGCTTATTCCCCGGATTTGGCCCCGTCGGACTATCACCTATTCCCCAAACTCAAAATCTTTTTATCGGGGAAAAAGTTTAACTCCAACGAAGATGTGATACAGGAGGTAAACGCGTATTTCGAGGACCTCGAAGAAACGCATTTTCGTGAAGGCATCGAGAAGTTGCAGAAACGTTGGGACAAGTGCGTCGAGCTTCGAGGGGACTATGTCGAAAAATAAAATATATACAATCGCTCAAATTTTTTTTTTTCATATCAAACCAAGTTACTTCTCAAACCACCCTCGTATCTTTCATAAACCTCCGTTTTTTTTTGCTCCACCTTGTTGCTTTACCTGGGACTTATTTCTTTTAACACGCGATCCATTGTTTTTCTTGGTCAATTATGCATTTGATTTTTTTTCTTAATCTTTAAATGTGAGGTTCCATATCAGAGAAGACCTTATTTTGTTGTATCTATACAGGTTGTTTTTATTGATTTCCGTTCCTTTAAGCATATAGCCGTGTATAGTCATAAAAACGACGTAGCATATTTAGTTTTTCAAAATTCACGAAAATAATATTTTTTTCATTTTCATACAAAATGATTTATTATATCACCAAGGGTGAATGCAAAACGGCCTTAAGAGGGCGCAGTACGATCGGTCTGGTTCGGTTTTCCATACAAACGTATTTACCCTCTCATTTTAAAACGCCATGCTAGAATAACATGAAAAATTGTATACACAATGGGATCCGGCATATCTAGGTCGGACCATAGTTTCTGTTGCTAGAAATTGTAAAAGAAAAAAAAAAACAGCGGCTTTTTGAGTTTTTTACGGCTTGTATGAAAACCTTAATAATCGCTGTATTTTTTCTCCATTATAATTTCAAGCAACAGAAACTATGGTCCGACCTAAATATGCCGGATCCCATTGTGTATACAAAGTTTCATGTTATTCTAGCCTGGCGTTTTAAAATGAGAGCATAAATACGTTTGTATGGAGAACCGAACGTACTGCGCAGTCTTAATAGTTAACGTGGAGTTAACAAAAGTTAATGTCAAGTACAGATCTTAAGTGCGCATAGAAATATATATTTTTTCTATAGTTATTTACAGCCAGTGCAACACACCTGCACGAGCGGAGCTCGCACCCACCCGACTCCGGCTTCTCCGAACCCGTCAACAACAACATCAGCGAGGATAACAACAATGGTCCCATATCGCTGCGCGAGATGCAGAACATCGCCAACAACAACGCTGCGGCGTACATCGTCAGCGAGAACGAGGAGCGAAACAGAGTCAGCCGCGAGTCTGTGGTTGAGTTCGAGCCGCTGCCGACTGGGATCAGAGTTGATGATCCGTTGGAGAGATGCGTCGACTGGTTCGGTGAGTTACTTAACATGTCCTGTACTTGGTATGACTGTAGGTACAAAATGGGCACATATCGCTACGAGGAGCAAAACATCGCCAACAACAACGCAATGGCACACATGTCATCGTACTTAGATTGCTTGAGGTAGGGACAACTGTGTGGCTCAGGTAGGTTTACATTGTGAAGTTCCTGCTATCAGATTCTATGATCGCTTACAGAAACACTAACTGTGTCGTTTCTCCTATCCCAGTGTCCAAGCTAATAACGTTATAACAGACATAACATTCTTTTTATTTGTTATCAAATAAGCCTATTTAGGAGCGCTTGGGCATGCGAAGTTAATCAATGTTGGCCATCAACTCTTGAATGGGTGACTGCTTTGAGTGGTCACTAACTGAGTGATCCCGTGCTTTGAAAGGCACGTTAAGACTGATCCCGTCATAGACAGCAGCCATTAAGCCAAGTTAGACGACCAGACTCACTTGACCAGCCTAATCCCAATAAGGTCTAGTTTTCCCCTTGGGCTACAAGGTCAGATGGCAGTCGCTTCCGTAAAGACTAGTGCCTACGTAATTCTTGGGATTAGGTAGCAGACCCAACTGTACTGGGATAACGCAAGTAAGACATAACTTGATCATATGATAAGGAAGTCAAATCTTTTCTTTTTTCTATGATCCAATAAATTGTTACGGAATTTCACGCTAAAGAAGGGTCACTCTCAGTGTAACGTAAATAAACACAATTTTAAAAATATCTACTACCTATGCTCTATACCGGACGCTTCACACACTCAACACAACAAATGACCTCACTATTGTAGTTATAAAACTCATCTATATTTTCCTTTCAGGGGACGAGGATTTTCCAAGGAATCGATTGCAATATCTACGCGAGATCGGGCGGGGGTGGTTTGGCCGGGTGAGTAAACATGCTCCGATTCGTTTAATTTTTCGCTATTGACACGAGGGCAGCAGTATTGGAGATTGTTGCAGTGAGCTCTTTTATCAATTTATGTTTGCTGATTGTTATTGAACGGAGAAAGGTCGTTATTTCTTAAGATTTCAAGGCACCCCAAAGTTTTTAGTCGGTATGACATGCACAACTTATGATGGGTCGTGACTTAAGGAACACTGCGAGATTCAGAACGGGATATTTACCCTGTATGTTAATATTGTTGAGTTTCCGATATTTCGGCGCTGTTGCAAGCACCATTTTCAAGAATTGACTGACGTGCTGCGAGTTTTATTTGTACCATACAGGGTAAATATCCCGTTTTGAACAGTAATTCTAGTGTTAGTGACCATGTTAGCTTGAAATCGTATACTGCGAGATTGAACTATCATGACGTGGCTGTCATTTCGATTGGACATTACAACCGTGTCATGTTAAGTTTATATCATTGTTAACGGTTGACATTCACCTAAATTGGAAAGATCATATTGATTTCGTTTGCTCCAAATTGGATAGATTTGTTTTTGCACTAAGAAAACTCAGAAGAACAGTTTCTACTGAAGCTGCAATAACAGCATATTATGGATAAGTTTCGTCTACTTTAGATTATGGTCTCTTATTGTGGGTTTAATTCGGTTCAGGTTGAGAGGGCATTTAAAGTACAAAAAAGTGCATACGTGCAATCACAAAGTCATGGTTAATGGATAGTTGCAAACCTTTATTTAAAAAATACAATATACTAACTTTGGCATGTATGTATATTAGAAAGGCCTGTCTGTTTGTCAAGGCTCATAGGGATTATTTTCAATTACGTTCCGATGTGTCTACCGGAACACAAAGGGCACAGTACAGAAATCTCTTGTATCAACCTCGATGTCGTGCTGACATATATAGACGCAATGCCTACTATTCTTGCATATTAGTTTACAATAACTTACCAGATGAAATTAAGCTTTTGTGCAATATAGAATTTAGGACAAAATTGACGAAATGGCTCACTGAACATTGTTTTTACTCCGTAAAGGAATTTTTGGACATTGCCCGCAACTAAATTAATTTATAACCTTAAATTGTTTTTCCTAATATCATTAGTTCATCAATATTTTTATTTGTAATTATTAATAGAGTATTATTATTATGCTAATATTTGCATGCCGTTTAACATCTTATGTACATATTCTTGCAAATAAACTTTACTTTACTTTACTTTAAAACTCTTAGTGTTCGAAACCCACTTTTGAGGTCTTTTGTAATAATTAAAAACTTATTACCATTAATATTGTAGGTAGTGGAAGGTGAAATTGAAGACGAAGGTACATCAACTACGGTCGCAGTCAAGATACTGAACCAGAACGCGAGCCTGGAAGATAAGGCGCGGTTCCTTGATGAGGCGCGCCTCTACCGGGACGCGAGCCACGAGAACGTGCTCGCTTTTGTGGCCAGCTGTCTGCAGGAGGATCCATGGATATTGATCTTTGAGCTGTGCTCTACAGTAAGTACACTTCCAGTTTGTCATTGACAAATCAGAACCCAACCATAAAAGTTATATATGCTGCACAAGGCGGCCAAAAACGCGTTGAAACTTTATAAGACAGGAGGAGACAAGAGTCTCCGCTGCCGTCTTATAAAGTTTCAACGCGTTAAAAAAGATTTAAAAAGTTTTTTTGTTTAAATATTTATATTATTTAGTTTTTTGTATTTGTTGTTATAGCGGCATAGAAATACATCATCTATGAAAATTTCAACTGTTTAGGTATCACGGTTCATGAGATACAGCCTTTATGTCAGACGGACAGACGGACGGACGGACAGCGGAGTCTTTAGTAAGGACTGTTCAATTTACTAAGCGGACATATTAAACTCAAGCTTTAAACCTTAAACTAAAACTAACTAATAAGTACTGGCTGGATATAAAACGACCATGGATAATTCTATCAAGTGTTTTATATATTTTATTAAATGTCAAAATATTTTTCGAGATGGAACGAATTAATATTGAAGATCGAAAATTAATCTTGCAGAATTGGTGTACAGGCAAATTTTCATTGCGGAAAATTGCTAATAAGTTTCAATGTTCCAAGTCAGCGGTGTTTCAAATAATAAAAAAGTTTGGGGAGCACCATACCCTCGAAGATTTACCGAAATCGCGACGCCGAAGTGGATCGACAAACCCACATATCGATGAAAAAGTCGTGTGCTTGTTAAAATCTAAAAAGTACATGTCCGTTCGGGAAATTGCTAAAAAAGTAGGTGTTAGCATAGGTACTATACAAAATATAAAAAAAAGAAATAACATACGGACATACAAGAAACAAAAAATGCCAAAGAGAAGTGTTGAGCAACAAACGCGGGCCAAAAAAAGGTGCGGAAATTTATATCATATGTTACTGACAAATAAATCTCGATGCATTCTCATGGACGATGAAACGTACGTAAAGTTTGACACCAATACGTTACCAGGGCCCCAGTATTACAATGCAGTTGTAGGAGAAAATGTACCCGATGCCGAAAAAGCCATAAAGATGGACAAATTCGGTAAGAAAGTTCTTATATGGCAGGCAATTTGTTCCTGTGGCCTCAAAAGTAACTCTTATTTTGCAACCGGCACTATTAATGGCGAAATTTATAGAAATGTATGCATCAAAAAACGGTTGCTTCCAATATATAGAAAGCACAGTGTCCCCCCTTTGTTTTGGCCTGATTTAGCAAGTGCTCACTATGCTGGTGAGACCGTGACGCTGTTAAATACAAAAAACGTTGAATTTGTTAAAAAGGTAGACAATCCACCAAACTGCCCGGAGCTCCGCCCAATCGAGCGATACTGGGCCATTGTTAAGAGACACCTGAGGAAGGATGGCCGAGTAGCTGGTTCATTAGAAGAATTTAGACGCATGTGGTTTTCTGCATGTAGAAAAGTTTCAAAAAGTGACGTGCAAGCACTTATGCGGCGAATCCGGGCTAAAGTCCGAAAATTCTACCGTTGTAATTAAATTTGATTATTTTTGTGTTTATATTGCATTATTTTAAAATTGTAAATAAATATTCATCATTATAAACTTATTTTTGTAATAAGAATTTCCTATATAAACCGATTTTTGATGTCCGCTTAGTAAATTGAACAGTCCTTAATAGGGTTCTGTGGGTTCCTTAGTTATCCGGCTCTTAAACTTTGCTATGTGATATAATGGGATATATCACATAGCTATAATGGCAATGTAAAAAGTTTCATCATGGATTGCATATAACCAGATATAAGTAAGGCTTCCCTGATTATTCGATGGTATTTGATCTACAGTATGTTGCTATTCATGTACGTCTCTTATTTCTCCTTAATACGCATGTTCCAGGACCTTCAGGACTATTTGACAGAAAACCGTCCAAAAATGGCGGCACTGAACGAAAGCGGCGTGCCGCTGCGGCTCATGTGTGACGTCACTTCCGCTCTCTCGTACATACACTCAAGGGGGTATACGTATGGGTCAGTATCATTTTATTTTCATGAATGATATGTTGATTCCTGGACTGAGACTGGTACTACGAGTATGTGTAGATGCGACACAGTAAAACTATGGAAAGCAATGGCGCCCTTCTTACCTTAGCGTCAGTATCACAGCCAGTTATTGACAGAGCGCTTAGATAAACTTTAATACTTTGCATAGATGTAGTATGTCAAATAAATACTCCACTATAGTTGTTTGTCAGTTAGGACCGGCGCATATTTTCCTAATGCAGCTCATGTTCACAAATCGGCTAATAGCTCAAGTCGACCTAGGCAGTGTCTCGACAAAAATATGCGCTGCACGTGCACGGCTATCACAAGACGGCGCGCGAGATAGACTATCCGTCTCTATCTAATGGGTACACGGAAAGAGACGGATAGTCTATCTCGCGCGCTGTGCTGGTCTTTATTTAGTCGCGTGCCGATCTTGTATGCATAGAAGACGAATAGTTGTGTTTATTCTGCAGTGAGCTGTGCGCTCGGAACGTGTTGGTGCGAGGGTCGGACGAGGCCGCGCGCGCCGTGCTCGGCCACTACTGCTTAGATCCAAGACCGCGCGTCGACACCGCTCCGCACATGGTAACATTTTACACACACACAAACTCATGCCCGTATCCCATTGAGGTTTGCAGAGACCAAACAATGCCAAATACTGCGGTCCTTACATACTTCGATCACATCCATACACATCTTCATACTGGCTTTTCGGTTTTGGGTGCTTCTGACTTGGCATGTTTTCATTATCGCTGATCAAGATATCCTCGTATGATACTGAAAAAATGCCTTCCGGCCCTTCCATCAACGTATTTACTAGAGGATTTCTTTAAGTCAATCTACTTTGCAACATGCCCAAACCACCAAACCATGCGTTTTTCAATCCTAGTCACTACATCGCCTTTGATCCCACATCTTACTTACATCACTCACACTATTTTGAAGACTTTTTAAGTTAGTGAAAAATAGAATAGAACGGGTATATCCTAAAAGTACGACCAAGGCCACCGGGGGATGGGCAGCAGCATTCCTGGGGTGCGAAGTGGATACTGCGATCGCCAATCCGCATGCCAAGCGTGGCGATTATGGCATTTATCCCCATGAAATTGGAGGAGTCCTATGTCTAGCAGTAGATGTCCTTCGGCTGATATGGTGGTGGTGGTGGCATACACACCCATTGTTATTGTGCGTCTATCCAATTTGGAATAATATCAAACTGGCTGATGATGCTTGCGCAGGCGAACGACGTGTCTGCGCTCGGAGCGCTGCTGCGCGACATCTGCGCGTGGGGCGCCTCGCCGCCGCCCGAGCAGCCCGACTGTCCGTACAGAGAACATTTGTAAGTTACCACGGTCGGAATAACCATAATTTTACGTACGCGCCGAATTCAGTCAGTGTGTCACTTCAAACCGGCGAATGCAGTTTCGGGCGAGCCGAAGTTACCCGAAGTAAGCCGAACTCGTTTCGAATATGACGATTCTGCCGAAACCAGATATTTTGCCCGAAACTAACCGAAGCCGAAATCGGTTGGACACAGCTTCTTACGGAACCACCTGGTAAGGAATGCGTGGAATGGTGTTCAAAATCTGAGATTTCTGTCTTCAGCGCTTTAGGCCTACGTCGTCTTCAAACTTCAATATTTCTAGAAACTTCGTATTTGTGAAACCGTATTGTCTATTTCGGCAGACAACAAGTGATGCAGCTGTGCTGGACCGAGAGCCCCGAGTCGCGGCCCACCGCGGCGCAGGTGCAGGCGCTCCTCGAGCATCTCCACTCCACGCACCTGCGGGCTGCGGTAAGTCCAGTCATTAAATCAATAGTATGGAAGAATATCGAAATTAGGAAATTATTTATAATGTATTTTTAGTACGATTGTCTTTTGCTATTCCGCTAAACGAATACGGTATTTGACGATAGTCAAATCAGCAACTTTTTACGAAACATCAAAAACGCTCGATTAGCATGAAGTTTGTAGGGAAATGACGTCACAATTTTTCTATGGTCAAAGTGCGTCCTGTTTCCTGTTTATGTATTTAAACATCTTGAATATTGTATAAATAAACTGAAGTTTACAGTCTGATTTCTTTAAAGAATAATTTATTTTAGGCTGTTTAACGGTTTCTCATTTTAGTAACTACATAGATAAAATAATCTTACAAAATATAAGCCATTAAAAATGCTCTATTTATATTTATATATATTGTGAAGTACTTATACGTACGAGTACTCTGCCCATAACATAAGTCTTATTATAAGCTTACTACAGGGCTGGTTCGATTTGTGTAAGATTATTATTGGTAAACGGGACTTAATCGCGTACAAAAATTAATCACCTGAGGTGTGCCCGACGTTTCGAATGTATCGCAACATCCGTGGTCACGTACTGACTACTTGCGATACATTCAAAACTTCGGGCACACCTCAGGTGATTAATTTTTGTACGCGATTAAGTCCCGTTTACCAATAATAATGTGTAAAAATCGTGCAAGTTAAAATCAATATATTGTGTAAGAGTGTTCGCTAATGTTTTAATTGTTTATTGTAAATGTTTTACAAAACCGTATCTTTACTGGCCCAGGTGGCGCGTGACGATGGCTACGGTAGCTCCGACTTCGAGGAGCGCTGGCAGCGCCTCAAGCCCAACACTATCCCGAAACTCGACGAGCACCGCGCCCTCGTACACGCGCCCTCCACCTCCGTGGCGTCGCACTTCACCGGCGAGTTCCCGCCCCGCGACTCGCTCAGCTCGCACATGGACACCGCCGTCTCGCGCTCCAGCAGCATCATGTCCGACAAGGACCCGCTCCAGATCAAATCAGAAAGCCTCACCAACCTCCACGGCTCGCTTGAGGACGTTCGGAACATTTACCTAACGCACAATGAGCAAGCTCTCCTAGAATGCCACCAGGCCAATACTAGTCTTGAGGATACTAATGACGAGGATGCCTCCGTTGATCCGTGGCTGAAGGACATCATTGCGGGCAGCCAGGACGATGTGAGCTACTACAAAGATGTCAGCGACGTTATAAAGAATCTCGATAACATTCTCAATTCGGAGAAGACGTCTAGCTCGGAGTCGAGCCACCAGGCGAGTCCCTCGAGGGATAATTTAAGCTTGGACTGTAAAAAAGACTACCCGATGCAATCTAGTATGGTTAAATCACCAGGCATTACTAACTTCCAGAACATTCTGCAAGTCGGTTTTGAGGATACGTCACCTGAGAAGAGACAAGATGAGGACGAAGATAGGGATACCATTGGCACGCTTAGCCACTCATTCGAACGGCACAGCGATACCACCAGTCAACATACGCTAGAGAATTTAACTCCTGATACACCTATAAGAGATACGGAATTACCGCTTGAAATAACTAATGATGATTTACAAACTAAACTGCAGACAGTTGAAAGAAGTGCAGATGTCCAAGTTGATGTAGTATTGCCAAAAGAATGTAAAATAGATAATAGTGATAGTTTAAAAACTGATTTATGTTTAGCGCCAATACATAGTGTTAATGAAGCTAGGAATGTGTATGTGAGTGAAGACTGCCAAACACCGAGTGATAGTAAGTTAACTGATATAGTGGATAGTAAGCAAACAGTGGATGCTAAGTCAATAAGTGAAATTAAAGTTAATGAACCAGTTTGCGACCGCATGGTAGAAGTAAATATTAAGACTGTTCAGAGTTCGGAACAAAATGTGCCAGTGAATGTAGAAGATGAAGACGTCTTGCCGGTATACCCTCACATAGTTGAAGTCAATAAGATTACAGATCTCTTACCAAATGCCCCACTAGAAGAAACACATTTGACTGACACACAACCTGAAATAACTAGCGCAAATAGTCAAAAAAATACAAATAATGATCTCATTACACCTGCAGAAAGTACAACTGATAGTAAAATAACACCAATAGATATGGTAGCCCTGGAGCTTAAAATTTCGGCTGAAGTCGAAAAATTAGACAATGTTAGTCAAATAGCGTTTGGTCCTCCTAGAATAGAAGAGACAAAACATAATGATTCGCCTTTACCAAATTATGACTTAAAAAAGGAAACAGAAAGACCTGGGTCAGTACAAATTATTTCTGCCGATTCAGTTATAGGTATCACCTTAGCTGAAAGAGATTTTAAGGATGATATTAATGAAGATCTTTTGTCGAATACACAATCAGATGTATCAATTTCTAACAGTAATGAAGCAGAACTTGCGAAACTTCTAAAAAAAGAAACAAAGCATACTACAACTACTACTATTGTTACAACTCCCACTCTAATTTTATCTGAAGTGCATGATGATGTACAAATCTCTAAGGACATTGATAAAGTTCCTAAGGAGTTCATTGACAGAATAATAAAAGAAGCAGAAACAGCTGCTCTTAATTCTATTGAAACAGCACGTGCTAAAATATTAGTACCTGAACCAATAATAATTTCTAAAGACACTTTTTCAAACAATGATAACAACGCCGTATCAGAGCCAGTACCCTCACAAGAAAATTCACTAAATATGTCTCTTAAACAGGAAGCCAAAATATCTCAAGCAAGTAGTTTAGATAATATTGCAAAAGAAATCTTGTTTGATGCTATTCAAGATGTACCTAAAGCAATGCAAAAGGAAAAATCTTCGGATTTTTTTCTCGAAAATGATTTTAAAATAGACCATCCAATGCCTGTTATTAACAGTAATTTGGGAAATTGCACAAATAAATTACTGCCGTGTAGTGAAGCCAAAGCCCTTCTGGATATTGTACATGATATGACAATTCCTAAAGATAGACCAGTTGGTGGGGGGCAACATAAAAATGAAATCATTGATAAAATAATTGAAACACAGTCTGTGGTCCCTCAATTGTCACTTGAATCAACAGCCAGTGCCGATTCTTCTCAGTGTACTTTTCTTATTAAAGATACTCTGAAAGAAGACTCCAAGACAGTGCAAGAAAGTCCCGAAGAAGCTTTAATAAATGAGCCAGCACAAATAATTATAGAGCCAGAAGTGGGTGCTGAGCACGTAATAAATACATTTCTCGATTCTGCAAAAATAGTAGCAGAAAGTATATCAACGCCTAAGGACAAACTAACTATGAATTATATTTCACCAATTCCGAACGACCAAACTGAAATCACGTCAAATATTGTAGAAGAAACCATTTGGACAGACAATATGAATGTACAAAATGCTCTTTCTAAATCTGATAATACTGTGAAAGAAATGGCGGATACACAACCATCAAATAACATTACATCATATATGGATCTTACTAATAATACAAAAGCGAAAGTCATAGAGCAGAACTCTATGGATGATAATGTTAAGGATGTCATTAACCAATGCTTAAAAACTCCTGGGAATGAGAGTTGTTCACTAGTCAAAAACGAATCTACAATGTACTTAGATCTGCCCAATGTTATAAGACACACGTATGACTTTTTACACGCGGAAAGACAGATAAACAGCCACGTGGATGAGAAAGATCCTACAAGTTCAAGCACGCCTAAAAGCTCGGCAGAAGATACTCCGAATTCGGTGGAAGAAAAATCTGATGTGCTATCAGAAATTAAAGTTCCTGATTATGGTCCAGGAGTAACGTTAACAAAATTGGAACAGCAGTGTGTACCAGATTTTCTGAGCCCATTCGATTCTCCGACTAAAAGCCACCCCACTGACACCTATGATGAAAACAGCTCCGTGGTTCTTGGCCCTTTTGAGAACTGCACCATGGATTTGTTTAAAGGCGTCAAATCTGGCACGGATTTAATAGACATTCCCAAAGAGGAGATTTTTGCGTTCTCCTCGAATTTCAGCGAAATGAATCTCGAAACGCCCTCGCCGCTACGCGATGGTAACTTTCTGAACGAAGTGCCGGACATTGTCCACGATGATACACATTTCGATGACATAATCACCGATCCTAAGGCCGAAATAGACGCGCAGACCGAAGCCAGCGATGCCTCTGATAAATCTATTACTGAGAAAAAAGTGTCGCCATCCACGCCGCCTAACTCCCCCGGTTACTTTTTAGCCTCCACATCTCAGCAGAAATATTTAGTAGACATAGACTTAAACCAACCAACTGAGCCCGCTCCCATAGAGTCCGATTCCGGGTTGAGCTCTTTACATAAAGAAATTGAGCTGAACCAAATAGAGCTCCATATCACATCGAAACTGGCGATGGCGGAGAACGAGAATAACCTTAATATAGAATATTCCAGGCCTCTGACTGTGGAAGGTTTAGTGCAGAATGATCTGGCCCGGGAAGAGGATTCTGCACAGGACACATTTCTGGCGGGCAACGGAGGGAACATAGTAAATATAAGGGAAACGTTCACCCTGGACGAAGACTGCGTTAACGCCTTGAGGAACGAATTGGAGCTAAAGTTGCCGCTAGCACAGGTACGTTGATGTTAAATTTTAGCCTTTATTTCATCACGCTTTCGTTTAGTAATTTCTTCCTTCCCAGAAATGGATGGCTTAAGTGACTTGACTCCAGTTAGCCTTCCCTGTCGGCGCAGGTGGCGGCGATAGAGCCGGCGTGCGCGAGCGACGGCGCGGAGGCGTGGAGCGAGCTGCCGCCGCCGCCCGAGCTCGTGCTGAGTTATCCGGGCGCGCTCAGCCCCATCGCCGAGGAGACCGGCCCGCAACTCTCGGCCTACGAAAATGACGTGCTGTGTGAGTTTGTCTACTTTCTTATTTACCGACTTCAATAGAAGGAAGGAGGTACTCAGTTCGTCTGCATGTTTGCTATTCTTTTTAGGGTTCCGTAGTCAACTAGGAACCCTTATAGTTTCGCCATGTCTGTCCGTCCGTCTGTCCGTCCGTCTGTCCGTCCGTCCGCGGATAATCTCAGTGACCGTTAGAACTAGAAAGCTGAAATTTGGTACTAATATGTATATCAATTACGCCGACAAAGTGGTAAAATAAAAAGTGGAAAAAATATTTTATTAGGGTACCTCCCCTATACGTAAAGTGGGGAGTGATTTTTTTTTTCATTTTAACCCTAACGTGTGATATATTGTTAGATAGGTATTTAAAAATAAATAGGGGTTTACTAAAATCATTTTTTGATAATGTTAATATTTTCGGAAATAATCGCTCCAGAAGTAAAAAAATGTGTCCCCCCCCCCTCTAACTTTTGAACCATAAGTTTTAAAAATATGAAAAAAATCTCAAAAGTAGAACTTTATAAAAACTTTGTAGGAAAATTATTTTGAACTTGATAGGTTGAATAGTTTTTGAAAAAATTACAAAAATAATTTCTGAACTAAGTTTGTAATTTAACCGTATAAACAGGTGTTTATTGTACCTGTCATTTCTACAAAATCACAATGAAATGACGTGCTTTCAAAGGTTTTGTGTTTCTGTACTTAATATGTCAACTTAATGTGTAAAATAAAATCAACATATAACGAACTTTAACGCAATCAGTGACTCAGGAGAGGCGACCGCTCCCGAGCTTACGCATACAAGTAAGGCGAACCCAGTTTCGTAAACAAAAGTTTTAGAACCTAAATAATACGCCGCCATCAATATATAATGAACTGTAAGGCGACCAGTGACTCAGGAGAGGCGAGCGCTCCCGAGATTTTGCATACAAGTATAGTGAACCCGGTTTTTTAACCAAAAGTTTTATAACCTAAAAAATACGCCGCCATTAATATACAACAAACTGTAAGGCAACCAGTGACTCAGGAGAGGCGAGCGCTCCCGAGCTTACGCATACAAGTATGGCGAACCAAGTTTCATAACCAAAAGTTTTATAACGTAAAAAAATACGCCGCCATCAATATATAACGAACTGTAAGGCAACCAGTGACTCAGGAGAGGCGAGCGCTCCCGAGCTTACGCATACAAGTATGGCGAATCCAGTTTTGTAACCAACAGTTTTAGAACCTAAAAAATACGCCGCCATTAATATACAACAAACTGTAAGGCAACCAGTGACTCAGGAGAGGCGAGCGCTCCCGAGCTTACGCATACAAGTATGGCGAACCAAGTTTCATAACCAAAAGTTTTATAACGTAAAAAAATACGCCGCCATCAATATATAACGAACTGTAAGGCAACCAGTGACTCAGGAGAGGCGAGCGCTCCCGAACTTACGCATACAAGTATGGCGATCCCGGTTACGTAACCAAAAGTTTTAGAACCTAAAAATACGCCGCCATCAATATATAACGAACTGTAAGGCAACCAGTGACTCAGGAGAGGCGAGCGCTCCCGAACTTACGCATACAAGTATGGCGATCCCGGTTACGTAACCAAAAGTTTTAGAACCTAAAAATACGCCGCCATCAATATATAACGAACTGTAAGGCAACCAGTGACTCAGGAGAGCCAAGCGCTCCCGAGCTTGTGCATACAAGTATACTCAACCCGGTTTCGTATCAAAAAGTTTCAGAAACTAAAAACACGCTAACGTCAATATATAACAAACTGTAAGGCTACCAATAACTCGGGAAAGGCGAGCGCTCCCGAGCTTACGCATACAAGTATGTCAAACCCGGTTTCGTAACTAAAAGTTTTAAAACATAACTGTAAGGCAACTAGTGACTCAGGAGATGCGACCGCTCCTGAGCTTACACATACAAGTATGGCCAACCCGGTTACGTAACTGAAAGTTTTAAAACTTACAGACGCATAACTATAACATACATTAAAAAAATGAGACGAACTGAGAACCTACTTTATTCTATTGAAGTCGGTTAAAAAGTTAATATATTTATACAATTTATAAAACAATTCATAATTTATACCCAAAAAAACCTGACTCCAATTTTGTACTTCGCTATGCCCCACACATGACATTTTTGCATATTCTTCCCACTTCACCACCTGTACTGCTTTCCGATAGCAAAGGAGGTGGTTACTGTTACTACAGATCCCAACTAAGTCACTTTATATGGGCCGATGATATTTGAGGAGTTCCGTCGATTCCTCAGGGAACCCATACTGACCTTCAGTTACTCATCATAAGTTCCACTTTAAAATGTGTATTTTGACGAGCATTACTGGCTACGTCAACGAAATTTTATCGTAATCTATGAAATGCCTAGATCATTGAGCAGTTCCATAAGTCATCTGTGGTCATCATCACCAGTTCCGCTTCACCAAAGTTGAGGATCCGGAGAGCCAATGCTTGATTAATTACAGAAAATACCGAAATCGGCATAAGCGTATCAAATCAATTCGAGGAGTTTCCTCGATTCCTCCTAGATCCCATCGTCAGACCTTCACCAAATTTATATGGAACCCCGTTGAGGGTACCTACTTTGATACAAAAAAAGAATTATCAAAATCGCCTAATGTGATCAGGGAACATATCAATGTCAATACAAGAAATAAACGTGTTATAGTTATAGTCTATAGGTAGGTATTAAACATTTGGAATCGCACAACGATGAAGGAATAAACTGAATGAATGCTTTAGGTATATTATTCATTTTGAATAAACACAACCTTAAAGAACCCCTGGACGTCGCGCGTCTCCACTCGCTGCCAGAGAAGTCACGCCATCTAGTGACATCTTGATACATTACTAAACTACTAGCCACGGCGACAGCGTCACAGTTGTGTTAACCCAGTTACTGCATCTAGTGTTGGAACTATGGAAATAAAAATTGCCTACCGAATAGCCTACCTTAGGAAGGCACACTTTTTCTCTATGAGATTGGGTATCTGTACTAGTATTCTTTGATCTGTGCAACTAGTGAACCTACTACGCGAAAAAAATAATTGGGAAAGGATAATGGGGTCTTTGCAATAATGTGCATAGAACTTAGGGTTCGTTGGCGCTGTATTTGATTTTTGAATTGAGCACTTTATGTTATTAATTTCATCAGAGTACAACAAAAACCTTGTTGACCGTATTCAACACTCAGTCTGACGATTTCACTGAAAATTATTTTACCACTAATTATTTATAGACTGCAGAGGTCGTTAATGTAAATTAGAAGTGGGGTAGAGCTTAAAATACTCACTTGGGGTGACCGAAAACAGGTGTTTTAAGGTCAAAACTGATTTCATTGTTTACATTGCGTATATTTATCTAGGTAGTAGGCGTGGTTTGTCCCTGCCAATTCTAGTTGTTTTTCTTGTCATACCTAATTTAAGATTCTTAAGTTAAATTACGAATGATCATAATATATGTCGCAGACATCTAATAAGGCAAGGTGTAAGCCATGGCTTGATATTATATTTATTACTCAGACGTGTAAAGTATTATTGAATATTGCTTGTTGGACATATCTAATCAGGTACAACATACATGTATTAAATAAAATAAAATAAATTCGAAGTACACCTTTCTTATGTGGAACTTACTCAAGTATTAGTAAGTATACAAATAACTTCTCTCTAGGAACTCCATGCGATAATAGTTAATTTTAAGAAACACATATTTTTACAAGCCTATTGTTTCAGGGAACGCTTCCCTTCGCACAGAGTCTTCAGAGAGCTACCCGTCCCCGTGCAACAACTCGACCGAGGAGCCGACGGAGCCCCCCACCGGGCACAGCGCGCGCGACACCTACAGCCTGCCGGGCCCGCAGGCCTGCGCCCAGCCGCAGACCAGCAGCAGGGAGTGAGTACGGCGGAGACCTACCCTACCCCTCCCCGTGCCACAACTCTACAACTCCCCACCGGGCACAGCAAAAGAGATTCTGCTACTATCACTACTGTCAGTATACAGTGTGGAAAAATAAGTCTTGCCCTGGAGGAAAACTACCTTAAAACGTTGAGATAGCTCAATTTGCTGAAAGGAAACATTATTTTATTTCTCCTAAGCATTAAAACTGCATTCACAGGTATTTGAAAAAATGTACAGACGGCAGAACAAAGCCATTTTTGTCATTATTCTCAAAAATATGTTTGATTGCGATTGATGCCAATCGATCCTTTTTCTATGAAGGAACAAAAACTTATTAGAGACCGACCTAGTATAGGATACGAGAGAGGCCACAAATAAATAAAAAGAAATTTTGTTCAAATAGTATGGAAAAAAAGAACATTTTTAAAAAATCTGTGAATGTAGTTTTATTGCTTAGGAGAAATAAAATAATATTTCCTTTCAGTAAATTGAGCTAGCTCAACGTTTTCAGGTAGTTACCCTCCAGGGCCCGTATTTATTTCCACCCTGTATATTTCGGGAAGCCGTGCGCGTTTAGGGCTTGTAGTCCCGGGACCAGGAATTACGTACAAGCTGTTCAGCAAACCATAGTCTCTAGCTACTTTTCAGTGACTCCCCAATACTCCCCATAATAGCCGATAGAGATCGCAGCAGGTGCAAGAGTTTGAATGTGTGCCCACACATACTAAAAACGCCACGTAATACAAAAAGAACGAAATATCATGCTTATTTGCATATTTGTCCTCAGGTTAACGATGAGCGCCGACAGCCTAAATGTCAGCCGGGCGAAAACCGGCATCGACGACGGAACCTTCACCATAGAAGAAGCTCCATGCGAGCGCATCTCCCAGGTCTCCCCCTTCGTGCTCAGCCCCACAACAGACTCCACGCCCCGCTCCGAAGTCACCGGCGTCTCCACATTGTCCAAAACTACGCAACCCACTGACGCCAACATAACTAAACCCTCCGAAACTCTCTCTAAAACCAGCATCGACTCCTGGTGCTCCAACGACACACTCTACAACGTAGAGGAGGCCTTCGACGACCTAGCCTCCGATCCCGACGTCCCGGCCGATCCCGAAAACGACAACAGTGAGAGCAGCCACACCCTCACCCTCAACGACGACAAGGAGCAGAGCCACCTGTCGACTTACATCGTCCACGACAGCTCCGACGAGGACCGCTTCTCCCCCGACTCCATCACGGCGAACGACAATAACACGTACACGAAAGCGAAAACCGAGGGCACATCGCAGTCTGCCGAAACCAAATCGGAAGTCAACTCGAAGACCCAAACCAAGGATCTCGCGTACGGGACCATGATGTCCGGACCGTCATACTCTAACTGCACTACACAGCAGTTATCGGCGGAGAAAGCTTGGTTATTTCCACATCCGGAACTAGTCCGTCGCTCGCCTGTTGAGCCCAACGCGGAGATTTCCGCGGTGTCCTTTAGCGAACGCGACCCGGAACTCATTATTAGCCCTCAGCTCAAGAGCGAGCCCTGCATCAAGAAAATGGACAGCGTCGAAATCACTTGCCTCGAAGACCATTTACTAGGACACGAGACGAGCCCGAAATGCGACTCAGAAGAGGTTGGAGTCCACGATAGCCCTAATTGCCACTATGAAATGGCTGCCGGTGTCACCAGCACCCCTCTCTCCGTGATGCCGTCGGAAGAGAACACAGAACTTTTTCAGTTAGTAACGACGACTCCGGAAAATCTTCCCAATAATATTCCGAACTACCTGTCGTTTATGCTCTCCGCAGAGACGCGACACCAGGAGACAAAACGCCCTGTCTTCCCATATTTACCGGAGGTGTCTGAAGACAGCCCGCGACTCGGATTGGATGCGAGCCCGTCTTTCATCGAGTTCATGCAAGCCGCCACATCACTGCCCCAGGAAATTTCGCGGTTACAGTCTAGTCAAAACGGTTCAGGAGACTTCGATCGATTCGAGAAATCGCTGATGATCCGCCCTCAGGACCTTTCCACCGCCGTAGTACTTCGAGCGAACGAAGACTCTACGAGGCCTAGTCAACCGAGCCCCGAACCGACCGCTCTAATTTTAAGTGCGTCTAGTAATACGAATTTTAAAGAATCTCACGTAGGTAAGGTTAGTACGGTTATTATTACCGACTTAGAGGAGGATGAGACGGAGCAGCCTCATTCGATAATAATTGCTGAAATTTCCAAAGAAAAGGATAGTCCTAATAGGACGTTCGAGTCTCATGTAGGTGCGGAGATGAATCATACATATGACTCTCACCCGAGCAGGAGGCAGAAAGATGGAGCGATCAAGGAGCATACCAGTGACAACTCGAACGACCTCACGTTCAATGGATTAAATGATGAACGTGATGATTTAGAACCACATATTGAAACCAAATCCCCGGAAGTGAAACCTGATGAAATGAAACAAGAAGAACAAACTTTGAACAATGTTGACACGCTCAAAGACATCCAAAACGGCCCAGTTGCGAATTTAGATCTTATCGACGATCTTAATGATATAAAATGCAATGGCACCAGCGAGAAATTCGCAACAGTCAACTTTATAAGTGAGTCCTTTGAAGAACTCGTCGAGAGTAACGTGGACGATGGAGATTGCAAAGACATCAAAAACGACGAGGAAAATCTGGAAGATTCTGTAGATGATACGACACTCCCTTTAAAAGACTGCCTAACGTCTGTTTCCGAAATTACTCAAGAAGCTGGGAACGGAGTAGAAGAGAAAATGGTATCAGTTACAGAGGATTTTTTACAGAACGAAAAGAAATTTTGTCAACTCGATGCTTATCTGCCATTGCTGAGTGATATAAGATTCACAGGTATGATTTCAACCAAACCAAATTGTTTATTGAAATAAAACCATTTTACGTAATATTTTACAACAGTCTTTGAATAAATTGTTTTGTAGTGTAGGTATAGTTTGACAATATTCTAATACATCAAAACACCACATTTTAGGTCCGGCTTCTGAGATCATGAGCACATCTTTTACACAAGAGTCACCGACGGAACCCGAGCCGGAGCGGGAAGACAAACCCTGCGCGGACATGAAAGAATGGGACAGCGATACAGACTCGCACTCAAGCAATTCCTCTAGTGGCGAATTCATTTGGAAGGTCAGTAGCTTTACTCATAGGAACAGGTTTTGATTGTGAAATGTGTTTTATAGAGTGAATGATTACATGCCATATCACTAGGAATATTACAACGGTTTTTTTAGCCAATCAGGGGGCATAGTGCTTACTCGCGAGATATTGGTTGAATCGTACAATATCGTCCTCGCTTAGTCTGATTAGAAGAGCAAATCGTCGCAAAACAAATACGGAAATAAAACAAGATGCAATAGAGTCGTCATGTGTATGGTTATTATTTGTATTATCATCTACATATACAAACCTAGATTTAAACAATTTACTTAACAATAAAAAAAAACACCTGCTAGTTACAAAAGAGTCATTGTTGTCATCTAATCAGGGATCAAAGTTCTACTTTTCCTTCCTCATATGAGGGCTAAAATGAATATTTTCCTCATACAAGATGTGAAAAGCAGTATGTGCCTCTCGGTAGCAAAATGATTTGTAAGACACATCATGTCTTCAGTAGTGGGCCTAATAGGCGGTGTGAAAAGCAGTATGCGATACACCGTAGCAAAATTATTTCCGTGTTTTCATTTGTTTTGGGATAATTAGGCCGAGCTCTGCTGATTGGTTAGCAGTGCTAGGTTTGTTTTTACAAATTCAACCAAATAATATTCATCAGTAAGAGATATGTAGTCTTCTATTTTTGTACACTCTCTATCGGGTTGTTTTCTATTTTTTGTTTTTTGCTTTGGCTTTGATGTTTGTCTAGACGTATCGAAAATATATTATTACTAGATGAAAGCCCGGCTTCGCTCGGGTGAAATAAATAAGAAAGAAATAAACAAAACATTTATTCGTGACAGTTATGCAAACGACGAAAGAAATAGTGTACAAAAATGTATAAAATAAAAACAATACAACAACGGATTATGATGAAACTTCGAATCGTATAGAAATATAGTCTGTAGTCTGGATGGGGAATAAAAGTATGGAATGGAATTATATGGAATTGGGAGTAAAAGATTACGCAAACGACGTCACGGGCAAAGGCGAGTATCTTTGCAAGTTAATCCTAAGCATTTTTATACGTTTATTCCCAGTAGTTCCGTGGAAGTAGTTCCGTGGCGGAACTAGTGAGACTTTTTTTCCCAATAGTTCCATTCCCAATGTTCAGTTGTGGCGCTTCGCCGGCCGCTGCCGCGGCACGCTCGCTTCGCTCGCTCGGCTCGCGCGTTGTAGGGTCACAGTTCTACTAACACTCCTCCTCGCTTCGCTCGTCGTCGTACCTAACTACCACTCTGTACCGTTGACGGAACTATTGGGAAAAAAAGTCTCACTAGTTCCGCCACGTAACTACTTCCACGGGACTACTGGGAATGAACTTTTTTATAAGGGTAGTATTTAAAGGCACATAAAAAATTGGACACCGTAATCAGTACTGATTTGTATAGCTAAAATACTAATCGTTCATTAAAATTCAATTCAGATGTGCATTGTTAAATATTGATGTGCCAGTCAGTATTTTTGGTGCGAAGTTAGAGCTGCTAACGCGAAAAACAAATGAAGTTCGTGTATCTCCCTCTCTGTCGCACTTGCAAATTCGAGCGACACAGAGGGAAATACACGATGTTCGTTCGTTTTCGTTTCGCGATAGCAGCTCTCTATTCTCCGCCAAATTCTATTCAGTGGGGCCCTTTACTCTCAATATTATCACGATTTTTAAAATTGTATGGGGTCTGTTAAACGCTTAATACTATCACAATACAGGTGTGTCAATATTATCGTGGTTTTCAAAATCGTATGGATTTTTCTTCAATATTCATTGCACGTGATACGGATCGTGATATGAGTATATCGCGTGATAATAATAACCATGTAACAGGCCCCTATGGATGTTGCTTCAATATTCAGTGTTTCACGTGATAATAATAACAGTTGGTAATATTTTCTCCAATTAATGGAAGCTATTTAACAACTTGTTCCGTTTTGCCAAAAGTATTTCACATTCCGATACGCGCACCATCCAAGAATAGGAGCCGTCAGACCAGAGGGCCTACCACGATCTGAAAACGAAGTATTTCCCTCTCCGCGCTCGAATGGTAGTAAGTTTTCGGTTGGTAGCACCTTAGTCCGAGCGTGGCGGACGGTCGAAGAAAGTCAAAGAACATTCCGTGTGTTGTCTGTCACACATATAATTTTGTAGCTTCCCATCGACCTATGAACTTGAAATTAAGTGATAATGTTTATTATGAAGTATATTTTACCAAAAATATTAATATATTGATAAATCACATTTGTTTTTTAGTTGTACGGAACCCTCAGTGTGCGACTCCGACGCACTTGGCTGGTTTTTATTACATTTTGAATTGTATTTATCTTATAGTAAAATACCCTATTCGTTTTAAAGTTGACGCCTGAGGGCCTACCGCGAACCAAAAACGAACTATCTTCCTCTCTGTCGTTCGAATATACATGTGCGAGAGAGGCAGATACTTCGTTTTCGGTTCGCAGTAGCGCCTCTAGCGTCCGAGCGCGGCGAACGGCATGAGCTGGGGATCTACTCCGAAATTCAAAATCCTAACTTCGTATGGTGCCGTCCCTTTCACTCTCCTGTCATAGACTATATGAGTGAAAGGGACGGCACCATACGAAGTTCGGATTTCGAATTTCGGAGTAGTCCCCCAGTACCACTAAGTAATAAGATAGAGCGAGATAGGGATAGAATTTTGCTAGACATTTAAAAGCCACCTAGTAGTTTGTCACAAACAAAATAGAGACGCAGCTTTAAGATGGCGGACAGACTCAGCAAACATTCAAGTGGTGTCCTTTACACGATTAATATTATCATAATACTGGGGTGTCAATATTATCGCAGTTTTCAAATTTGTATGGATTCTGCTTTAATATTCACGTGATACTTATCGTGATGTGAATACATGTAACAGGCCCCATACATTCGCTTTGAAGGCGGTTGTTGTGACAATCAGTCTAGCTAGAACGATAGATTATACCGTTACGTTTTATGTGACGTTTTAATACATTTCGCTCATATAACGTGACGGTATAAGTTATCGTGCTAGCTAGGCTGATAGGTGTACAGAACGCTTGAAAACTACAAAAACAAAACGCTGCAGACGCGGCTAGCCGAATCCACACAATGGGCGATGATGGCCCATCACCCAGAACGCAGCCCAGCAACATGGCCAACATACCGGACGCAAAAATAGTTCACGATTTTCGAACGTAGCCGACACTGTCAACCAACAAATTTTATATAGCAATATAGTCTGTGGGCAATATGGCCGACGTTTTGTCATCAAATTAACACTTTTAAATGCAAAATACGCGACAATCCGAATTTTGCGGATACATATGTTCAACTCAAAAATCGTTATTTTTATACGTTCTTCAATTTGAGACAGGTCTCGTTCGGGTCTACCGTACCCCTGCACGAAATTATTAATATAGATTACTGTGCTGTTGTCCCCACATTCTTCTAGTTAATGGAAATATATAACAAGACATGAGACACTAATAAATAACTACAGACTTATAAAATTAACATATAACTGGTTTGCTTAATAACATACTTAACAATATACTTGGATTATGTATATAATTAGGCGTTGTCGCTTAAAATTGTACCTCAATAATTAGTAAATTTTGGTTGTTCTGCACAGTCAGAGTTAAGTAGAAAAAAATATATTAGAAATCGTACCCAATTTCCCATACAAAATGTTTTAAATAAAACATCGCACATTGGAATATATCGTATGATATAGAGGAGTAGTAGTGAGTAGCAAAAATAAAGTAAATGGTACAATTTTTAGTGAAACCGCTCTATCCACCAACAATCCCCCTTTGGTACCGTTTAGTAGCCAAGTTATGTAACTGGCTACGAACTGGGATTTTCGGATTTTGTAGCTGGCTACCAGATGGGCCTGCGTAGTTCCGTTTCGTAGCCAAGTTTTGTAACTGGCAACAGAAAGGGAATTTAAAAATTCCCTGTTAGTAGCCGGTTGCGTAATGGGCCTGTCTAGTGCCGTTTGGTAGCAAAACGTGTATAAAACCTTGGGCTGGTTTTTAACTGCGGTTACGAATCGGTAATTTAAAATTCCTGTATTGTAACCAGTTACAATACGGGTTTATTTCCTCTTTCGAAGCTGGTTCGTAACCACGGTTACGAATCGGTAATGGAAAAGTCCCGTTTTGAAGCCAGTTACCGAATGGGTCTTTTTTTCCGTTTCGAAGTAGGTTACGAACTTTTAGTTACCAAACGGTACCAAAGGACAATCCCATGCTTTATATTTATATGACCTTCCTAGTGCTTTACCAAGATTTAGTTTTTTCTTTTGAAGTGGCGATGGTATAATTGCGGGGAATTACCCGACGTCCCGTAGATCGAAATTCGTTTACCTGTATATAGATCCCTCTAATACGGCAAGTACTTAGTGCATAGAGATGGAGTTATTCAAACTTCAATTTTCGTTGTCATATCCCCCTTTGTAATTAGTAATGGGCCATTACTAATGGTCATACTCATACATATTAATTTATTCATAAAATATACACAATTTTACAAGTCAGAAGATTGTAATAGTACCTAATTAAATTATCATCATCCTCCTAGCGTTATTCCCAGTACAGTTGCATCCTGAAGAATGCCTGGGGTCCGCTACCTAACCCCAAGAATTGGCGTAGGCACTAGTTTTACGGAAGCGACTGCCATCTGACCTTCCAACCCGAGGGGGAAACCGACCTTATTGGGAATAGGCTTGTCAAGTGAGTGGGCAACTTGACTGTTAGAAGTTCTCAAGCCGCCCGGAGGCCTCTAACTTGGCTTAACGACTGCTATCAAAGACAGCAACCGGGATCAACGGCTTAACGTGCCTTCCAAAGCACGGGAGCGCTCAGTTAGTAACCACTCAAAGTGGTCACTCATCCAAGGATTGACCTCGCCCGACATTGCTTAACCTCGCATACCGCACGCAGTACGCGGGTGCCACCGGGCCACGAGCGCTCCTACCTAATTAAATTATGTCGAAAAAATATAATTGTTTCAATAGGATTACATTATTTAAATTATTTTATTTCATAGTGAATTCAAGTGTTAAAAATACAATACATATCATACTCCTATGCTATAACATGTTGCCAAGTCACAATAGAAAAAAACTCATGGTTAAGTACTCTATATCTAGACTATGTAATGTATATTTAATTATTAATTATACATGTGGCAGCTGTGGATTTGGACTTAAATCCTTAGCAGTTTTCACTTGTAGATGTGTTGTACATATTCTAAAATATGATGAGGATCTTTAGAAAGTATTTAGTAATGTCTATTAGAAGACACAGCTGTCAATGTGACGTAACGCCATAATACTGGTTGTGTTTGCATGTGTGTGAATAATATTGTGTATGTGTGTGGGCTAGGGCGGCGACGGGCAAGAGACGTCCGTCGTTCCAACCACGCAATTTGACCATGTAAGTGTTTATATACGTATATACTATTTATATTTAATAACATGATATAGTAGCGCCTAATGTATCGATATACCTCTATAATTATATAATTAATAATGCTTGCCCCAACACTTCACCTAATAGAACACAAAATTAGTTTTAATCTTGAGTTCAAAGTAAAATGGGGATTTCAGTTCCCCCTCTTCTATATTTATTCCGTTCAAGTGCGTAGGGCCAAACTCTTTAACTCGCCACTCGTTCATTAAGGCCGTGGTCGTTCTGATCCGCCGCTCGCGGCTTGCAGCGGCCCGTCGGCCGCGGCGTTCCGTATGGTGTGTTCGGGAGCGGTCGTTCTCAGATAGACGTCGCACGCGGCGGGCGAAAACGATCGCTCCCGAACATTCACGAACACACCATACGGAACGCCGCGGCCGACGGACCGCTGCAAGCCGCGGGCGGCGGGTCAGAACGACCACGGCCTAACGCTTCACGCTAGGGTAATTCCGGGGAAGATGGCCATAAGACAGAGTTGGCCGATAGAAATAATTCATTGAAGAACGGACTAAATGTCCCAAATTACTATTCAGCGACAACGCGACATGCGAGGAAGAGCCGCTAAATGAAAAAAATCGCGAAAATAAAGTAGCTCAAACACTTTTGAATTTGCTAGAGATGGCCAGTCGGAGGCGGTTTATATGAAAGTAGTGACGATGAATCATGGACCGATTCAAACGAAGATCTCCGCTTCAGCTTCGACTAAAATGCTTTAGTATCTCTGGCGGATTTCCGGCTATTCTCCTCTACAGGTCGCATTTCTCAACCAATTCTCGTAAAAAAAAAACATTTACCTAACCAGAAGGCATAGGTAATATGTTTACCACCATACACGAGACAAAAGGCACACTATATTGAAATATTTAGAGTCCGAAATTAAGTTCAAAGGGAAAAAGTTTCGAGAGTGACTAATAAGGCTGGGTTGCACCGACTTACGATCACAGATTGATCAACGTTAAATATGGCGCCGGCAGCTGTCATCCCATAGAAACTTGTCATACTTTCCATACATTCAAATTTTAACGAACACAGCTTACGATTACAAACGGTTTGGTGCAACCCAGCCTAAGTCTGGAGCGAGAGGTTTCACTGATAACAATGACGTCGACAGCGCGGCTCGAACGGGTCCGCGGGCGGGCGCGCGCCGGGCTCCGCCGCAGGTTCGGCCGCCGGCTCCGGATCCGCCTCGGGGTCCGGCTCGGGGTCTGAGGGCGATGAAGTTGAGTTCGTGCCCTCGTCGTGGGACTGCCGCGCCGAGCCAGCCAAGTCATCGCTGCGCAGCTTGCCTTATCACTCGCAGGTCAGTGTTTTGCATTTCATTACTTGCCATGTCTTTATAACATGTTATATAACATAAAAGGTACTAAATAATGTGATATAACACGCTAAAAATGTGTAACTTATGTTGCAATTTGTGATAAAATGTTACATAGCAAATGTTTTATAATTATAACGTTACACAACACTGTATAACTGCAGTGTGGGAGCGCCATAAGATAAAAAGTCATTGTTCTGAGTAAATATGCCAACATTATCTGTTTACCGAAGTCTTCTCACCTTAAGAGCCGGGCCACACTGCTCCGTTGCGATGCGATGCGTCGAGTCATTGCAACAGATTTAATGTGGCATGTCATAAAAATATATGGAAAACTTAGCGACGCAACGCATCGCAGCACAGTAGCCCGGCTCTAACGCGTTCACTGTCCAGAGTATCCATTTGGCTACTAAGTTATACTTTGTCTATTACCTCTGCTACACCATGTTCCTCGCGCTGCTGTCTGTGTCCACACCCAATTCCACGCACTGCTCTTTTTCGCGCGACGGCCTGTTTATCCTAGTTGGTAGTGACACTGCCTCCGAAGCGAGAGGTCCCGGGTTCGAATCCCGGCCAGGGCATTATTTTTGCATTTAGCGCGGATATTTGTTCATGGATCTTGTAAAGTATGTACTTATCTATATAAGTATGTATAACTTCGTCTAGTACCCATAGTACAAGCTTTGCTTTGTTTGGGACTAGGTCGATTTGTGTAAGATTGTCCCCCAATATTTATTTATTATTTATTCCTTTGACTTGCGCCCAAAAACCGACGAACGAAACATGCTCCTAGTCATGCCCCCCCCCTCCAGGGCATGACGAGTAATGTTGCCACACTACGTCGTCTCCGCCTCCTTTCCTCGCTACTTCCCTTACCAGACGACATTTGTGCGGCAGGGGTATACTTAACTTTGCTGCGTGGCCACGCATGGGCAAGGAATGCTTATACCACAGAATTGATTTAGTCCTGCCATCAATGCACAAATCATGATTAGGTAATTAAAGGATACACAACACACATATTTATTCACAAAGAAAACAAAAAACAACATCAATTTAATACATTTATTACACCCACAACTTTTTAAGTCGTTTTTTGAACGAGTGTCCATCATCGATCTTTACTAATATCTGAACATTTTTCTTTTTCCTCTTAAATTCTCAAAGTACGCTTACGCTTCGTCTTGCATATGATGTTTCCATTTCCAAAATACACCATAATCTTATCTGATGGGCACTTATTTACAGGACGAATAGGGTGCAAAGTGCGCCGTTGCCGTTCAGCTTTCATCAAGTCGTCATTGTTGGTTAAAACATCTTCCGTAGCGGTCTTGTGGTGGGCAGTAATGTCGTGTTTAATGACGTAATCTGTGGCCGTGGGTCGCGCGAGCGCAAACGCTAGCACCAGTAGAAATATCAGTAACGGCAAATATCGACACATTGTACTGAAAATAATAAATAATAAGCTACATTATTTTTAGTAAACAATACTTAACAATGAAAAAATTACCCTACGTTTCAGTTACGGCCGCGCTGTATTAAAAAAATCGTTCTTGTAAACCGGATTGAGACTAGACATATGTGTATTTTAGGATACTATTCCGAAATAGTATTTTATGTAATTGTTATATTATAATGTGTGCTTTTTTAGTCGAGTAGGTACCGCGCTGTTTGCAGGTAATCCACAACTTTCGTAAACAGAACTTTATATTAGAATGTTTAAATCCTAACTATATATTTTAGTACCGCGTTGATACATTTTACCATACTCGTGCAGCCCAGCACCTTCGCAACTCGAGACATGATCAATTTGTACCCTAATTAATGTTTTTAAAGTAGACTGAGTAATGTACATTCAAGGAAATAGAAACACGTACCCTTTCGAAATGATAATAAAGTATTAAAAGGTGGTACATACGTATTTCATGTTCCTTTACTGTAAACCAAGAATAACTTACCGAGACGTCCTGTCTTAGGTAGCTTACTGATGAAACGCGATGTAATGCTACGCACATTGTTCATTATGAGGTATTTCAATGTAATTATGATATCACCTGTCGCCATTACGTACAGGGGTTTTACAAAACGAAATGCGTAACCCATCTCAATACTGCTAAAAATGAGTATAACGTTTTTAGGGTTCATGATTTCATTCAATCATCGTCATCCTAGCGTTATCCCAGAACGTTATAACGAAGTATTTACTTTTACTATTTGTTGATTAAGTCTGAAAACGGTACTTTCTTTAGCTCTGCGCACGCCTTTCACAGGTCCGGGACTCCATTGTTCCGTGAGCGGCAAAGACATACAAATATTTATAATAATATTGTTTATATTAAATAAAAGCTTAACAATAATTATAATAATATTCATTACATCACTACACAAGAAAATTTACAAAAGCATACATATAAAATAAGCAAAACGGTAACACCATGCGGGCTTATCGCTTTAAATGGGTTCCTTCCAGAAAATCTTTGGGTTTGTGGGTGTACATATTATAAGTCACCATTTAACTACTCATTTGTGTATTTTTCTGCTTCCAAGTTCTCAAATATTATTCGCGCTTAACCTTCTTCTTGCAAAACCATTTTCCGTTGCCAAGATATACTGGCTCCTTATCAGCAGGACATTTGTGTAATGGGCCGGTGGGGTGAAAAGTTACAGGCCTTTTGGGGTGCGGGGGGATGGCTCTTATAGTGAGTAAGTTGGCATGTGGCATATCACCGTCTCTTTCTGACCTCGCGGCCGCCCAAGCCAGGGCCAACAGCAACACCAACAGCAAACGCAGACTCATTGTACTGAAAACACAATTAGAATGTATAAGGTGCAGGTGATTTGACAACATCTTCCTAAAAAATGGATCCACCAATTTAAGTTACCACTATGAGGAAACATCTTGTAAAGAAGTGCTATACGAATCAACTCAAATATATACAACTTGAATATAGTGTACAATTGTACATATATTTTTCCTTTCGCGGTTTAGTTACTTTTGGTAAAGCCGTGACAGGGTAGCACGTCATATTTTGCTTTGATCCTTGTTTTCAGTTAATTAAGTTCTAATCAGTGTACCTATTGTTAATTGTTCAACGTGACTCAGCTACGTGTGGTAGTTGATTCACGGGGCTGACCCTTTTGTGGTCGGCTTTAACTGTGCTGCTAAAAAGCTGCATGAGATTTTCAATGGTCGGTCGAAATAAATTACCAATCTTACACAGATCTTTTCCTTGTACAAAATAACAAAACAGTCGTGGCACAAAACAAGTATTCTGTTATGGTTTTGTAAATAAAATACAATTGAACGCCTTTACTTAATTTGTGAAATTCTTAAAAAATATATATCCTAGAGCAGCAAGAAAACACTCAGTGATTTAAAGAAAACGCTAATTTGTAAATTTAAAATCGCAATAATAGGAAGGAAATGATATACGGTAAAACACTCACTTATGGGTCGAAGTAATTTATTGTCAGTGTTATTAGAACTTTGTGTCGCAGTAACACATGAGGAGTGTTTTTTCAAAAGGGTTAATTTTTTCTGTAACTCTACTTCTAAATTGGACCTTAAGTTTTATTAGGCAAGGTTATCTTTAGAAGTGCCGCTAAGATAAAAATAAGCCCTTTTGAAAAGACACTCCTCATATAGTTTAGAACACTTGCGCGACAATAAACATACTTATAGTCAACCAATTTGGTTTCTGAGCTACTTTGTACTTCATCACAGTGACAATAATATGAGATCTTTAACAGCTGGCATACTGATTTTCACTGTGACACGGAACGAAGTGGCCCAAAAGTCAAATTGGTTGACCGTATGTATAGAACAGTGCGACTCGATTATAGGTTTAAAGTGTTTCATTGATTTATTGGGCGTAATTATAATAAATACATTAATTGGACTAACCCCATAGTAAAGCTCAATAAGGCGCGCGTTGTACACACAGAAAACATCCAAGATCTAGAAATAAATATTCATGCTTATTAGTCTCATTACACATATATCCTGGGTACCTTGGTCACTATTCCTAGCGTAGCCAATATTCATAGTATCCAGTGAAGACTATCGTTCACCGATGAGCAATCCGTCAGCGTGAGATTAGTTCGCAGACCTGAATTAGTCTTGTCGCGTCTGCTCTCATGGGGGTAAAACAGATTTCGCGCCTACCTCGTACTTCAACCGGGTTATTTGGTTGTCTGATTGTAGTATAACCGTTTCAAAGTATAAAGTGGGTGTTAAAGAACTTTATACACCATATCTCTGTGCTAAACCTTCGGCAGCTTCGTTGTGGATCAACTACGAGGCAGCTGATAACTATGCCCCAGACCACCAACAGACGTCAGTACTTCTGTTAAAATGTGGGCTTTCCGGAAGTAGGTCGAACAGCCCATATGAGAAATTGTGAATTCTCTATCCAGTCGTGTAAATTTCTGAGTGCTCCAAGTCAGTTTCTACGTTGATTGTAGTACTGAACAGTATTTCAGACTGACAATGAAAGTACACCCAAGCGGGGGTACATAATGAGCGATGCAAAGTCCGGCCCCACTTGTCCCGTCGTTTGTGTTGTGCCACTCCATCAGACTCTCTTTAACAGCTTCTAAATAGCTTCTGTCAGTATTCTGAAGTCTGTATCATCTACTTCAGGAGACATTCCCCTATAAATACCCTACCTGGAGATCTACTCTACGAATTCATTAAGTAACGTTAATACTCTATTTATATATATTCCCGTTACATAAAATGGTGATGCAGTAGAAAGAAACTAGAATAATATTTACCCCTGCTGGGATTCGAACCTAGGACCGTCAGCTTCGTTGGCAGGCTCACTAACCAAGTAACCACTTAGACTAAATCGGTCGTCAAACCGGTAAACAATTGGAAACTAAAAAAATTAGGTGTGTAAATAATAGAATGTTAGGTATCTTGGTACAATTTCTTTTCATTATCCAGTTTTGAAATGTGTATGTCAAGAATAACTTACCGGTACTTCGTGTCGTAGTTGAAGCCGATTGCAGTTGAAACTGTCACGATTAGTCTCTAACGCCCGTCATTTATATGTGTTTACCTACCTACCTGTCGACGTGTCTCTACGGCCGACGTCACTATCTAAAGCCCTTCGGGATTTTGCTGTCGTTGCTGGGTTGTCGGCAGCGATCTCCTTGTTTAAGAAAGAGACGACACGACGAACCGTGTGTTCGTGGTCGTCGGTTTTCGTTTTTGCCATGGGAACTTGTCTTGTGTACCAGTTTATGAGAGCGCACCTTATTCTCAGACCGGACCTTAATGTACACATTTTCAACATAACAATACATTTCATTAAAATCGTTATTTATTGCTTTCGTATAATCATCACGTTAACGGATAGTAAGTGACAGCGCATGTCAAAGACCAAACAACACAACAGACGACTCAAATATTATAGCATCCATGTCCAACTTCTAATTTTTCCCGTCCAAATCCATACATATTATCGTGACACATAATGAAAGGCCCTTACAAATATGCTGCCAGCACGGCTAGCACAACACGGCGCGCGAGATAGACTAATACTATCCATCTCTGTCCAATGGGTACACACGGAAAGAGACGAATAGTCTATCTCGCGCGCGATATAGTTCGCGCACCGTTTTGTGCTGGCCGTGCTGGTCACGTCCCTCAGACAAACGATTTAAAAATGAATGTTTTGGTGTATTGAAGGCACTGAACAGTATTAAAGGCCATGGCAGGGCAAGGCAACATCTTGTGCCTTAATAGCTTTTCCGCCTGATTTTTTTTCTGATGATAGGCCACGCCATTAGTACGTGTTATACTAAATTTCAGCATTCTCCTCTTCTTATTTTCGAACAAAAAAATATATAAGAAAAATCATTTTTCATGAATATTTCCGCTTCAATAAATAAATAAATAAATAGATATTAGGGGACATTTTTTACACAAATCGAACTAGTCCTACAGTAAGCTCAATAAGGCTTGTGTTATGGGTACTAGACGACGATATATTTAATAGATATATACTTAAATACATAGAAAACGTCCAAGTCTCAGGAACAAATGTCTCTGTTCACCACAGAAACAAATGCCCTTACCGGGAATCGAACCCGGGACCTCTAGCTTCGGAGGCAATGACACTACCAACTAGGCTAAACACGAATTACTTCGTCCTTTACACATATGATACACTTTAGTAGAGACCCATAATATGTCACTATAATCTGCATAACATACCATATAAAAAAATAAAATTTCACGTGTAAACATTTTTAAATATTTGTTTTTTATAACTTCTAAGATAGAGACACCTCCAGGTTTTTTTTTACTTATAATAGTATTTATTTATTTAATCTTTATTGCACAATAAGAAATCTTAACGTACAAAAGGCGGACTTAATGCCATGAGGCATTCTCTACCAGTCAACTTTAGGCAGAACAGAAAGACTGTAGGCGGTGCAACTATAAAATACCAGAGAACAAATTTGGTAAGCTTGTAAACACAATACACAACACAACAACAACAACAATAGTCTTTTTAATGAGCTATAACATATATTTAATTCAAGCTTCTAGCATTGGTGCATCATAATAAAAGCGAGTCTCAACTCAATCGTCGTCGTCACTATTTTCGTTAATGACTATACTTAAGCCATTTTTAAACAGATTGCTTAGTTTCTCGGCTGGTCTTGGTATTTTAGTTCAAAACCTACCATGTGATAAATAATAACTATTGCTGCAATGTGGGAGCCGCAGCTAACTGTACGTAAACCGCAAGCACACTCACAGAAAAAGTTTTTAATACCATCAATTTCATTTCAATTTAATATGTACTCCACAAAACAACGATAACGTTTTCTGGACATGTGTCTGGGCTGGACCTGCATTTTTAAGACGTTAGATTGGTCTTTGACGAATTACAT
Organism: Notocelia uddmanniana; assembly: GCA_905163555.1. Lineage (NCBI taxonomy): Eukaryota > Metazoa > Arthropoda > Insecta > Lepidoptera > Tortricidae > Notocelia > Notocelia uddmanniana. The sequence continues at coordinate 20,167,051 of LR991061.1, read as the reverse complement.
GTTAATAGTACCATCCTCCAGAATCATTTCTCCCAAATACGACATAGCTTGACCCATTTGATATGTACCAGTAAAAAAAACTATTGGTTGTTGTTCTGTCAATTTTGGAAAGTCAATGATTTCTGTACTATTTATTGGTTGTAATGGCATTTTTTTTCGGAGCCATCCATGTTCTTCGACTTCTTTAATTAAAACATTTTATTCACCTCTTTTTTCATTCATTCTTTGTAAAATAATTTCTGTCGTAGAGTCATCTAATGTATTCTTTTTGCCATAACATTTCATTCATACACACTTGCAAGAAGGTTTAATTACCTTATGATGAATTTAATTTTATTTTAATTACGTCAAGGAGACTTACCAAGTCTTTTTTAATGATTTCGTTACGATGCACCAATGCTAGAAGCTTGAATTAAATATGTCTTATAGCTCATTAAAAAGGCTATTATAAGTAAAAAAACTGGAGGTGTCTCTATCTTAGAAGTTATAAAAAATAAATAATTAAAAATGTTAAAACCTAAAATTGTATTTTTATATATGGAATGTTATGCAGATTATAGTGACATATTATGGGTCTCTGCTAAGTGTATCATATGTGTAAAGCACGAAGTAATTCGTTTTATTGAAGCGGAAATATTCATAAAATATGATTTTTCATATTTATTTATTTTGTTCGAAAATAAGAGGAGAATGCTGAAATTTAGTATAGCACGTACTAACGGCGTGGCCTATCATCAGAAAAAAATCAGCCGGAAAAGCTATTAAGGCACAAGATGTTCCCTTACCCTGCCATGGCCTTTCTTTGTTAGTTAACAATAGGTGTCTTAATCCATTATTTAATTTTGGTCTGTCAGTTTAGCTAAGCAATAACCTTCCTGGCCATGACCCAGCAGACTGAGAAAACCGCCCTGCGCATTTCTGCGAACTAAGACCGAGGTGACCGAGAATCTCTCTCCCATGACGAACTACAAAGCCACTAACACAACGTTTAGTTTAGAACCGACTAGACGTTATCCCGCAATGTGCTTCATGCTCACATTATGTGTCTAGCAAGGGAAAGGCAGTGCATGCAAATAATGATCTGATTCAACATGCGGCGTTGAGACGCGCTACGATCATGCCCACTGGTTCTCTCATCTACTGAGCCGCAAATATCTTGGGTCAGTGCTAAACGATCCGCCGCAGCGATAAGGACCTCGACCCGGTCTGAAACATATATGTCGAGCAAACCTTCAAGACGTGAGTGACTCGTTTCATTATATTTTCACATGTCTGAAGCTCACGGGAGTTTTCTATATAACATCATTGTTGTCATTTAATAAGTATCAAAAAAGTCTCAGTGCAGCGCACTGAGGGCCTAAAGCGTACCGAGAACGAAGTATTTCCCTCCATGTCGCCCAAATTATCAAGTGCGACAGAGAGGCAGATATTCCGTTTACGGTTCTCTGTACAGGGCCTGGGTCATTCTAAAATCCGTTGCAGAAAATGATGTCCCGAAACTAAAATACTTTCTTTTCGCTGAGATATAAGAAACATTTTATAGCATTATGGGATCATTCGTTTATATATTTTTTTAAACATTAAACGCCTTTAATATTGATAGTTACGCATTTTTTATGTAACAGAGTAGTCATTCATAGTAACAGAGTTGTTTTTCATACAAAAAAAAAAAATATGTCCCAGACCGCAGACCATTATCAAAAAAATAAAAAGATCGAAGGGGAGACGCATTATTCAAAATATAATTAAAGAAGATAAAATAACGCAATCAAGGAAGAAAGTGTAAATAATCAAAGACTGTTTATTATTTTAAATTTTTAATCGTGACGACGTATACCGCGGCGGCGGCTACCGCGAGTAACATTAGAGAACAAAGTGTAAAGTTATATTTTTTATAAAAAGTTGGTACGTGATATTTTGTATGTCAGATGTTTACTACTTTTATTTACGAACAACAACTTAGTTATATTCTTATTTTTCATTCAAATTAAGCAATTTAAGGAAAAAATTGTGTCATAAAACATACAGAGTAACAGAGTATCCATAATTTCAAATATTATTCATAATTAGGAAACTATTTTTTCCATTGTTCTTATTATATTTTTTTCTTTGTTGGTAATAACCATGGCACATCATGCACTCTCTATTTTTTGTTAATGTAATTATCTAAATTTTGTTAAGTGCATTTCGCATGTTAGAAACCTTACCTCTTACTCGCTTATTTCTGTATGCTTTCCAAATAAATAAATAAATAAATACTCTTATTTTCATGTCAACCATTATTAAAAAAGACTTAATTTATATTAATTCCAGAGAAGAATAAACCAACATATTTTTGTTGCTTAGCTAATAATAAATAAATGATGGTAACAGAGTTGTTATTTTTTTGTACCCTGATCCAGGAAATCCGCAAAAAATCTGATAATAGAGGCAAAAGATCGCGCCTAGCTTCAAATTTTAATTTTATAAAGTTATGTTCATAATATGAATATCTTTACACCAAACTTAAACAAAATTTTATTTTTTATAGAACTTAGATTTATTACCACGTTTTTCTACAACGGATTTTAGAATGACCCGCCTGCATTCAACTCAAGCTTGACACAATTTTTATCGATATTCGAACGTGTCACAAACCTTGATATCTTTACACCAAACTTAAACAAAATTTTATTTTTTATGGAACTTAGATTTATTACAAGTTTTTCTGCAACGGATTTTAGAATGACCCGCCTGCATTCAACTCAAGCTTGACACAATTTTTATCGATATTCGAACGTGTCACAAACCTTGATACATATCAGGAATGTCAGGATTAAACTTCGTCCCGACGGGGGACTGTAGGTAAATATCAGCAAAATGAAACAGGGGCTTTTAACTACTAATATATAATACTATTCTTGAGAATCCCGTTTAATTTTAATTATTGTGTTCCTATTTGTACACTGTCATTTCTCTGGTTGATAATTCATTTTACATAAGGCCTTGGGAATACATGGAACGATCCTATTGATAATAATGCGTTTCTCAAGCCGCATTATTTAAAACTCTATTTCAAAGTTACATCGAGGTCAAATAAAATAATACCATTAGAAGGAAATAAAACTTCATCACTCAAATACATCATTTTATTAAAACTACTTTACAACTGGCTATAAGTTGGGTATTTACACTTTCAAATAAGTTTCACAATTTTTCCCTGTCATTTACCAATTTGTCAGTACGAGTTGACTACTCGTATCATTGCGTTATACATAAAAATACGTTTTATGTATAACGCAATGATACGATTCTGATGCTGAAGTCAACAGTTTTCCTGAGTTTGTTTACCTACGAACTATTCATATTATTTGGGTATAACTGAACCATTAACTCCACCTTTTCATCCTCTTGCATATAACAAAGCCGACGTAAACGGGAGTTGTTCCCGCCGGGCAGTGAGATATCCCGCCGGTAACGGAAGCCGTTACAGGACCCTTTGACCTGGGAACCTTTCTTTTTACACGTAGAATCATGCCAGTCCCCTTCAGCACCACGGGACCGATAGCTTCGTGTTGGTCGACTTCGGTGCCGGCTGAAGCGACCTGCACGAGATCCTCGTGCGTAGGGCGCCCGAGCGCGGCGGCTACGGTCGCGGCCAGCAGAACCGTCGGTAGCCAAGACATTGTTGCTCACTGAAATGATTGACAATGTTATAAATGCCAGATTCTTCATGACATTTTATTTTTTGGAATGATATCATCATCACCAGCTGAAGGACGTCCACTGCTGGACATAGAAGAAAGAGTTCCGCAATGACCAGTGCTGCACCACTCGCATGACACCCGCGATCCTTACCTGGTCATCAGTCCACCTTGTAGATGGAGTTGAGTAGGATGATATTGATATACTTAACCGTTAATAAATAAGGTAATAAGGTAAATTTTTGGTTCAATCTTTTATTGTTGATTGTGCTTTTTTCCCCAACTACTCCTCGAGACGGTTCAAATGACCCCTGACGTGATGGATTTATATTGTGTAGTTTAGGAGTTGCTATGGCCACCTTCCATCTCCATCATCAGATCAGCTTGTTGGTGCCATAATATGTTGTATTGTCCCGGAACTTACATAAGTATGGCATGAATCGGCTCAATCGGTTGAAGATATCTGCTTCAAAATTGAGGTACAAGATTCCACCCGCCCAAACATGTTACATACATACATTGCAATTTAAATAAAAGCTTGTAAGAATGGTAAGCGGGACTTTAGCTTCACCGTGATTTGTTTTCAATGTATTTGATGACTCGTGTAACTATTTGTAAGTTTGGATTTCGGTTGGTTATTGAATCTATTATACTTCACTGTTTGACATCTCATTCAACGGTTTAATCCTCCGTGAGTTTAGCTGCCTAACTTTGTGTCCGACTTGGTGTATATAAACGAACATACAAAAATATACCAATATATACCAAAGACGAAACCGCAAACGCAGGTCAAATTTTTATTGAGTTTTTTTATGTAGTCAAACGCAAAATTACTCATTATTCGTCATTCAGATAGGTACCTGCCTATGTCATAATTTAGGCTCACCACTTCTTTCCCCGCCCATTATTTCCAAAACAATACATAAAACTTTACAAGCCACATCTCATTACAATATTGTTTCAGTTGGCGAGCCAAAACCTAAATACTGAGAAGAATTTTGATGGACCTGACATACATACATTTAAGATCTCTTTACGATCACCAATGTAGTTAGTTGCATGCTCTGCACATTGAAAGTTAAAAAACAAACATAGAAATTAGAAAAATTGACATAAAATATACGATTGAGTGTACAGTCGGCATCAAAAGTAGCTACGCATTTGAAAAGTTCAATGGTCCTTATTACAAGGGAATAAGAGCTTTTGACCTATTCATAGGTATGCGTAGCTACTTTTGATGCTGACTGTACAACCCGCACTTAATGTCATACAGTATAATCTATGCTGCACTCACCTCAACGTCCTCTCGGAAGCAGTTCAGTAACCAAACTGGCAGCTTGCACTACCTCGTGTTCTAAATCTTAGTGCGCGTGGTTGGACGTAGGTCAACGTCAAAGATATGTATGCATATTTCACCCTATTACAAGGTATTAAGGTGCAAACGTGTAAACATATCTTTGACGTCGACTATACAAGACAGGCTGGTGTAAGACATTTTCCTTAAACTAGGATACTTTGTTACTTACTTTATTTAATACAATTACGTAACTTATTTAGTTGTTTACTTTACGACCCTATCCCATAGCGAATCAGGTTTACAAATGGTCGCTCAAGTGTGTCTTTGTTGACAATCGGGCCAAGATAAATTATATGATTCTGGTTGCATAATTAGAATTTTCCTTATTGAACGATAGTGTTGGCTATTAAGGACAATAAATACTGTTAGGTTGAGTCTATGTCCATGGGAATACCCCCTACAGCGGAAAAGTCATATCTCTGAAAGTATGCCACCAACGAAACGTTACACCGAACGAAGGTGGTCTCTTGAAGGATAGAATCTACATTATTTTGGTACTAAACTTTTTTGTGGAAAAGGGATTAATTTTATTTTACGTGCTAATATTTCCGTGATTTTGGCAATATAGCGGTGATTAAATAATCAATTTTGTATTTTATTCGTTGTACTACCTACCTAAAATATTCTTTTTTATACCATATACAATTCATTATATGACTGGTGAGAGAATCATAATGGATTTCAGTACATCATACAACTTTTTTTAAGACGAGGATTATGCGTTTGTATTCTGGAGACTTTACTAACTACGCTCGATTTGTTACAGTGACTCTCGAATTTTAGGAACCCTTAAACACTCGAGAATTTAAGGACTTAATTATGTAATACAATATTTTTTTCACCTCAGCGGCACGAACATAGCGGTTTTGCTGCTTTGCGAGCGTGAAAAAAACATTTTTCATATCGTAGGTTAGTCGCAGGTCATCTTTTCATATTACGGGGTGTAATACAGACCGGTCACACACAGATTTAGGTTAGCGTCTATCCTGTGGAGATATCAAAAGCCATGTACAGGAAAGTCTAATTTTTGATTGGACTCTTAATCCGCATGAACTTTTTGCCTCCGTTCCTATATGCAATAAAAACAAAACTTGCATGCACAGAGCTTATTGTTACGATGCGTGTATCGGAACGTTACACACAAACTTTCTGGCTGATAACAATTCTAAATTTTTAAATTTTGACCATCATTCCAAATTCTACGTGACACTGCGCAGCCATTTTCCAACAGCTCAGTTCAACCTTGGATTCCTTACCAAGAAAGTCTTCTACAAACAGTTTGACAATTTTATAAAAAACATTATTATCTAATACCTATAAAGTTTTACAGTTCCTTCTGGTGATATTTGTACAGTGAAATTAAACACGCAGTTATTGTTTTCAGTAAACTTTTTTACATATTCTGGAAAGGCACATTTATTATAAGTTACTGTATATTTGTATGTCTCTTATATTCATACGCTTACCCCATTAGGACCGTAGGCTAAACGCGAATTTGTGTTGTTACAGGTGCCTTATCTTTTTAATAATAAATACCCTTCTGCCCTGGTGTCCTGTTTCTTTCTTTCCACCATACGAACCAACCTATTGAAGGAACTCCGACCCTCACACTGGCGCCCAACGTGGGGCGGTGGGGGTCGGTACTCTTGTTTTTTCAACTGTGTAAGACCCGGGCACTGCCAAGTACTGGATTCAGACCCCACGTGAGGTCACTGCGGATATACGGGCCATACCATCAAAGCATGTTCAAAGCATGCTGAATCTCCTAGGTGTGCTTCAATTTTAGCTAAAATAAGGCATATTTAAATTTATGAATAAGGGCATTAGTCATTATTACGTATACAAAATGTATATTAATGACATGACTCACATGACAAATGCACACAATGACATAAATTTTGTATAATATTTTATAATCATATGAAACAGGAAAACGAACGTGACATAAGAATTATTTTTATACCGGTTACGTCTTAGAAAACCCTTTGTAACCCCCTTGCAGACAGTCGATTTGTTGATCGCATGTAATTTAATTGCAACGTGCAATACTACAGTATTAGTAAGCAGAATCGTTGACGTACCGTAAACGCAGTGACGTGACGTGACCTTAACGTCATGTTCTTTTACTCTTACCATCCCTTTGACTAAGGAATTCAATGGATCGGGCGTATTGTTCTATTTGTACCAAAGCTACTGAGGCTCAAAATCGCCATGTCATATTCCCGGTACTTCAATCATACGTCAATTGAGCAGTACACGACCTGTCAGTGAGTGGAATAAAAATTGAGAAGTTATAAAATAAACAGTGTTAAAATAAAAACCGCACAAGACTTTAAAGGAATGTGAAGTTAAATGCTGCGATCATGCCTTAGTGTAGCATAACAGGATGTGGCTTAAGACAAAGCCAGAAACAGAAAAGTTTGTCGTTGCATAGCTTTGTTATGTTTTTCTATTGAAATATTGGATGATTTGAACATTGTCGAGAACAAGGCACATGTATCATAGCATAATTAGTGTACAGATTAAGATAATTTGTATTTAGTAGTGGGATTTAGCTTTATTTTCAATATTTTCGTATTAAAAGTTACCCTGAAGCAGTAACTAGGGTTCTGATTATATCGATAATGAATTGTGATGACTTACTATAACTACTCATTGATTCGGTGATTTATATTTTTAAAGGTTGCCAAGAAGTGAATTTCAGAAGAAAAAATGGTTAGACGTTATTGGAACTGAGCATGAAACTAGTGGTAGTTGTTTGAATTGAAAAATAAAGACCTGTGTAAATTATTAATATAAAAATATCCCGATCTCACGTTGTTTCAATAGTAACCTTTTAATATACCTAATTTGTGGTTAGTTCTCCCCTAATCTGTGGTGGTGGTGAAATGATAAGACGAAAGAACATCTATACAAAGTATATAGTATTATTAGCATATTCCAAGACGTAAACTAATGGGATACATCCAGCATACTTGATGGTGTCTCGTAGGTTTTTATCATTGCTGACGGGCAGATCTATTTATGTTACTTGCCGTTATTGACTGCATGTAATTAATACACGATATTTAGCGAAATAGTAAAGAAACTCTTTACTAGTAACTTTAATCATGAAATCCCGTAAAATAAATGCCTGTTTCATAGAATCATTAAAGAAAACTGCATAGAAAAGAAGTCACTATTATTCATATATATCTAATAACATCCTAGGAAACCAATACGTTCTAAGATCTGTCTGTAATATCGATAAAAATGTTGATTATCGGGACAGTGCTATATCCGCCATGTTTAGTTCCAATATGGCCGCAAAATGGACACGCTCGTAATGTTGACAGTTCGCGTCCAGTGTTTTCTTAGTCATTGTACCATCCACATAGATACTCAAGATATGCGTCAAAGACGTGACGTCTAGTCACGTCACGCATTTCCAGGGTATGAGTATATTGTAAGCCCCGGTTTAGTCGGTCCATATTGGTTATTTATGAACACTTGTCTTGAATGTTACATTAGCACATTACCACGACCTAGTTTGAAGACCAGTTTAGCCTAGTGACCCTGCTTACGAAGCTGACGTTGCTGGTATCGAATCCCGGTCAGGGAAAATATTTGTGTGATCAGCACGGGTATTTGTTTCCGAGTCTTGGATATTTCATATGTATTTATGTCTATTACAATGTATCTAGTACCTATACAAGATTCGAACTTAGTATGGAGCTAGTTCTATTTGTGCAAGATGTTCCCCTAATATTTCTTTATTTATTTGGACAGGACAAGAAACGCGTGGTGTTCAAGAGGCAGAAGTACCACTGCGTGTATGAGTACCCGCGCGAGCTGGCCACTGTCGACGCCGAATCGCCCGCCTACCTGCCCGACCTCTCCACCTACACAGGTACTGCTGACGCGGTCGACGTCGCAGCTTAAACACGCGCAGTGTGTCCCCCACCTACAGTTTATTTCAGCACCAAATACCGCTGAACATGTTGCGTGTTCTCGTGTCCATGCCAAACGAGGATGGGACGGGACAGGAGTGCAGGCGACGGCGGGTATGCTGCTCCGACTCTGTTGGTTTACATACCTGCTGTGTCGAGAATGTTACTTTCTTTGAGTTAATTTCCCCAAGGGCCATCGCTGTCTTGCCCAATTAGATCTCCTGTATCCTTTTTTTTTACCAATTTTCCACGTTTACACAAACCTAGTTATTTAAATGCCTTATTCATAAACTGATGGTGTTTCAGATTGGGACTCCGGCAGCGCGGAGGAGGCGGAGCTGGGCTACGGGCAGCTGTTCGGCGCGGCCTCGCCGCTCGACCTGTACCCGCTGCGGGGGACCATCGGCTTCGGAGCAGGTTACCGTCTTTTATTGACAAATTTCGGTTTTAATTCGTCCTTCTTCTATCGCTATTTCCTGAGAGACGATTCTTGTCAGAGCGGTTGCGTAGTTAAGGCGGCTACGTTAGTTTATTTGATTCTCCTTCCCTTTTCCCTGTCTGTTACTCGCGATGACGACGAAAACTAAACGAGATCATCTCTTTTCCTTTCCAGACTACGACGAGGACTTCTTCATATCGTCGTCGGCTCGGCCGTTCGAGAGCCTCGGCGTGATGTCGACTACCAGCCAGTTCTTCCCGGGCATGCGCCTCAAGCACGACCTCGACGAAGAGGATTTCCCCGCGCCGCCCTCACCCCTCGCACCCCTCGCTCAGACCAAGACGCCATCGCTCGATTTTACCACGCCGGACTCGGGCGTCGAGGACATCACGCCCGGCTCCACGTCGACAGAAGACGACTTTAAAACCAAAAAACTCCCGGAATCCGAGGTAAGCCAGTGGCGGAGCATCGACAGCGGCAGCTCCAGCGAGTCGGTCAGCCCGAGCTCGCCCGGCGGCGAGGCCCTAGGTGGCCTGAGACACACGCGAGACAAGCTCAAATTAGACCTACCACCGAGCCCGCACATACCCTCCCCGAGGCACAACAGAGTATTCAACTTCGTCCTCGACAAGCCGAAGCGGCGCGCACCGGACGAGCGGCCTGCGCTCGGCACGACCCCCCTCGTCATGACGGACGACACGCCCGTCGCGTCCGGCGCGCTGCCCGTGCCCGATCACGACGAGGTCCTCGTCCCCGAGCCCACCTTCTCCACCTTCGGCAAGACCCTGCCGAGGTCCGACCCCGAGCAGAAGATCATCCTCACCGACGAAGCGGAGCGGGCCAGCCCGGTGAAGGAGCCCGTGCGCGGCGAGGGCACCGTGCTCGACAGCGGCGACGAAGACTCCGGCATCGAGAGCACCAAGGCGACACTGGAGCGGAAAACGCCCAACGTCTCTTAAGTAGCGTAGCGTAGGTCGGCGGCGGGGCGAAAGTGCCCCGAGAAGAGCTAGAGCAAATGCAGCTTATCGTCTCCCGGTACGATTTTTGTCACAAGAACCAGAAGCTCCTCCTCATCCTCGAGAATCGGTTTCTGCGGACGCCCTGCCCCGGCGTTGATTTGTTATTATAATCCCGAGATCTCTGATCCCGGGTTCATTACGTTAGCCGATGTAGTATTACCGAAGCTAGGTTAACTAGAGGCGTGTCTTGGCGACGCATCCGTCTCCCTCGCCCTGGTCTATTTGAACATCAACCATGAGAGTTTAATTTTATACAATATCTAACTGGACTAACACGGGAAGATATTTGCTTGGAGATAGATGCTTTTCTACTCACGCAGATCAGTTTGGTTTCCCCCTACTGTATACATATCGGAAAAATGCGATTTATTACTGCAGTTACCTATCTATATATCCATCATGCACTTCTATTTCAATCGAAATGACTTAAGATAACTTTATAAAATTCGGATTTGTTTAACTTGTTGCGAAACATAATCGCAGCGACCACGGATGTTGCAATATGGAAATGATAAAGTAATTTTTAGAAGAACATATTTGACGTTCGCCAAAATTTAAATAGATAGTCTATTATCCGTCAGTTAAATTACCAATGTAATGATATTCTAAAGCATAGCAAATTCAGCGCTTCTTCGTCCATTAGCGTTTCAATTGAATGCAATATACCAACAATGACTTCAGATATAAGGTACAAAATAACCGACAGTATCTATAATAAGTATGTATTTAAGTGCTTTGATACATTTTACAGTCCCGTGATGCTGATGAAACAGCCTAATTTTTAATACTGTAGTTACGATGGCCTATCCAATTTTGTAAAGGTTTTAGCCCACTCTTATACTTGCTAGATTTTTCATACGTAAAGTGTTACTCTAATTTTTAACGTAGTGTAGAGTTCCGTTTGATGTGCGGAGAAGGATACAATTAAGGAAATAGTATAAAATGGCACTGACATAGAACTCAAAAATATATTCTAGCTGATATTTTTGTTAATAAAGTCACGTGTATATGTATTTCTGAGCTCTTTGTCCAATCGTTATGTATGTAGATAATATATGTATACTGATTGTACTATAAGGCGCAATAGGCCAAGATAATGTTAATGCAGATACTATGAATGCGCTTATACAGGTTGTTTTGAAGTCGTTGTCTTTCTATCAAGAGTCAGTTGGGAGAGTAAAAGCGGCCTATATTTCACTTGATTGTCTGTTCACTTCTGGAGGCAGAATCTCATTAGAACCTAGAGCGGAGACCCAAACGCGACTAAAGTCATTCAATGTCTAAATTATTACGTAATACAGTGATTTCACCTACGCACAAGTGAATTCGCATCTTCCACCGATCGAACCTCGAAATTATGAAATCTAAATTGAATATATTGGTTTAAAATTGAGGTTACAAAGCCAATTCTTAGTTAAGTGAAAATTTATATTAGATAAGGTAGAAGTAGATGTAAAGAGTTGTGGTGAATATTGTGTATTCGGCGCGCTGGCGGGCTGGCTGTGGGGACCTACTAGAAACATTTCGCTGATCGTTGGTACAGTGAAGGGCATAAATATGTTTACATTTCTGGACCTTATTTTAAAAAAAAATGTATACATATTGGAACCCTTGACTATACACCTTATCTTCATGCAGTAAGGTTTATAAATTTTACTTTTTCTTAGTTACTCATTTGCTCAGCATTTTATATTAGTTCTAAATTCGAAAATCATAAATTGATTACAAACTTAGCGATTTTTTATACCTACAGCTACACTTACACGAAAGGTTGAGTGTATTTCTTTGCTTCGGTTCCATTACGGCCTAATTTAGTTTTACCAGACACACCCAGAACTCAAAAAGACTTAGTGGCAAAAAATCTAAATCCGTATCTATTGTCAGTGTTAATATATTTTAGTACCGTATAATGGCTAAACTCAACAACTCAAAACACCTAGTTTAAAGAATCCTGTGTTTGAAAGGCAAATGGCACGTGATTTTGAGATGTAGGTCTATTTGGTAAGAGTGGTAAAATGAAATGAAGCCGTAATGCAACCCAAGGTTCTCGTTGATACCCCTATAACAAAGAACGGAGTCGCGCGGTCGCGCCGGCCGCCTCAGTGCCACTCTACAGACATCAGTATAATATGCAATACGTCCAAGTGTGAACCTAATGTGCAATTCTTCTCATTTCCATATCATGGTGTTTTAGTTGTTTAGTTACTCAATGTAAATATAATTTAATGATCCAAGGAATTTTTATGAATATGAAATTTTATTACTTAAATGTATTGTACAACACGTTTATTGTTCTGAACATTATTTTTACAGTTTTAGAATGTTTTCGTTAATGTACAGTTGTAAATAGTGTAGGAGTCCATTTTGTTATGATGTAGTGGAGGTTTCACTCGCTCGTCCTTACTCTTGCAGGAGGGACGTCTCAAATAATTCGAAATCTCTAGCCAGATTCCACTATACTACGTCTATGAAGAACAAGGATTTATTTGAATTGAATGAATTGTCTAATAATTATGGTATTTATTGTTTGTAAGTTGTTATTGATTTGTATGAACTGTCCGCAGTATTTAGAGAATGTGAACGTTGGAAGGTTTTCATATTGTGACTTTGTCTTGTCTTATAAAATTATTTCTATGGAGAAAAAAATAATGAATAAAAATCATAACTCAATTCATGCCTTTTATTTACAACATTTGTAATAAATATTTTCATCATATATAAATTCATAATGTCAAACCTACATAGGTATATTTATCTATTTTGAGATTCATATTTTAACAATAATTTCCATAATACTTGCTTTACTCATGACTCACTTATCAGCCAAGCTTATCAGTCAGTAGCAAACTATAACTACATTCACCCTTCCTTGAACCTTGGACCTTCCACGCGTGCGTGCGTGCTAGTAATCTAGCAAGTCAGTCAGGTCATACAGAAGTATGACCGGTCAGGGGCGGCGCCAGATGATGACGAGGCCGGAGGCGTCGCTGGTGGCCAGCAGGCTCTCGTCGTAGCTGAAGCTCACGCCTAGCACCGGCGATGCGTGCCCTGCGACAATAATACCCTACTTAAGACTGAGAAGCCATCACTTCCTGAAGTGTAAAGGCAAATTTGCAAAAGTCGTCTCCTTCACGATTTTCGTCGACATCTCTTCTATATACCTAAAACTGGTATGGATGTGTTCCTTGTTGTCTCTAGAAAACGAAAGTACCTGTTTTAGTTCATGGAGGGGGGAACACACATAGCTGTGACGTCATAAAGATGGCGGCCGACCGTCGTCGATTTATGTCAAAATCTCGGGTTCTATTTTACCAATCGGTTCGTGTGAGGCTTCATTTGAAAGCTTATTAATACACCTAGATATTTTTCTAGCACGAACGACTTGATGTAAGTGATTGACAAAATACAAACATCGACAGTCCTGTTATCGATAAGTGCCACTTCAACGTCATAGATAAATGTTCGAAAATCGGGGTTGTCTAGTTGGTACCATGGCACATTGCAGTTGATCATAAACTTATGAAATCGTTTTTTCTCTCTCTGAATATTCTTATGTTTGTCTGTGTGATGTTATGTTTCTTTGGGACGATGTTTACTTCGCATTTGGTCCAAAATAATGTTGAACCACGAAATCTAATTTCTGGTAAACTTACAATAAACGAGGCGATTGTCTCTTCTCAGGACGTTTTTCTGGGTGGCATTTTTTCGTATTTAGCCTTGTGTTTACAATTATATTTGCCTTAATATGCAATGTGAATAAATGTCACATTGTATGTCAATTATTTACTTTTTTAATGAATAACGTCTAAGAATATAAAAAGTTTGTTTACTTTTTGACTTTGATAATAAATAGAGGAAGTAAATGAAATGTGTATTACAATTTTTCCTCTTTATCATTACTTCAATGAGTTGGATGATATGTGAATATTTTTAAATAGCTACTGCATGTTTTCCTCTCTGACTTATAATGAAGTACCTACATGCCGCAAGTACAGTGATTTATACGTCAGCGTTTTTTTTATTATCTCTTGAAAGTAGTATCCTCTTTTTGTAAGTGTGGAAATAGTATTCCTTTTTGTGTCATCATTTAAAATATTCCAACCTGGCAACACCTAATATTGTGTGTACTTAGTGGGAACTAGTAAGGAAGTCGATGCATGTTTAGTATAAGTTTATATAGTTTTTAAGTGTCTTATGTACATCCATCTCTGTTTGTTCTCCAAATAAATAAATAAATAAACATGCCGAACTATGAAGAAATAAAACGTGACTTTTTGTAGTAGACAGAACATTGACTTGATAAACATGCCTTAAAAATTTTTGTAACTCTTTTTTTATACTACAAAAAGATAAACAAAAAAGACAATACACCCTGAAAGTTTCATGTGGGCTGCTCTGTATAAAGAGAACTATTCATTGCAAATTATAAAATAAATTGGATCGAAAGTGTACGGATTACGTTCAATTTGTACAAGATCGGTGCACGCGGCGTCTAGGTAGAAAATATTAGTCTTTGTCCGTATTGTATTTACGTCTTGTCGTGGAAGTAGTATGTACTTATCGATAACAGGATTGTCGATATTTTTATTGTGGCAAGCACTAAACAAATATTGTTCCTGCTAGAAAAATATCTAGGTATACTTATTAAACTTACTATAATTTCTTCTTTGACACTTATACCATTACTAAAGTCATTTATTAAATATTTTATAAAATGTTATTTTTTACCCTGCATTATTGCATAAGTACTGATAAAAGATGCTTATAACTCTATAAATAATAACTTTAGAGCAATGTATGTTATTACAAAACAAGTAGATCATTTTATAAGCTTTCCAAAAAAATAAGTTTTTTTGGTGTACAATATAAGTAAACAAGTCTTGACCAATTTTGCTCGACATGGGTTATTATCATCACGCGTCGACTGACAATCACGACGCTCGACTGCGCTGCGAGCGCTGGCATCGCGCCTTGGTGTAAATATTAGTAGGAAGTCTGTATGTTTTCTCAGTAAGTATATTGCAGACGGTCATTATTTAGTTGCTTTATGGATATAAGGCGGTAAAATAAAAACCGTCCCAGATCGAGGGCATTATCAAAGGGACATCGAATTAACCAGAACCAATGAGAAACACTTGGCTCAATTGTGGAGAAATCAAACTTCAGTTATTGAGGCCGAGTATAACCTACTCAAAAGAGTCGAAAATTCAGTGCAACATCAACATAAAACCTTCAATCAACATATAAACAACATCGAGAACAAGGTAGCAAAATTCAAAAATCAATACAGATAAATGAATTTGCTGTGTCATCGATCATCGCAAACAGTATATTATTCAACCTGAAAGGAATCCAAGATATTTTATTGGACACCATCACTAACATCATTTACGGAAAATTCAACGTGCATCTATTAACACCACAACAATTGAAAGATGAGCTGAATATCATATCCGGTCAGTTGCCAAGAGACTTGACCCTTCCATGCGAAAATATCAACAACGACTTACCCCAGTTGTATCAACTAGTGAAAGTGCGAACCAGAATGACCCGCCAGTATCTACTCTTTGAGATCAGAATACCCTTAGTGTTTCGAGATATCTACGAACTCTTTAGATTAATATCAATCCCAGTACAAGACGGAAAAAATATTATCAAAATACGACCCATATCAAATCAAGTGGCTATAAATATCAAAAAGGAACCATTTATACCTATGCTGGATGATCAGTTCAAAAATGTAGTCATTACGATTCGAACACACTTATTTGCACGCTGCGAGGTCCAATTTATGAATTGAAGCGGACACTCACCTTTGGATAGCGGATCAAGTTACAAATGAATGCTCAGCTGACTCTGGCCTGTGTCGGAACATATGAATATTTTACTTTCAATATCATATGTTAAGTTTTGTAATTACTATCATTTGCTATTATGAGTGTGTAAAATAATTAGCAGCATCTCTCATCAATTCTCATCTCCTGGCCGGGAATATGTACGATCCAAGTATCGCACATTTCGCGTGTCAGCATTATTAATGTTAGGTTTTAATAAATCGATGTATCGGCGATTATACCTATGAATCAGTCTACGTTTATACGTGCTCCTAGCTAGTACTTATACATTTTACCTTGGTTATCAATAAAATCATACAACGCCATCAGTGTTTCTATCAAATCTACAATCAACTATCAAGAATCAATCATCACAGGTGTACTATCCGTACAGTAACAAATGCACTTTCAAAGATTAACATCATGCCAATTTAGCCGCGATTTACCGCGTCGTTCTGTACGACATTGGCACTCGCGTTACGGAATTGGCCCTAACATAAGTATTTATTGCTGTACGACGATAAAATCTATATTTTTAGGAAGCTAATAAAATATGCTACCATTTATAACGTTTTTATAATATCATCGCTAAAGTACCATTTTCTTGCATTATTCTGGTAAGTAAGCAAACGTAAAAAGTAAAAAAAGCACGCATAAATATTTTTAAAACCGTTTATTATACGTTATAGGCGTCAACAATACAATTATAGAACGTTTAATAAGCTTTCAAACGACACCTCACACGAACCGATTGGTACAATAGAACCCGAGATTTATGAGTTATGTGTGTTCCCCCCCTCCATGAACTAAAACAAGTAGATTCGTGTTCTAGAGACAACAAGGAACACATCCATACCTGTTTTAGGTATATAGAAGAGATGTCGACTAGTTTTCTAAAACTGGCCGATGCCTCCAGACTACTGGGGTGTCTAACTCAAAAGTACCCCAGAGAACGTTAAATGATAATACCACTACCAAGCGAGATGGTCATATACTAAATTGAATAAGAGCGACAGAGATATATCATTTGTTGTCCTTGTCATAGTTCCATTTTCTTTTATTTTTCTCAAACTATTTGATATGACATTGAATAATCGATTACCAAAATTATAGAGGTTGTTCATGGTAAGGCGCCAGCCGTTCAAATTCTCAACTTTGCTGCATAAGAGCTTTTCCATTTCTCTTGTTGGAACGCGTCGATATGAGTACGATTACTATATGGAAAATACTTTGACTGACCTTGCAGCTTGTTGACCACGGGCTGTGTGGAAGTGCCCTCGATGTCCAGGAAGTAGACGGTGGCGTCCTCGCTGCCGGTTACCACGCAAACGCCCCTCCGGAACGACATGATGGGACAGAACGTCGACTTGACGCTGTGCTCGCGGTGCATGGTCGAGAACTTCTTCTTCAGCGCCAGCGTGCCATCGCGGTCAGCGATCCTGTTGTACATTAACTTTTATCAAACATGCTCGGAAATGTTCTTGTTAGGTTCGTAATTCGCCAGTGGGCTATTCCGGGGCACACCTAGCGCGAGGCGTGTAAAGGATTTTCATACATTACATCACTAAGCCAGTAAGTACTATAAAATAAAAAAAAATAAAAAAAAAAATATTGGGGGACAATTGAGACTGAATCCCAACCCCACGGTCAAACTAAAAAAATAGTTTTGTGGTGAAAAATAATTTCCGTTTGTAATTTTCTATTAATAAATAAATAAATAATAATAAAAAAAGTAAGCAAGTTAATCGTCATCAGAATAATAAAGTCGTTCTTCTAAAACAAGTGACAAATTGTCGTCTTTGTTATGTATGTGGTTCAGTAAACTTTATTAGTAATAGAACTTTAGGCGGTATAGTATAGGTGATCGTTTTTGTTTACTATGACGGTCTTTAAAGACAAATGTGAAATACAAGGGTCCGAAGATTCGAGGCACACCGAAAAAGATCCAAAATTTCAGTCTTGATG
Organism: Notocelia uddmanniana; assembly: GCA_905163555.1. Classification (NCBI taxonomy): domain Eukaryota; kingdom Metazoa; phylum Arthropoda; class Insecta; order Lepidoptera; family Tortricidae; genus Notocelia; species Notocelia uddmanniana. The sequence goes on along the minus strand of LR991061.1, from coordinate 20,148,825 downwards.
CTCACTGTCATACCGCATAAATTTGTTGCAGGATTCATCGGCTTGCTCGGACAGCATTCCTATCGGCAAAGGACTCAGTGATTTGCCAACCGTGTATTAGTATTTTGTGCATACTGACTGAGGCTTGGCCGAGCACGCTTTGCCAGATGCGTGCGGCCAGTGTGTAATCGGCTGGTGGGCCAGCCACGGGCTCCAGCTGACTCACGACAAGGCGCAGATCCCGCAGTAACCCGCAGTGCGGGGCTCCATCACCTGAACAGGTAGAGCTCGTCGCGCGCCACGCTGGCCAGGAGTGCGGGATGGCGCGCCAGCCACGGGCTCCAGCTGAGGCAGGACACGGCGCCGTCCACGCACAGGCGCCGCAGCTTGCTCAGGGCTCCGCCCGCGCCCTCTAGCCGGTAGCTCACTATCACGCCCTAGACAGAGGAGCTTATTTTTAATACCTACTTTTTATTACTTTACTCGGAAATATCTTTCTTATGTTGACGGTTATGTACCGTGGAACACTGTTTTTCGGATGCCGTTAATGGATTCATAGTTTCATACACTGCTGGATTCGACAGATCCACTGTTATTTTTTTCTAGCCTGACTTTTCCTAGAACGGGTTCTCGACTGAGTTTACCATTACTACTGGTGTGAACCTGCTGTCACCGCGCACTACAAACTGAACAGGTTGCTGATCAGCAGTCTACAGTGTTGTGGTTAAGTGACGTATTTTGTTGCAATTCCTTCGATATTTTTGAGACATCCCAGTGCATATCTCAATCATAAGCCTTCTTTTGGTTTTGCTGTAGTCATGTAAAAAACTGCAACGGCCAAAAACAACTCATTGAGATAAATAGAAATAATATATATTGATATTAGTTAGGTTAGGAAAATACCTTGTCGTTAGCAGCCCAAAACATCCGCCCGCTCGACTCGCATGCGATTGACAGCACTCGCCCGCCCAAAATACTGCTCCCACCTGAAATATTTAATTTACCATTATTATTTTTAAATGACGCAGTGTGTGTAGCCCCTTCACAAGGTGGACTGATGACCTGGTAAAGGTCGCGGGAATCCGCTGGATGCGGGTGGATCGGTCATTGTGGCACTCTTTGGGGGAGACATATGTCCAGCAGTGGACAGGTGGATGATAATTCTTTTAGAAGAGTTATTATTCTGTCTCAAAGCTAGACAACGTTCCTGCCGGATCGAAAACTTATAGTCTATAGGCAAATTTGCAAAAAGTCGTCTCCTTCACGATTTTCGTCGACATCTCTTCTATATACCTAAAACAGGTATGGATGTGTTCCTTGTTATCTCTAGAACACGAATCTATCTGTTTTAGTTCATGGAGGGGGGAACACACATAGCTGTGACGTCATAAAGATGGCGGCCGACCGTCGTCGATTTATGTCCAAATCTCGGTTTCTATTTTACCAATCGGTTCGAGTGAGGCGTCGTTTGAAAGCTTATTAAACTTACTATAAATGCTTCTTTGACACTTATGCCATAACTAAAGTCATTTTTAAAATATTTTATAAAATGTGTTTTTTTTACCCTGCATGATTGCATAAGTACTGATAAAAAATGCTTATAACTCAATAAATAATAACTTTAGAGCAATGTATGTCATTACAAAATAAGTAGATCATTTTATAAGCTTTCCAAAAATATAAGTTTTATTGGTGTACAATAATAAGTAAATCAAGTCTTAACCAATTTTGCTCAACATGGGTCATTACGCGTCGACTGACGTCACGACGCTCGACTGCGCTGCGAGCGCTGGCGTCGCGCCTTGGTGTAAATATTAGTAGGAAGTCTGTATCTTTTCTCAGTAAGTATATTGCAGACGGTCATTATTTAGTTTGCTTTATGCATATAAGGTGGTAAAATAAAAACCGTCCCAGATCGCGGGCATTTGCAGCCCAAGCAGGCATGGGATCTGAGGCTCTTCTATCACCCACCGAGCTGCGTACAAAATTTTACGTCTTGCCTTGGCTGTCCCCCCCTTAATTATGCTTAAGCTGTGATGCCCTCAAGCACCCATATAGATCGATTAGGAAGTGTTAATAAACGTTTGTTCAGGTAGTTGAATCCTTATGATCTGATTATAACTCGAATTAAATTTTTCTTTCATTTTTTTTGTTGGTAAAATTTATTTGAACGCCTGCAAATCGTTCGGAGGATCCTATTCCAATTCTGCTTTTGACCCCTGTGACTTAAAACTCCAGTTAACTAGTAAAATTATGGTTAAAAAAAAATATTGGTCAAACTTATTTGAACACCTGCAAGTTACATATTTAAATTGATAAGGTAGAGTTAATTAGTGTTTGTGCGGGCAATTAAAATGTTAGGATTCAACTCCAACTCTACTTTTAAACCCTCTGACTTACTCCACTACTACACTGGAATATTTTATATTTACTTTAGATTTTTTTACTTGTTAAACTTATTTGAACACCCGCAAGTTACCTATCTAGGTCATTAAGGTTGTGTTGATAGACATTTGTTCAGCTAGTTTAATCGTTATGATCTATTGGATCCTTAAAGAATTCCTTGGAATTGTCCAACTCGAATTTTGACCCCTGTGACTTAGATATTCCTTTTGAGTAATTTACTTTTTATTTAGAATTTTTTTTTGTCAAACTTATATGTACGTCCGCCAGTTACATATCTAGGTCGATTATGTAGTGTTTATTAACGTTGTTCAGGTAATTAAATCTTTAGCATCCTATTCCAAATTCCAACTCGACTTTTGACCCTTCCGGCTTAGATACCGAGCAGTTGAAATTATTTATTTCTTCAGAATTTGTTTCTGGCCAATCTTATTTGAACGCACGTAAGTTACCTGTTAATATCGATTAAGTTGTATTAAGGTAGTGGCTGTAGTCATGTGTGAAGGTAGTTAAATCGTTAGAATCCGATTCCGAGTCGGGTTTAGACCTCTCCGACATGGATACTCCGAAATATGTCGCTTCTAGGTAAAAAGTATCAATTTGTCGGTTGTAAATATAAATTTTTGAGTACAACGATGCAATTAAACATTATTTTTATAGATATTTGTCAAAAACACCTTTTATTTGGGAACGTAACGAATGCACTTTCAAAGATTAACATCATGCCAATTTAGCCGATTTACCGCTTCGCTCTGTACGACGTTGGTACTCGCGTACGGATTACGGAATTGGCCCTAACATAAGTATTTATTACTGAACCACGATAAAATCTATATTTTTAGGAAGCTAATAAAATATTCTATCATTTTTATTATAACATCATTCACGCTAAAGTACCATTTTCTTGAATTATTCTGGTAAGTTAGCAAACATAAAAAGTAAAAAAATCACACTTTCATAAATATTTTTAAAACCGTTCATTATACGTTATAGGCATCAAGAATACAATTATAGGACGTTTAATAAGCTTTCAAACGACACCTCTCACGAACCGATTGGTACAATAGAAACCGAGATTTGGACAAAAATCAACGACGGTCGGCCGCCATCTTTATGACGTCACAGCTATGTGTGTTCCCCCCTCCATGAACTAAAACAGGTAGATTCGTGTTCTAGAGACAACAAGGAACACATCCATACCTGTTTTAGGTATATAGAAGAGATGTCGACGACTTTTCTAAAACTGGCCGATTGCCTCCAGACTATTACTCAATTGACTAACAATTTGAAATCACTCACCTCTCGGGTATATCCCTGTAGACACGTTTAGCACCTCCACCATGCCCCTTGCATTTCCGGCCTGATTTGTTCATTAAGGCCTTATTAAATATTTTAAAAATCGGCTCGCCAAAACGAACAAAAAAGAAGGCAGGGTATACTATTACAGAGACTAGCTCAATAAGGCTTGTGTTATGGGATGGGTACTGCACGACAATAAACAGGATGCTTTTTTTTTAAGTCCGTTAGTTGCGAATCCTGAGATGAAATAAAGTAATCTTCTCTAGGATACGAGGAACTCAATTGGTATCATTTCGAAGATATTCAACATTTCATTTTCTTTAATTAACACTCCTATTACTTATAATATAAAAGTTCCTTAACAACTAAACAAATAAATCCTGTTTTGGTATATAAAGTGATAATTTCCCAAGTGGCCAGCTACATGGTAAAAGGTTCAGTGTCCGTCTTAAGATCTCATTAATTACACCTTCTTACACGAAACTTCTAACATATATTTCCTTGACAAAACCTCCTACGTCAAGGTGACAAATATGTATGCTTGTCATAGCTGCCTGTTGTGTGTGTGTTTTTTTGTTTAACTCCACGTTAACCCTTGAGGCCCTTTTGCATTCCTTGGTGATATAATTATTTTGTATGAAAATGACAAAAGGTTTTTGTTTTTAGGAATTTTGAAAAGCTAAATATACTATAAGTATTCACCGATATAATTATGCCTGAAGGAACGGAAATAAAAAAAACCCCTGTATTTAATAATTATAAATACTTAAATACATAGGAAATATTACAGGCTCGGAAACAAATATTCATGTTCATCACACAAATATTTGCCCTGACCGGGATTCGAACCCACGACCGTCAGTTTTATAACCACTAGTCTAAACCAGTTGTCAAAATACTCATACAAAAATTTAGTTAAAACTTTGATATGGAGACCTAGCTATTGTGTATCTGTAAGTCTGTAGTCCGTGTCCCTTTCCCTAAACAATGTTCTTGGCTCTCCAACGCTCGGCTGAACTCGATGCTCCATACAAACGTAGTTTCGTTCTCATTTTAAAACGCCTTGCTGAAATAACATGAAACTTTGTATACACAATGGGAGCCGCCATATATAGGTCCGAAGTTAGTTTCTGTTGCTAGAAATTGTAATAGAAAAAAAAATACTGCGAGTTTTTGAGTTTTTTCCGTGTTGTATGAAAACCTTAATAATCGCTGTATTTTTTCTCTATTATAATTTCAAGCAACAGAAACTAGTAGTTAGGATCCCATTGTGTATACAAAGTTTCATGTTATTCTAGCATGGCGTTTTAAAATGAGAACGTAACTAGGTTTGTACGGAGAACCGAGCTTACTGCGGACTGTTAATGGTTAGTGTTACTGAAAGGATACGATGACCATGTTGTTGTTGGCGGGCTGGAAGGCGACGGCCAGCAGCGGCGCGCGCAGCTGGTCGCGCACGGCCCGCAGGCGCGCGCGCCGCGCCACGTCCCACACCACCAGCAGCCCGTCCAGCCCCACCGACACCACCAGCTCGTTCGACGCCGACCAGTCGCAACCTGCACGCATACCAACTCTATTCAACATTATTTATTCTTCTTCAGTAACACGGCAACTAGATACTTCATAATTGTGACTTGTTCAAAAATCGTCAGTGAGTTTCGAACGTGATCAGTCCAGCAAAAACCGGCGAAGTGCGAGTGGGAATTCACAACATTTCAAATTTTTAAGTAGTATGAAATATTAACTCATTTCGTTAATTTGTCAACAAGAAACTCCAAAATATATTTTTTTATATTTTTATACCTATAGGTTTTCTAAATATTCACGAAAATGTGAAGAAAGCCTAAATCGTCGTAATGACGTCATTACTATGAAGTTGTGACAGTCACAGCGCACAAAAAAACAGCAGTTCACTTTCTTTAGTAAATCTGTCTTAGTAACAGTGCTTCTGTATGATTTGTTACGCTGTGACGCCTTACTTGTCACTTACTCTCTTTTAGAATGAGAAACTTTTGAAATTGTGTTATTAATACGAAATTGGGATATTTTCGAGAATTTAAAATGTGGTTTTACGTAACTTTTTCACAGAATAAGTAATAGTACATACAGAAATTTCACTTCCTAACAAAAACGGCGTTTAGGCATAAGAAACGTACCTACTCTCTGTATCTCTGTCTATCGCATAACTTGTATTCATTCACGCGCGGCACGTGTAGCGTTGGGGTTGTCACTCCATGAATACATTAATAAGGACATATTACTTCACATGTAGGTATGTCAGTGTCATTAAGTCGTTATGAATAACACGAATAATAAAACTGATCTCGTGAAAAAAAAACCATTTAACTCTTGTAACTTTAATTTGTAAGTGAGTAACACAAAAAGTATGTTAATAAAGTATACCTACGGTTCTATTAAGATACTCTTTTTAGGGTTTCGTACCCCCTTTTATAGAAGATTATTTTGAATAGTATAGCCATTGAGTATTGGCTATGTGCAAGTCTGAAACGTCAAACGTCAAAGGTCCCGAGACTATGTCAAAATTTAGAGATGTCAAATAATGACACATGAATATTTTATTTACTTTAGTAAACGAGAAAGACCCCGTATTGGAAATTTTACTGAAATAAATAAGAGAATAAATAAATACATACAAACCAAACGAATCGTAGGAAACCGTTAAGAAACCAATACGAGTAGAAAACGTGAAAGCAAATCTGACAGTGGTCCCCGGTAAGTACACATTTCTGCCATGTAAGAGACTTGAATTGGAAATTAATATGATTGCTTGTTACAATAACAAAGTTTATATACAATTACTGACTTTTTTATATTTGATTCTCTTTAAAGACATCCACATTATGAATAGGAGTTATTTACTCGCGGTTCGTCATAATTCAAGTCGGCGGCGGAGGCGGATCGCGACACGACGCACGTGCTCGGGCGGCGACGGCCTTCGCCTGACTGATCACCCCGGGCTTTGCAAGCGGTGGGTATAAAATGCGACGCGCTCCGCCGATTGCAAGCCCCTTGACTTTTTATCCTCTATTTGATTTCATCGGAAAAAAGCCTGCTTAAAAAAATGAAATGTTGTCAATTGCGCACCGTGGGTTCCGTACAACTAAAAAACAAATGTAATTTATCAATATATTGGTATTTTTTGGTAAAATATACGTAATAATAAACATTATTAATCGCCAAATTTTAAGTCCAAATGGAAAGTTGAAAAATTCTTCGAAACAAAATGTGGGACCGACGCAAGTGACAGCAATAGGGCTAATTTTGTTACATTCGGTCAAAACGGCAGCAGTATTGTATATGTCTGTATGTATTAAATGAATAAGAGATTTTGACTTTTCTACCTTTTCATATGCATGGCCACTTCTGATGCTGACTGCACCTAATAACAGTTCAAAAAAGAATTCGTTGTCAGACCTGTAACGGGCTGCGTGTGACCCTCAAGCACAAAGCTGACGCGCGGCGGTGAGGCGGTCACGTCGCAGATGGACACGGAGCCGTCGTGCGACGCGCACGCCAGCTTTGACCGGTCGTTGTTCGCAAACTTCACCACGCTCACTTGCTCAGAGTGCTGAAATAAAAGACATATTTTTTTTATTGATTTTTACTCAGACCATAAAGATAAATAAAAAATAACTTTTCTCGATAAATAATTTATGATTTATTTAGTTATTTATTGGAAAACCAACAGCACATGAAACAATTTGACAATAACAGACATTTATATATATATATATATATATATTATATATTATCTCCGATTTATATATATATATATATATATATATATATAGGTTCTCACAAATAGAAATTGCATAGAAAATAACTTCGCTAAGTAAGTATATATAGTGTACAATTAGCTATTTACGATACAAGGGTTGTAAAACAAAGAAAGGCCGACATCGCAGATGTTTGAGGCCCGAGCCGCAGGCGAGGGTCATAAATATGCGGGCTGTTTTACGACCCGTGTTTTGTACACAATTTTACTTCACCACTTGGCCAAAAAGTGGGTTTTTCCGGACGCGCAGCGCTTTTTGGCAAGGTGTGGTGTAAATATTATTACAGACAAAATAGAAAGGTCAAGCTCAGTCAAAGAATTTAAGCGTTAAAATACGGCGTATAGTCTGCGTATTTATATTAAACACATCAATATCGTGCTCTCTTGACAGACTGTTAAGTGATCTACCCGCGCGAATAAGAAAACTGTTACGTCTGTAATTCGAGGATGCAAAACGAACAGAAATAAATCAGTACAATTTTCTTATACTACTAAATGTCTTAAGAGGGCGCAGTACGTTTGGTTCTCCATACAAACGTATTTATGCTCTCATTTTAAAACGCCATGCTAGAATAACATGAAACTTTGTATACACAATGGGATCCAGCTTGTCTAGGGCGGAAATTAGTTTCTGTTGCTTGAAATTATAATGGCGAAAAAATACAGTGATTATTAAGGTTTTCATACAAGCCGTAAAAAACCCCAAAAAACCGCTGTATTTTTTTTCTTTTTCAATTTCTAGCAACAGAAACTTATTTTCGACCTAGGTATGCCGGAGATTGTATTGAGAACCGATCCACACCGATCGTACTGCGCCCTTTTAATGCTATATATGGGGTGCAGTGAGTGCAAGCAACAATTAACTGGGCTAGTATTTAAAGTTTTAAAGGCAAGGTTTTTTTTTGTGTGCAATTTAGAGTGCAATTTAGTATTTTTGATAAACGATTAAATTTTTTCCAATTCACTGGTCTAGAATAACATACAAAATCGTTAAAACATTGGATGGCTACGAACACATCACCCGTGTATTTGGTTCTAGATCTAGCAACAAAACATTTTTGACTCGTTTTGTGTCTGGTAGTTTTATTGGAAATTAAATACGAACATAAGTCAATGGAATAATTGAAATTACTTATTTGATATTATTATTAATGTTTTCACAAAAGGAGATACTAAATGCAAATGCACCTGGTCAAAGATGTGGTGAACTCCAGTGAAGGCATAATTCTCTGATATTGACATTTCATTCTTCTTCTTACTGCTGGAGCTCTGTGGGAAGTCGTCCAGTGCAAGACTTGCCTGGAATAAAAAAAAACAGTTTTTTAGTAATTTACCGAGTACAAGATTTTTCAATATAACCCCTTATTTCCCACGCCCGGAGATTACCGTAACCATCTATTCATAAAAATCGGCCAAGAGCATGTCGAGCCATGCTCAGTGTAGGGTTCCGTAGTTGCCCCATGAACTCAAAAAAAATCAATAACAAAACGGAATACCTTCGCAGCGTTTCATACGTCTTTTACTAAGAAGAAAAGACTTTTACGATAACTCAAAAACAACTAAACTGATCATGTCCGCTAGAGTTTTCGTTGAAAGTCTTTATTAAGCTTTACATTCACGTTTTTTTTTCATATCTTTTGGACCCATAGTTCTAAAGGGCAGGGGACACATTTTTTTTCTATTGGAGTGATTAATTTCGAAAATATTCATTTTATCAAAAAATGTCTGATCAAGGCCTGTATTCATTTTGATAAACATATCCGACAACACCCCACACCATACCCTATGGTGTGGGGTGTTGTCGGATAGAAGAATTGAAGCGAAAAAAAAATCATCATTCATATATAGGTATATATCCATACCAAATTGCAGCTCTCTAGCTCTAACAATCACAGAGCAAAGCCTCGGACAGACAGACAGACAGACGGACATGGCGAAACTATAACAGGGTTCCTAGTTGACTACGGAACCCTACAAATGATTAATTTTGTACTAAAGCAGTAACACTGCTAACGAAAATGCCTACAATGATACTTAAATTTGAAAAACAATTTAAAAGCGACAAGGGGCGGTTTATTCGATTAGATTTTATTTTCGTTTACCTAATATTTTACACCCAATGAGGTCAAATGTAAATTATCCCTAATAAATTTTAAAATAAGAAAAAAAGAAAATTATATCCATTTGCATCTTGTTAACAAGTTATTTTTTTGTGTTTTTAGTCTATTAATGTTTATACCTATTTTCAATTAACATAAACAAACAAGTCTAAATCTCTTTCAATCAACTTTATCTCAATTTAGTTGTTTTTAGAGTTCTACAGTCCAACTAGGGTAGTGTGGTGTACCTTGCTGCTGGAGCGCTGGCGTGAGGAGGCAGAGCTGATGGAGATGTTGTCCTGGACACCATAGCGACGCTGCAGCAGCTGGCTCCGGATGTGCAGGTACTTCTTTATAGTCTCTATATCCTAATAATAATAAGCCTTTATTGAGACAGAGTCAATATTGACTGTAGTGTTAATTTTATGGAATAAATAAATAAATATTTGTTTTTAAGTACATGTTTTATAAATAGCTTTTAAATATGATTTATGATAAAAACATATTTTATTTTTATTTTCTATGCCTTGACTATCCTGTCTGTATGACTTTTATAGGCAAAGGCCTCCCCCAACTGTCGCCATTTCTCCCTGTCTCTGGCTATTGTTGTCCAACCTCCACCTGCTGTGGCTTTTATGCCATCGACCCATCTTTCTCTATATCCTACAATATATCATCTCTCATTTCTTTTTTTAATTTTATGACATATAATACCTACAGTAAATTCCGGAATTACAGTCAACCGGTACAGTCAAGGAACTGGTGATATTACTTCGCACTAACAGAATCTTGTACAAGATGGACCTATTTACTTAGAAAGGGTTTTGGTATGATAACATATACGATTAACTAACTACCACCTATCGTTCAACATCGTTAAAAGTAGGGTATGCAAATTCCCGGGAAATTTCCTACAAATCGGGACCAGGACTTCAAACCCTAGTTAAAAGCGAGATAACGTTATATGCGGAGTCATGATAAGCTGATCAAACAGTATCACAACTAATACATAGTACCTGGGCCAGGCACAAAAATCGTTAGCCTCTCGCTCGAAAACTAGTACGTCAGCTGGCGATCCGTTGGTGGGTTGCGGAGCAGCAGCCTCCCAAAGACGTAAAAAAACAGACATTTGCTCTTGACTGAAACTTGTATCTAACCCACCAACGGAATCGCAGCTGACATTCATGGGGGTTCATAATATAACTTTCTTAATCATTGGACAAGTTATCGTGCGGGAAATCCCACATTGAAATCTGTTGCTGGCACAGTCTATAATTTAATCATTGAGTATCATGGTTACTAAGCAAACAGTAAACAGAGATTGCAACTAGTGATGTCATGAATTAATTACTTACTAATCAAATCTTTCTAATTATTCAATGTATAGATAGATAATCAGCAATTTAATAATCAATTAGTTATTTTCATAAAACAGTTTTCACTAAAGTTTTGTGTATTATTATATTGAATATCCACTAATCAATACTAATAAGTTTCTCTGGAAAATCAATGTATAGTATAAGTATCAATTATTTATTTAGTTATTAAGCCTTTGTTTTTCCTTAACAGTTCTATTTGTTGCTTTGTAAGTTCTGTAAAATAATACTAAATTAAGGACCCGTGACAGGTATATGCCTCTTCAATGTCTTTCCATATGTCTTGGTCTTTTGTGCTGTTAGTCCAATTTGGTCCTGCCACTGCTTTAATGCCATCAGACCATCTTGCTTTAGGCCTTGCCACTCGCCTTTTCCCTTGTAGTCCTGGCCATTTAGTTACTTCTTTGGTCCATCGCTTGTTGATAATTCTTGCTATGTGGCCAGAGTATAAATATTATTCTTACAAATTTTATTCACATTTATTCTCTTACTTATCTTACAATTTAGTTTAGTCAAAAGCCAGCCCCGCACCACCCTCGGTGGAAAGATGCCCATCACGCTCGGTGCGTTGCCACACTGAATCGCGATGGACAGACGTTGCACCAGGAATGACCCGGAACGGGGGTCATGACCCCTCTCTGTCAGACGGCACCCGATCTCCTTGACAAATTTTCTGGCCTCCGAACCCCAACAACCGGTCGTTTCTACCGCGAGCGGGACAAATAAATAATTCTGCAAATCTCTTAAAAATTAAATCTATAAGCACATTTAATTTAATAACATATTTATCAGTTGAACTTAGTAAAATATTGTAATAATTATTTTCCTATGTCTGTATGGGATGAAATGTCTATAAGAAATACTAACTTACTTTGAATTTAGCATTTTCTCTAAGTAATTGACTGCGCCGTCGAATATAAAGGGTTTCTGAAAATGTATCAAAGGTATCGTTTAAGTTTATAATGTTTTTAGTTGCATGTACATACTTTGAAAAGAATATTATAAAGGTTCATGTATTAAAGTTCCTTACTGAAGTTGGGATTATTCGGAGCCCTGTACGCATTGAATCGAGCGTCTAAAGCAAATATTTGTTGTTGAAATGCTGCTGCCATCTTCCTAGTAGTACATTTATTTCACTAGTTTGTAAGAACCATGTTCTATTTGTATTTGGGAACATTTATTGTACACTACCAAATTAATTTTCCACCAATTGCGTTGAACACATAAATGAGAACAAAGCTAAATCCAGCGAAATCACAATCCACCTGCGTTCAACGCAACATTAGCATTTAAACGGAGTGTTTATATTCTCTTTGCATTTAGCACAACATTAGCTACCCAGTCAACTCAAGTGTGAAGTGAACTCAATTGTGTCAATGTCATATCATACTGACAGTCTGACAATCCAAAACGTCACAAACGTCAGTTTTAAACAAAATGTTATAGTCCTACTATAAGATATAAATTCAAAGGTTTGGATGTTTATTTTAATATGTAAAAATCAAATAAAACTATATCTAAACTTAAAATATGTTTAAAAAATTGGGCCCCCTAGGCATGGTTCCTAAGATGCAATAACAATTGAATTGAAATGACAATGTCAAATATCGACATTGACAGTTAGTAATAAACCGTCATTTCGATCAACCTTACGGCGTTATTGAATATATCTCGAACACACCACGCTCTGTCATGTCATGCCGGATGTGCCGGATCCACACCACAGATATCAGAGTTAGGGAGGTATTCCACTCATCTAATATCTTTGTTTTTGAACCGCAGTTCTTAAAAAAAAACCTTTAGGAGGAGAGTCATCATCATCATCATGTCAGCCGAAAGACGTCCACTGCTGTACATAGGCATCCCCCAAAGAGGAGAGGAGAGTGCTGAGTCATTGGGAAAAGAATTCTACGTAGAAATATCAATATATCCAACACAAATAATAAACAAAACAGCACAGTTCCATTAGAACTGTGTCACTTTGTAACATTGACTAAGGCTTGGTTGCAGCAACTTACGATCACAGACCGATCAACGTTAAATATGACGCCGGCAGCCCGGCTAGTATGATAGCTTATACCGTAACGTTATATGTGACGTTTCAGTACATTTTGGCCATATAACGTGACGGTATAAGCTATCATACTAGCCGGGCAACTGTCATCCCATAGAAACTTATCAAACTTGCCATATATATGTTTGGTGCAACCCAGCCTAATTTGCAAACTTGATATTTTGTGTGAAAAACTAAGCAAACTATACCAACTGATGCAAGGCGCATTTGAATTGAAATTATTTATTTCGGACCTTGATCCATATCATATGTTAGTTACAATAATAATAATAATACTTTATTACTATTTCCAGTGCAGTCAGTCAACGTAGGGCAGCTTGTGGCGAGCTGTTAGGGAGCAGCGACCCTATGTACCTGAGTGCTCCTGGGGGTGTCCTGTGGGTTGGTTGTATGAACAGGCCCCCCGCCTCTGGCTTGCCTTAACCGGCTGTCCAGAGTGGAGTCGCTAGAGCTGTTGCTCGGGGGTGGATGTGGTCACCTAAGTGGCACCTCTCTACCCCCAGCCCTCTGCACCGGTGTTGCCCTTAGGCCATTTTTAATGTCGCTATTTATAGGGGCCCATCTAGCAGATGGCGAGTCACCGTCTGCCTGAGATAAAAATGTGAGACAGTTTTATTAGGCAGACGTCCGTTGTCTCACTCAATAGCCCAGCCATTAGTCCATCATATTCACCCAATAGTCCGGTTCATTTAGATTCCATCAATCAGCAATAGTTCCTGTACACCCTGGCGGGCGCTGTCTCTGTGTGCGTCCCAAGACACGGGCAGGGACAGCATCCGCTCGGTTCGTTCGAGGTCTTCGCGCGGACCTGTTGGGGCCCGGGGAGGCTTTACGCGGCATGTGCCGCTTGTAGCGGGATCAACCGCCGTCCGCAACCACGGACGGGTAGCTGGGTTGAGCTCTTGCTCGTCAGGTCAGGTGATGGGGTCTTCTGCTTCGTCCGTCAGCGAGGTCGAGCCCTGCCGGGTGAGACCCCCTAAGGGGAGGCCCAGCGAGCGACCTCAAGCCGACGGCACTGCAGGAACATCCATGTCAAATCCGGGTGGGGCGGGCGGGTTCGTTCGAACCAGGTCCCGCGGTAGAGCCCTCTTGTCGGGCGGCCTGGAGTGGTACGGGGCTATGTCCTGCAGGTGGGTCTGGCGGGAGCCGTCCGCACGTTCGAACATAGCCCTGGACAGCCTGGTGATGAAGTCGTCCAGTTGTTCTACGCCTAAGTCCCTGTGCAGCACCGCGTTGCTCACGTAGTGGTGGGCGTTTGCCGCTGAGCGCAGTGAGAGCGACTGCTGCGCACGCAGTCGTCTTCTTCCGCATTCTCCCACTAGCGCGTACCACGCGGGTGCTGCGTACGTTAGGCGGGGTCTTATATATGCCTTATATATTCCGGTCTTGGATTTGACAGATAGGTGCGACTTCATCACCGGCATGAGTAGTGCCCGTGCTGCGCGCGTTTGTGTTATGGTGTTGTTTACGTGGGCGGCCATAGTCAGACGCCGGTCGATAGTGATACCCAGATATTTTACCGACCGCTGCCAAGCTATCGGCTGGCCCAGTAGCGTCAACTCTGGTGGGAGATGGGTCTTCGGGCTTAGGGCGATGGCCTGGGTCTTTGACACGTTCACGCGTGGCCTCCAGTCATCAAGCCAGGTTGGTAGTAAGTCAAGGGTGCGCTGAATCTTGACTGCTGCGTGTGGCAATTTGATAGACGTGGCGATGTACGCGGCATCATCGGCGTATAGGGCGAGGGTGCTCCCGTCGCTCACTGGGATGTCATCGGTGTAGCATGCGTATAGGACTGGGGACAGGCAGCTCCCCTGTGGCACTCCGGCGGTTATTGGCCTCTTTGTGGACGTGGCGTCCTCAACCGCCACTTGGAAGGCGCGTCCGTCCAGGAAGGAGGCCACCACCCGGACCGTTCTTCGTGGTGTCGGTGATGCAAGGAGTTTGTGGACCAGGCCTGGGTGCCAGACCCGGTCAAAGGCCTTTTCCATGTCTAGGAGCACAGCTACCGCGTGCTCCTTCTTATTCTGCGCCGCTGCTGCGATGTGGAGGAGTCTCGTGATTTGCAGGGTCGTTGAGTGCTCCGCTCTAAACCCGAACTGCTCTTCGCGTGGCTCGATGTGCGGTGTCAAATGGCGGAGAAGGAGTCGCTCGAACACCTTTGACACCGTCGGCAGCAGGGTGATTGGGCGGTAGCTCTCAGGGCGCAGGATGTTTTTCTGTGGTTTCGGCAACATGATTACTTTTCCCAGCTTCCAGGATTCGGGAAAGTGGCAAGTCCTGGCGATCCCGTTGAAGAGCCGCGTCAGCGTCGCGATTGCTCGCGGGGGTAGGTGACGCAGCGCTTCATTGGGGATCGCGTCCGGTCCTGGTGCTTTTCGTAGCTTGGATCGCCTTATTGCCCGCAGGATTTGACCAGGGGTGAAGGTGATGGGTTCCTCGTCTGGTGGCAGTGTTGCATCCAGGAATTCTTGGACCTCTTGCTCCACCTGGTCGTTGTGGGTTGCATTGGTCTTGGGATTGGGCCGGAACTGGTTCTCTAGGTGTTGCGCGAAGATCGTGGCTCGATCCTCGGCGCGGTATCTCGGCGTTCCGTCTGGGGCCAGGAGTGGGCGTATAGGGGCCGGTCTGCCCGATACACGGCGGCACAGTTTGTGGATGCCGCACCAGCCTTCGTCTTCCGCCGCTTCGACGTCCTCAAGCCAAGTTTGTTTGGAGTGCGCCGCGAGGCTGTCTCCAATTTTCCTGGCGAGGGCGTTGAGGCGAGTTTTCAGCGTTGGGCATTGTGTTTGGTTGTATAGCCGTCTCATTTTCCTCTTTTCCTCAATCATGGCCAATGTTTGTGCTGGGGGTCTGCCTCTGAGGTTGCCACGCCTTGGTCCATCCTGGGTCTTTGTTGACGCATTGATGGCGTCCTGGGTGTTCTTGGCGAATAGTTCGGCCAGCCGGTCGACTTCTTCTGCAGTGTTTGCCGAGAAGGACGCCGAGTGTTCAGCCATGTGTGCCGTGAACTGACTCCAGTCGGTCTTCCGTTTCTTGGTTTGGCTTTGCTTCTGAGTGGTGCTGGTTGCTATCTCCAGGACCACTGGTTGGTGATCCGCTCGGTGTACCCCTTGCATTTCATTAAATTGTCAAAAGGGCCTCTACGTGTTGGCTATGTGGCACTCGGTTGGTACTTCGGTACCTCGGTACTTCGGCTCCGCGCACGCCTTCCAAAGGTCCGGGACACCATTGTCCCGTGAGCGGATAAGACATACAATAATACTTAATTCCTATTGGCTATGTGCGAAGTAGGTGGTGGGGGTAAGCTAGGCGATCGTAGCGCACACCATGGCAGAAATGTGTACTTACCGGGGACCACTGTCAAATTTACTTTCACGTTTTCTATTGGTTTCCTAATATTCGTTTCGTTTATATGTATTATTTATTCTCTTATTTATTTCAGTAAAATTTCCAATACGGGGTCTTTCTCGTTTACTAATTGTTTTTTTTTATCGAGATTTTAGAGGTAAACTATTAACTCGTCATGGACGCTGAGGTGTCAGGAGGGACACCGCAGGAGGGATGGTGCCCACGACCTTATGGGTCGGCAGGTCTTTACAGGTACCGAGGTGCCTGTATTAGTACGGTTTAAGCCTGTCTGTCAGTTTGTCTGTCTGTGTATGGTGGGAGAAGGCCGTCGGCCTGGTTAGTATTGTTAGGTCTATAGTAAATTGTCAGTCTGTCGTTTGGGGTGGAAGAGATGGTTCCACCTGCTCTGGAGAGCTGCGAAATCACTTCCTCCACCCCTCTGCCATCTGTCAGGTCTGTAACTTCAATTCCCGGGCCTCCCGGCATCGTCTCCGGGGGGCGCGGGGCATGGTTTAGTAGTATTTTCTTTAAGAGGTCATCGTCTGAGTCAAGTAATACGTCTTTAGGCCGACGGCGCCCTCTTTTTGGGTTTGCTACCGGAATGTAGTCTGCTGCTGCCCTGATGAGGGGATTCGGGTTGTGTGGCGCAGCATCGAAATACCGCCTTGATGCCAATGTCATAAACTGCTTAACTGTTTCAAGCCCCAAGTCCCTATGCAGATCAGCATTCCTCACAAACCAGGGGGCGCCCACTGTTCTCCTGAGGAACCGATTTTGCAGGACCTGGAGCTTATTCAGGCGATACTTCGGTGAGTGCGCAAAGACCACGCTGGCATACAGGAAGATAGGCCGGATACATGTTTTGAAAAGTGTTATTTTATTTCGGGTGCTTAATTTACTGGTTTTGTTTGTCATGGGGTGCAGCCTCCCCATGACAAACGCAGCCCTGTCTCGGATGGTTTTCACATGTTTTTCAAAGTTTAGCTTTCTGTCGAGAGTCACTCCCAAATATTTAGCCTCGGCGCTCCACGGAATTGGTTGGTTATAAAGATGAATTTGGGGGTGACGCTCGAGGATGTACTTGTAGTTGGATGTTGCTCTAGTGAATAACAGTGCCACACTCTTTGTCGGATTTACCTCGATCCTCCACCTGTTAAACCATTCGCCTAGGGCGGTAGCTGCAGACTGGAGGAGCGAGGTCAACCTCCTTGGTCTATGGGACGTTGTGTATATGGCAGTGTCATCCGCGAATATAGAGTACTTATATTTGACGCCGGCAATCCTCGGCGTGTCGTTTATGTAGAGTGCAAACAGGGTGGGAGAGAGGACCGATCCTTGCGGCACCCCCGCACCCACCGGATGACGACCCGACAGGGTGCCCTCCACTCTGTAGCTAAAGCTTCTTGATGTTAAAAAATCTCTGATGAGTCTAGCGAGTCGGTCTGGCACTCCGGTGGTTAACAGTTTATAAACCAATCCTTCGTGCCAGACCTTGTCGAACGCTTTAGCTACGTCTAGGAAGACAGCTCCCGTGGGGGCTGCCCTCCTAAGCGTCGTCATCCCGTGCAGAATGTGTTCGACGAGTCGGTGGACCTGGTGCGTGCAGGAATGCCTGGTCCGGAACCCAAACTGTTCGTCCATTAAGGGATTACCGGCGTCTATGTATTCCTGTATCCTGATTAAAATTGATCTTTCGTACACTTTACTGAGAGTATTCAGGAGACTTATGGGGCGGTAGGTCGAGGCCTCTGTACGAGGTTTACCCGGTTTGTGGATTCCTATAACAACTGCCACCTTCCAGGCTGCAGGGAAGTGGCAGTTGTTCAGGACGGTGTTAAGGATACTCAACAGTTTGTGTAGAAGCAGTCTATATATTGTACTTTGTGTGTAGAAGGTCGTTTACTAAAGTAAATAAAATATTCATGTGTCATTATTTGACATCTCCGAGTTTTGATATTGTCTCGGGACCTTTGACGTTTCAGACGTGCACACAGCCAATTGTTCGTTTTTTAACCGACTTCCAAATTTCAAAAGAGGAGGTTATCAATTCGGTTGTATGTTTTTTTTTTTTTAATGTTTGTTACTCCATAACTCCGTCATTTCTTAACCGATTTGAAAAATTTTTTTTTTGATTGTATGTATATATATCCAAGTTGGTCCCGTTTTTGTCAAAAGGCAGTTCTGATGATGGGATCCATGAGGAATTGAGGGAACTCCTCAAATCTTTAAGGCAAACATATAGTGATTTTTGTGTTTTTATCAACAAGTCAAGCATTTGCATCCAAAAATGTGACATTGGATGAAGTGGAACTGCTGATGATGATCAGAACAGAACTCTTCAACGACGAAAAGTTCACGTTTGGCGATTTGTCCTCCTAGCTGTGTTTGTTAAGCAAGTTCTATTTTCACGATTAATTTTTGTCATGCTCGAGTTCTGATGATGGGATCCATGAGGAGTTGAGGGAACTCCTCAAATCTTAAAGGTAAACATATAGTGATTTTTGTGTTTTTATCAACAAATCGAGCATTATCATACAAAAATGTGACATTTGATGAAGTGGAACTGCTGATGATGATCAGAACAGAACTCTTCAACGACGAAAAGTTCACGTTTGGCGATTTGTCCTTCTAGCTGTGTTTGTTAAGCAAGTTCTATTTTCACGATTGATTTTTGTCATGCTCGAGTTCTAATGATGGGATCCATTAGGAATCGAGGAAACTCCTCAAATGTGAAAGGCACACAAATAGTGATTTTAGTATTTTAATGAACTAATCAAGCATTTTCATTTATAAAAGTGACATTTGATGAAGTGGAACTGCTGATGATGATCAGAACGGAACTCTTCAACGACGCGTAGTTCACGTTTGGCGATTTGTTCTCTTCGTTTTGTTTGTCAAGCAAGCAAGGTTTTCCCTTGATTTCATGAGGAATTGAGGGTACTTAGTCTTCTACCATTATAAACATACTTATAGCCATTTTTGTATTTTATTGTATGGAATCTAAGAGTGCACCAGCTAAGATTAATAATCTTTCACCGGACTCCCCCATTGAAGTCGGTTTTTTTTTCTTAAAAATTATTTTTATTACACACAAAACATATTTCTAAGTTAGACTGCCCTTTGTAGTAAAAGGGTTTAAGAGGTATTCCCTGTTGGATACATGGATATTACCAGCGATCGGCCATCGGAAGTATTTTATGTCAATTGGATGACGAAATTATTACATGGACATGACTAATTAATTTATTGCACATTTTTTTTTCCTACTAAAAATTTATGTTCTTTTATTGAGTTACTATCGAGGTTTTAACATGTCTATTACCTATGTTATGATTATGAAGCACAGGCCACTTATAATTATTTATCAAACGAATCCGGACCCCCCCCCCCCCCCCCCCCTTAGGTCTCGATGGTACACTGGTTATCCCTAGAGCCGGAAAGGAAACCCACGACCGCAATTGAGGCTATTGATCAGTGCGAATTTTTCCCCCTAACATACACGTACAGAAATGTAATTTTCACTCGTCCCGATTCTTGGCACTCGCCCTATACCCAGTGGAATAGTCATTAAAATGTAGTATGGATCAGTGAGGGTAGTGTTAATAGTCTAGATTGCCAGCATCGAATAATTTTAGCCCGCGGCCACGTGAGGAACTGTGAAATTTCGCAACTTGTTCTAAAAGTCATAAACCGTGCGTTTTTCGACAGCAAAATCTGACCATCTTGGAAGGGCCACAGCTTTGTCCCTAAGCTGCACAGTTGGGCATGAATTGATGTAAATTTAATGAACTTAAAAAAAGTACTACCCTACATTTTGCGATCGACAATCTTACATTTTATGACTTTTAGCTTTTAGGACATGAATACCTAAGTGAAAAAGTTTCGCAGTTTTTCGCGTGGTGCCCAACAAGCTCAAATTTTACAATGTTGCAAGATTGGATGGTCACTTCCCTTATTGATCCATATATCATACTTAGGTAAATAAAAGCGGCCAAGTGCGGTTTGGGCGGCGCGCAGTGGGGGGTTCTGTACCTGCTGCTATTGGTCCTAGTTTAGAACCACTATCCTGTACTGTGAGTTAGGAGGGGTCGTATTTTATAGGAAACTCACGGCACTTTAAGGGCGAGGCAGTTTTTCAGCGATACCTAACTTAGAAACTATTGGACCTGTCTTTTTCAAATCATTTTTCGGTGAAAATATTTAATAAGAAAAAAATCATGGACATAATGCCCATGATTTTTTTCATATTTTTTGATTTCACGGTTCGAAAGTTAGGGGAGGAACACAATTATAGTGACTTTTGGAGCGATTATCTCCGATTATATTCACTTAATCAATAAAACTGCTGAGAAACCACATATTTATTTTTGAAGACCAATCAATTGATGTGCCATATGTTAACCTAGATTTTTTTTATTTTAAGTTACTTGTATGGAGTGTCCCCAATTTTTTTGTTATCTTACTACGTAGCGGCTTACAAAACATCTTTAATCCAAATTTTATTTCTTTGTTTGTTGATTAAAATGCCTATGAGATACGGACAGACAGACGGACATGACGAAACTAGAACTACATCGTGCTATAGGATGTAAAACTCCGAGTGTTTAGTAGGGTTACTATTGCTCGTGGCAAGATAGTCTCTCAGGACTTATGAAGAACATATTTTCCGCACTTCTATCAAAATGTATGTAGGTACCTCATTGTCTTTCAATTTGCGTTTTTTGGGTTCCGTACCTCAAAAAGAAAAAAAAACGGAACCCTTATTACGCTTGTTTCTCACAGGCGTGGTATAAAAAAGGATCACTCGTGTGTCTATCCGTCCGTCTGTTACAGCCAATTTGTTCCGAAACCACAGGACCGGTTGAGTTGAAATTTGGTACCTACACATATGTACCTAAGTCGGTGACCCAAAGATGGACGTGTAACGTATAGTACAGTAACAGGAGCAAATATTTAAAATTCCACGAGATTATAAGGCGCTTAGTGCAGTTTTTGGGGCAGTATAAGTTATGAGTCATAATAGTTTTTGAATTTTTAATGTTCAATTAAAGGTATTTTGGATAGGTATTTCTTATTTAAAAAAATGTGTTTTTAAAATATATCCGTATAGATATCACTTCAGACGATTAATTAGCCAAAAAATTAACTGGGACTACTTGGAAATAATTCCTGGCTTGCTCAATACATTTTAGGTCCTGTTATAGAGCCCACCCTGTATGAATGAATTTTAGACATGGGGCCAATTTTGAGGAGTAAATTAGGAAATAAAAACAAGTTTTCAAACTATATCATGTGATATAGTTTGAAAATTAACCTATCAAATAAAAGGTCTTAATGTGAGAATCTAAATTTTTTTTATAAATAATTTTGAAGACTGAAGTGATTTGAGAAAATAGACGAAAATTCATCTCCGAAAGAACACACAAAATATTCCTTTACCTGTAGATTTCAGAAAACCTGTAAAAAGTCTAGGTTTAATAGTTTTTGAGATATCGATAGCATGTGAATTTCCTTTGACGAGATGCGACTTTTTGAATTCGAAGTACAGGATAGTGGTTTCACATTTGGAGTGAGTAGTGGTGGGAATGGAGCCCTTGTGCGTGGTCCGACACGCACTTGGCCGGTTTTTTTGCTAAAGAAAAATTTCGCGCCCCCCCCCCCCTCTTAGAATTTCTATATCTACGTGCTTGCCGTTATTAGGTAGGTTTAGGCATTCTTTCATATATCACAATGTCAATCTTTTATATATTACATTCAAGCATACGGTTGGTCTTTTAACATGGAACACTGTAGCCTATGGACGCTATCACACATGTGGCTGGCCGACGAGCATAGATATTTTGATATCATTGCCGACGAGTTGATTTGAGAACTCGCTGTGACAGCCAAAAACAAATGTGCACTGCATTCCGATAGCAAAAACAAATGCCGACTGCATCTCACTCCCGACACAGCGCATCCTCGGGAGCTCTGGTGACCTTGCTCGTTACTAGGAACTACAACAGCGCAGACCCAATAGCCATCTAATTAGGTACAGCTTCCTGAAAGTAGTAGTTTCCTAGTTGCATTGCTCATATGAATGAGATGACATTTTGCTGTACCTTACCTAACTATTAACTAAGTAGAGGTTTATAATTCTTCTTTCTGAGCCATTTACGGAAACGAATAAACGATTTCGTTATCGTATCTGGGGTGCTACCGCGAAGTCTGTCAACGGAACGAAAAACGAAAACGAAGATCGAACGAAAGAAAGATGTGACACCTACCGGGAAGCATTTTCGATCGAAGCCTTTAGTTTCGTTTCCATAGACAATTTGCGGACTTGCTATCGTGAATGGAAAGAACGAATGAATTAGTAAAGTGATTACAAACGTAGCGATAAAAAGGCGGTAAAATGATATTTTGCTAAAAATAAGCCTGAAATATTGATAAATATTATATAATCCGCATTAAGAACGTATACTGGCATTAGATACTTCTGTAGAACTAGATTTAATGCCAGATTTTATATTTTTGGTTAATATACAGAATAATTTCCTCTATGGTTAACATTTTGAAGACGTCAAATCGGCGGCTGTAGATTTAGGCGCGATTTTAAATTACAGCCTTTTGAACTGGACTGGTGATTTAAAAAATCTTTAATTGCTTAATTTGTTTGCTGTTTTTTTTTTGTTCTTATTGTTAGATCTGTTTGTTAATGGGCCTTATTGAGCTTACTATGGAACTAGGTCGATTTATGTGACGAACATTTATAACAAATTTTAAGGAAAAGTAACATTTTACCAACTAAAATGATACTTGATACAATACAAGGTCCTACAATTTACATATTTTGAAAAATAACAACGGTCATTATCACTCGCTAAGATGTTTTTAAGTTACTCGAATATAATGTATGCTCTATATCTAGATATATTTCTCTTTGCATATATTATTGCTAAATTACTGCATTATGATATACGTTGCTCCTGAGATAATTTGCAATTGATGCAAGGGAAACACGGACTGCAACCATAACAGAACTACTTACTCTTTAGGTATGTGGTATTGTGTTGCTGGTGATGTGAAAGGTCGCCAGACCTCCCGAGGATGCGCTGTATTGAGTGGGAGAGACCTATATGTCGCTAGCTGTCAACATAACGAATCCTCAATTCAATCGCATGCACAACACGGCACACATATCGGCAGCACACTTGTGATTCTTCTGGAGTCGCAAGTGTCCATAGGCTACGGTATCTGTTTACCATCAAGTAGACTGTAAGGTTGTTTGGCACTGTCATTGTATATATAAAAATAAGTATGATACTTAGCTTATAACTAAAAGTTAAGAAACGCTGATTAGTGATTAATAATTCCGTCAATTATCCATTTTTTGAGATTTGGTAGTCGAGCGGACCCCTGGTTCCCAAGAAAAGGCTAAGATGAAGTCACTGCAGAGGCAAGAACTTATTTATTTGCTGTCTGGACATCAAGACCTATTTGTCTATACCATGTTGGTGATCAAAGTACAAGGGACCAAAGGCGAAAAATGCAGTTCATGAAGTAATTATATCCTCCCACTGGTTCTATTATCTTATTTCATTCATAGAAATTCATTCATTCATTAATAGAAATAATACATTTCCAATTAAACATTTTCAAAATAGCACTTTGGCGAGAACACACCTTAAATAAAACAGATGTTACAGTGTTTAAACAATTTATTTGACATACGAATGGATTACACTATCTTCTCAGTTTACATTAACCTCCTAATAACCGCAGATTAGGTGCTGTTCAATTTTAATAAATGCATTAGAATGGCATTTTAGATCATAAGTAGGCTTTCTTGGATACATTTTTATCAAGTGTATTACATAATCTATACATATAATAAAGCTGAAGAGGGTCGTAAGTCTGTACATGGAAGATATTCAAAAAAAATTGGCTGGGGATACTTAGAATCGATAACAGAAATCGTTTCAACAGTTTTAAGAATTTGTGTCTGTTTGTCTGTCTGTTTATATGTCTAGGCATCACGTGAAAACGAACGAATGGAGTATAATTTACCCTCATTAATATGGCAACTGGATCTTCGGCGACGACATAGCTCGGCCTTCGGCCTCGCATGCCTTGCAAATTTCCTTCGGCTTTTCAGTCATCAACCTTACATAAAGAATCTACTCTGTTAGGAGGCTCGGCCTTCAGCCTCGCGTGTCTCGCCTTCAGGCCTCCGGCCCTCAGCCTTACATGAGAAGCCCGCTCTGTGTGATTATTCTCGCATGCCTTGCCGCTCTGCTTCCGGCCTTCGGTCATCATACTTATATGAAGAACTCGCTCTGTTGGGATAACGTCTTACGGCAGAACTGCGTAGTGAGACTTTTACCATTGTACAATGTACATGTAATGTTTTTGACGAGATTCATTCATCTAGAATCGGTACATTTGATATTCCGAAATAAGCACTTAATATTCGTTTTGACAATAGGATTTCTAGGGAATATCATATTGACTGTAATCATTTCTTAAGGGGCTGTAAAGAAGGATGAAAGATTGTATCATCATCATCATCTGAGGCGTTATAGCCGCGGGTGGGCCCTTGGCTAGCCTGGTGAAGCAAATATCTCCAGTCCGATCTATTCGTGGCTTTCCTTCTCCAACATGTCACCCCTAAGTTCCTGGTGTCCACCTGAGCTTGAGAAAGATTGTATGGGAAATACAAATCATTCTAAGGCGAGAACGAATTATACGCGGACGAAGTCGCGGGCAAAAGCTAGTTATATATAATGCGGCTGTTCCTTTGACTTCCCCAGACCCGAAGAGGTAACACTTAATAGTGACTTGACAAAACAATCATTTTATTATTCAGGAAATAAAGCATTCGACATTTCACATATACATCAAAACTATCTGTATTTGTACATATTTGCATGCCAATTTTATTGGCGAGATATGCTGATCTCTCTATCAATGATAAAGATTTATATGTGTAACCATGTCTCTTGCAAATAAATTTCTTTGTCTTTGTCTAAGAGTCCGCAGTATGCTCGGTTCGCCATACAAACGTAGCTACGCTCTCATTTAAAAACGCCTTGCTAGAATAACATGAAACTTTGTATACACAATGGGATCCGGCATATCTAGGTCGGAAATTAGTTTCTGTTGCTTGAAATTATAATGGAGAAAAAATACAGCGATTATTAAGGTTTTCATACAAGTCGTAAAAAACTCAAAAACTCGCTGTTTTTTTTTGTATTACAATTTCTAGTAACAGAATCTAATTTCCGACCTAGATATGGCGGCTCCCATTGTGTATACAAAGTTCCATGTTATTTCAAAGTTCAAAGTGTTTTTATTTGTGAGCATAGGTAAATCTGGTTACAGAGGTGAAAACAATAAATATGTCGCACTATACTCTGCCTGATGGCGTACAAATTATTAATTAATGATGTCCTTACATACTAACATGCCAAATATATTTACGTATTTCTAATTCTTACTATTTCAAATAAAATCGTGTCATATTTAATTATTAAATTTAAACAATAAAAACTCAGAAATAGAATAAAAGCAATTTTCAACTAAAAATGTCAAGAGTTTATACCTAAATTGTTTTATGGGTAACATTCTAAAATCGACAGGCAATTTGTTGTAAATTGGCTGGCTAAACAAAATACACTTTTGCGCATTAGAGCCGTGTTGGCGGAAACAGGAAAGAGATTCTAGGGGTACCTAGAATTTCTAGTCAATACCTCGGAGATTGTCCTGAATAGTGATGAGTTTGTCTTAATGTACATGGCAACTTCGAAAATGTAGAGGCACGGTACCGTCAAAACATTCAAATGTCTGAAATGCGTCAGTCATTGCAAGCCCTCGAATAGCCCTCACGCACCTTTTTTGTGCTATAAAAACCGCTTACCTGTTTTTTGAATTACCCAAAAGAGGATCCCATAACGTAAAGTACATCCAACAAAACCATGATATGCCATCATCACAGTCCCCATACTCGCTTGCTTAGAGAGTTTGTTCAAAGCGAAGGCATATTGATGTAGCTTTTTACATATGAGTTCAGTATGAGCAGTCCAGTCCAATTGGTTGTCAATTTGCACTCCCTAGAATTTCGTATCACAGACTGATTCAGTTATTTCAGCAAGGCGTTTTAAAATGAGAACGAAACTACGTTTGTATGGAGAATCGAGCTCAGCCGAGCGTACTGGGGACTCTTAATATGGAACAAAATGAACGGTTAGTTGATTCCGCCGTTTGGTTTTGGGTTACTTAGTACCTTATATTGGGGGTACCGTAAAAGTCAACAATAGCTTTAAAACGTATTTTTTTTCCCCTTTTCTTCAGAACTGATACAGAAACTTACATTTCACATGCTCCGTATACCGTTTTTGTACAGGGGTGTGTTTTGTACAGGCGTTAAATTAAATTAAGTCTATTTTTCATTTAACTTCATTCAAATTTGTGGCGGGCGTTACGAGTATGAATAAACAGAGAAAGTTACAAAACTATTTTGGTAAAACTGCAAATCTTACAGACCCTCTAAATACAGTCAAGAGCAAATGTATGTTAACAATTTTTCACCTTTTTCCATGTGGTGAGGTAAAAAACTGTTAACTTATTGATCTTATTATCTGCTGTTGACTACACGTTTCTAGTCGACATCTGCTTGAATTGCCGTTTCCTCTTCTGCTTAGGTGCGTCGCGTCAATAATCCAGGACCATTCATATTCACAAGCCTGAAATGACAAAAAAAATGTTTTAAACCACTGTACTGGGACATACGAAAAGATGCGTCTGATTTGGACTCATATCATAGAAAGAAATAGATGTGAAACGGGGGTGTGGCGCATGTCACCGCGACATTGTCAAAAAGAAGTGTAAGTGATAACATATGAAAAAGCCTTATATTTTCTGCGGGTTGTACATTGAACGTTTTGTACAATAATCACCCCGTACCGCGCTAAGCCACGGCGCAATGTATCATACCGCTTTGGTCGCTGCGTGAATTATTTCGTGGTGCGCAGCCGCTGGCCCGCTGTTTGGGTCCGCCCAACTAGAGGTGCCAGTTAAAATTGCAGTTTATGCGTCATCGATAAAATAGGAATAGAATGTCGAACTAGTCATTTACTATCAACGGTAAATTCACAAATCAATATTTAATAAGCATAACTTGTTCCAAAAGACTGCAGACCAACTTCCAACTTAATCTTATTAACCGACTTTGATAGTAGAAAGAAGGTTCTCAGTTCGTATTTATGTTTTTGTTTATGTACGTACCGTTATAATGCTTTACTATGTTATACAACTTTGATGATTATATGAACACCATCTAAACTGGCCATTTCAATAGTCATCAATATCTTTACATAATAATTTAATCATTTAAGTAACGTTTGTCTCCCTCTAGTGTTCATTGCCTTTTTTGAGGGGTGCGTAAAGCCAAGAGAGGTAGGGCACAGCTAAACGTCATCTTGCTCAAATTTAGAGCAGCCTAACTGGGGAAGAACCTCCACCTTACAGAATCACTTTTTGCCTGTTAAGTAGGTATGTGGTGTAATGTTCCTGGTGGTGAGTAAGGTCGCCAGAGCTCCCGAGGATGCGCTGTGTTGGGAGTGAGGGACCTGCATATGTATCTAGCTTGACAGCTGGAGACGTCTGCTCTGTCTGATTCAATAAAGGGTCGGCAACGCACTTGTGATTGTGTGTGTCTGCTTACCATCAGGTAGGCCGTTAGCTTGTTCGCCACCGTCGTTGTATAAAAAAAAGCCAATCGCAGCGCTTGTTTGCATGATGTAGTAAACTCGGCGGCACCCCCCGAGGTTTTGTTTTTACACGGTTCAATGTGTGTGTGTGTGGACTTGGTGGGACAAAACTGGAGACATTGGTTTTCGTTGAAAGGAAGCAGTAGGGCACTTCTCCCTTTTTTATGCTCTGAGGATTTGGACTAGCACATTGAGTGAATAAACCTACCATTTTAAAACATGTACAAGGTCGTCTACACGCCGTTTCGTTTATTTTATAATTATTTATTGTGAGTCCTATTTTGTATGCTTTATATTATGTTTTCTTTATCCCGCATTTAAAATAAAATGACGAGTTAGAGTCTAATGAAAACGGCATTTTTTACAATCAAGAACTAGAGGCTTTGTGTATTAATATCGCGAGTGATATATTGAACGGTTTTATACCCTATAGCTCCGCTTATTTGGAAAATTTTAAAGAAAACTGGATCCAAAAATAAAACTCGTGTAATTACTAAGTCTGCTCACAAATTTCCACGAGAATCGTTTGAGAAATGAGACCCATAGAGCACAGCCGCAGGTCATCAAAGAATTTTTAACCAAGCGGAAACGGAGATGCTTGGCTTGCGCTCTGCGCTCGCTCAGTTATTAATCCCTAAAGCCTTATTTACGCACGTACGAGACTGTTATGCGAGTTTCACTACATTGCGCGGTTTGACAGATCGCACTCAGTATACCATGGTAACCCGCAATATAATGAAACTCGCATGCGATTCTCGTATGTGTGTACCGAGGCCTTAAGGTTGTGTTTATGGGCGACATCGTGCGGCGTTTCGCGCTCTTTTCAGAATGTACGGAAACTCACGGTTTGATAAGCGCGAGCAGCGTGCAGCGCGAAATTCTATTCGTAAAAGCCGCCTTAGTGTTGCTGCTACGTGAAGGCTAGCGAATGACATTCGGTATGATGATGATGACTTGATGTGATACGTAGTACCGCTTGGCAGTTTTCTTAAATATCCAACAGCTTTTATGGTATTATAACATACTGCATAGAAAACTGCCAAGTTAAGGCTCAAAATGCATTAAGCCGCAGTAAATTAGTTTTACTGTAAACAATGTAGTGCCGGACTTGGAACCATTTCAGATAATCTACGGAACTTGGCGCTCATTTAAATCTCAATTCTTTTGTCGGTGAACTTGGCTGCCATTTTCACATATATGTTTTTGATGGGATACTCTTTTACAAATCTACACTTCTAGGCAGTATCCTTTACTATTCGATAATCTATCATACTTCATATTCTCGTAAATAAGTTTCTAACAAATCTAACCTGTCAAAGTATCCTGTCATACTTAAGCAGGAAGTCGCCATTATTCACATTGGTAGCGCCACCGTATACTGCTGGTGAAAATTTGAACTTCTTTATGTCAGCAGACCACCGGGGGATGGGCAGCAGCATCCCTGGTGTGCGGTGGAGATACTGCGAGCGCCAACCCGCATGCCAAGCGTGGCGATTATGGCATATACCTCCCGTGAATTTTGGGGGGGGGCCTATGTCCAGCTGTGGCCGTCCTTTGGTTGAGCACTGTAACAGTTTGTCACCAGATTAATCTTAACGTTCTTTTCAGATATATCCTATAAATATTTAGGCCAAATCTTACGAGTCGCATTTTACCCACTTCTCGTAATACCGAAATAATTAAAACAATACATTTATTTACGTACCAAGACAATATATACAAGAATACTTAACCAAAACAACCTAAATAAAATTAAAACTAACTTAAATCTAAAACAGGTCCTTGAGGCATTGTGCCGAGGATGCTGGCGGCATTTCCTCGCTGTATCGCAATGCTGATACGTTGTGCGAGGAAGTCGCCAGATCTTCGGGCACCAGTTAAATAAGTTACTTTTTTTACACAGTGATCAACTACTAATTGAGTAGATCCTAACGACCGCATTCACGGGACGCCGTGAATTTGACTTACAACATTTGTTTACAGGCAGACATCAGCACCTCTAGTATATTATTTTCAAAATTTAACTCAATTTGTATGGCAACGCTAACAGCGCCTCTGTCGGCCTTTATTGCCATACAAAGTGAGACTAAACGCGTTAGCTTGCGTTTATGTTTCGAAAGTAATATACTTGAGGTACCTATATCGAGCGAAAGGGGATAATGAATACGTCCGCCGACTACGGTATAGAAATGTATGGGCATAATTGAATTTTCATTGTAGCTAATATTCCAATCGCATATTTTACCATTCTATTTTTTAATACGCTTGTTATTTTAGTATCTTATATTCTCACTATCTAATATTTAAAGTACTGGAGTTCTAACCCGTTTAACTCAGTTGTCCGTAATGCTCAGTCTATCTTTTTTCTTGGTCTGAGACTAAAGGGGGGGGGGGGGAAAATTTATTTATTTTAACTTTATTGCACGAAACTCAGAAATGTAAGCTTAATGCTGTAAACGTTGGAACGTTACGTCACCTAGGGTGTGATTGTTGTGAATATAATCTTATTATAATATATACTATTTAAGCCTTCTCTGCGACACTTACCTTATTAGTTAAAATACTAGATTATGGTGCATAACAGTTAAAATACTAGATTATGGTGCATAACAGTTAAAATACTAGATTATGGTGCATAGCTTTAACGTCTAGGAGTTTTATACATACATAAAAGCATAACATTAATTATCCGTCACAACATGTAACTCATTTCCGCGGCTCACTGTACTTGGCTCGCCGGGTAGTTCTATATAATTATAATTATCAAACCTACTCACGAAATTTCAAGAGAATCGGTTGAGCTATGAAATCTATAAAGAAGAACAGCAGGACATACGAAAGCATCCTTGCCCAAGGTGAAACGGAGATTTATAATAAGTTCATTACAAATTTTACTTTATTAACATGGTTAGGTATCGAATTGGCCCTTTCAGATCATAGGTCCACCACAATAAATTAGACAACCCACGTAAATCGACATAGTCATAATCTAATTTTAAAAGACCAGCCAAGTGCGTAGGGGATCACGCAAAAAGGGCTCCGTGCCGACACCGATACTAGTCCACATTTAAAACCACTATACAATACGAGTACATTAAATCAGAAAAGGTTTTATCTTCATCGGGAACTCATGCTGGCACTTACGAGTACATCCCCCCGGTTACGTATTTTCGCATCACTTGTCTGTGGCGGCTTATACATAGTCTCCGAGTAAATCGGCTGTGACATACGGACGGACGGACGGATAGATATAATGAAACTATAAGGGTTCCGTTTTCGCCATTCTGGCTACAGGACCCTCAAAACGTGTAAGTTTGAAATCATCAGTACGAGTATAAGGATTACTGATTGGAGAATTATTTAACATTACCATCGTTTACGCTGTGGCCCGCGTGTCCGTTTGCTTGTCAGGATCGTTCAGCCTATTTCCCTGAAGTCGAGCTTAAGGTTGCGCGTTGGTCAC
Organism: Notocelia uddmanniana; assembly: GCA_905163555.1. Classification (NCBI taxonomy): domain Eukaryota; kingdom Metazoa; phylum Arthropoda; class Insecta; order Lepidoptera; family Tortricidae; genus Notocelia; species Notocelia uddmanniana. Next base: position 20,117,238 of record LR991061.1, on the reverse strand, counting down.
CAAGGACCCGGCGACGATCCCGGCCCGTAGCGCAGCGCACGGCGCGTCTCCTGAGCTTCTTCTATGCCTGTATGTATAATACAGTGATTTACGTACCTATTCATAATGACCGATCGTGTGTGTTCGTTCGAAGTGACCCTTTGGTCAAATTAATAAATTACTCGAGCGGAAATTAAAATGGTAAAGTCTCAGTTGAAGCACATCGTAAATTTGAGGCACAACCGGTACGTTGTCTCGTGCATACGACGGTGACACACAAACTTAGGTACAAACTGCCTGACGGTAAACAGACACCGTATTCTATGGACACTTGCTATTCCAGAGCTAAATATTACTTATCAGCGGTGTCAAAAAGGTGCAACTTCCTTAGTAACGCAATACAAAAAAATACACGCACATAAAGAGACGATAAAGCCTTTGTGACACCTTTGGCGATGCAAATGTCCTTAGCTTATGGTATCCTCTTATACAGGGTAGATCTGAGTGCTATTACATTGTTTAAAAGCATTAGGCCGTTTTCATCGACATGAACCGAAGGAAAGATAGGCTGTTCTGCAGTTTAGCTCTCGAAGTTTTTACGAAACGGTTTTTTTTTTGTATTTAAATGACGGTGGATCTCATTAAAACGGTTTAAGGTCACGTATAAACTGTCCTTCCGGGCGAAACGTTTCCAACTCTTCGGGAGGCGCACTATGCAGCACAGCGCTGCTCCCGAAGAGTTCGAAACATGTCGCGAGGAGTGACCTTTGATACGTGCGTTTTAATCGCTTTAGTAATATAGTTTTAAACATGACTCATGAAAGGTCAAGCTCTAATAGTAGATCTTGACGCACGCTAATCGTACCTCAGTATCTCCCATATCACCAAATATGTATTCCGTTTAAAGCCACCTCAAATTATTACCATTGTCAAATGACGGATTCGTTCGTGCTTCTTCCCTGCACCGTGTGCGGCCTATGGAGATCTACCATGGCTTCAGGCACATCTAAATTATCAAACGGTGCAGCTGACGATCTCGCCCGCTCGTTAGTGTAGATTTCTGGAAAGTTGCTCCTGAATTTCTATTTTGCCTGCAATAAACAAAAAAAATCGTCAAAGATAGCAAAGTGATGGAAAAAAAAGAATGCGGTAAAACTAGTCTAGTTCGTCTACGCGGCGAAGAGGCTCCGTCATTTAGGGTTCCGTACCCAAAGGGTAAAAAAATGGGACCCTATTACTAAGACGTTGCTGTCTGTCCGTCCGTCTGCCTGTCACCAGGCTGTATCTCAAGAACCGCGATAGTTAGACGATTGAAATTTTCACAGATGATATATTTCTGTTGCCGCTATAACTACAAATATTAAAAACCGGCCAAGTGCCAGTCGGACTCTTTGCCGTTTTTATAGATAATGGTTCGGAACCCTTCGTGCGCGAGTCCGCCTCGCACTTGGCCAGTTTTTTTACATATCTTTGCCACTTCATGACCTGTACTGCTTTTCGATAGCAAATGAGGTGGTAACTACGCTGATGATATTTGAGGTGGTCCGTCGATTCCTCAGGGAACACATACTGACCTTTAGTTCCTCATCATAAGTTCTACTTCAAAATGTGTATTTTTACGAGCATTAGTTGCTACCTACGTGAACGAAATTTCATCGCAATCTGTGAAGTGCCTACATCATTGAGGAGTTTCATATGACAACTGTGGTCATCATCACCAGTTCCGCTTCACCAAACTTTAGTTTCCGTGAGCCAATGCTTGGTTACCTACAGAAAATACCGAAATCGGCATATGCGTGCCTATCAAATTCGAGCAGTTCCCTCGATTCCTCCTATATTCCATCATCAGACCTTCACCAAATTTATATGCGCCAACTTACCTGTTTTGTAACAAAAAAAGAATTATCAAAATCGACCAGTGTGGTCAAGCGTTATCAGGGAACATACATACATACATAAAAAAATCGGTCAAGAGCATGTCAGGTCATAATAAAATTAATAAGTGTAGGGTTCAAATAATCAAAATATCAAATAATAACAAAAAAAGGAAATACCTTCGCAACGTTTCATACGTCTTTTACTAAGAAGGGGAGACTTTTTACGATAGCTCAAAAACAGCTTAAAAGTTAGAGGGGAGGGGTCAAATTTGTTTTCTTCATGAGTGATTATTTCCGAAAATATTCACTGTATCAAAAATGTTTGAGGAAGACCTCTATTCATTTTGAAAGATCTATCCAACAACACCCCACACCGGCCACACCATAGGGTTGCAGAACAAAAGAACATACCCACTACGTGTAGGTGAGGTACCCTTAATTTTCTTTCCTTTGTTTTTATTTTACCACTTTGTCAGATTTATTGATTTATATATCCATGCCAAATTTCAGCTTTCTAGCATTTACAATCACAGAGCAAAGCCTCGGACGGACAGACAGACGGATATGGCGAAACTATAAGGGTTCCTAGTTGACTACGAAACCCTAAAAAGCAAACATGCAGACGAACTGAGAACCTCCTTCCTTCTAATAAGTTGGTTAAAAAGGAAAACTACCACAGCTAGTTAGCGACATTACTAGTTGGCGAGTAATAGCTGAACTTAAGAAATGTACCCGGAAAAGCAAACTTTTGTACAATTTTCATTGATTACTTAGATAATGTTGTTAACGTGTTAGTATGTCCAACACTACTAACAACATTATTAAAATATAGTTTGTGAACAACTACATTGCTCGAAATGCACTAGGCCAGTTTTTACATACTTGACCTACCTACTTCCCTAGTCACTGCTGTGGAAGTGAGCAAAATCTTAAATAGGGTATTAAAATGAACAGGACATCTACGAATTCAGCCAATTTAAAATAATGCTCTCCATTGATTTATGTATAATTTAGCTGTTCCTGTTCACTTTGGATATGTGCTGTTGTGACCATGTCAGGATGATGGCCTGGGCGTGGATGCACTGTGTTGATAGCTGCTATCAACAAAACAAATCCTCAAGTCAATAAATGGTTGGCAATGCGCCTGTGATTCTTCTGGAATCGCAAGTCACTTTTAGGCAAAGGTATTATCCAACACTAGGCATTTGACTGGCATTTGCCAGTGCCATTAGGCCATTACAAACAGTACCTCTAAAACCAGTAAACTATGTATGTATGAATATTGACTTGCAGAAAGTGTATAGATTATAAATAATTAACTTTGACTTTTAATACTTTAGTTGCAGGGTTAATCACGCTGGTGTTCACTTTTGGAAGCAAAAGTGGAATTACCTCCAAAAGAGTTTCAAACCTCTCCGGAGTGAAATTATTCAGCAGCTCTTTGTCTGGAGGCATTAGTATTAAAACTGTGTGGCGCGTTCTCTTCGCTTTTCCTGTTCTGTCATTTCCAATAAATATAGGCGCTCTGCAATAATGACGCAAATCTTAAAATAATAGAGAACAATTTATAACATATCAAGTTAGTGCTAAGAAGGTATTAGACCTACTCAATATTTTAATCCCGGTCAAGCCATTTCTTTGTATCATGTACACAAAAATTTGTTCCTTACTCATGACTATGTTTTCCATGTATTTAAGTATTTGTTTATATATATAAGTATGTATTTCACTGTCCAGTACCCATAATACAAGCTTTGCTTAGTTCGGGTATAGGTTGATTTGTGTATGATTATCCACAAATATTTATTTCTATCTCATTTAATAATTTCAAAGGCAAACTAGAGGGTAAAATACTGCACCAATCAATATCAATTCTTCAATAAACTTTCCTATGTTTGTTAAACTTACCAAATAAAAACTTTGAACATTTGAGAAAGCTGGTTAGAATAGAGGTGTTCAGGTTGCTTACAGCACAACTTTGTACAGGACCTGGAGGCAGCAAATCTGAAAGTGTCTATGAAACACAGATGATTAGAAAAGTTGGAATGAGTACATTGTTTAAAGGAATAATACTTTTATTTGTTTTCGGCTTATGAACACAAAGCTCTTGGGTCTCTTAAATCTCTTTTTGAATCTACAAAGTAGGTACAGTGGTTGCAAGGGAAGGGCTTTAGAAGAAGTGTCAGAAACTTAATTCTTTAAAATGTAAAAATTGTTTTGTGGGGCTAGGAATAATAGTGACTATTCAATAGGGGGTCCCTTGTGGGTCCGTAGGTTTACACTTATTTTAAACAATACAATAATTTATTCATAAATAGCTCCATAGTTACAAGTCACATATCATCATCCTCCTAGCGTTATTCCCAGTACCGGGGTCCGCTTAGGTAGCGACATTATACCAAGAATTGGCGTAGTTACAAGAGAAATAATAACGTAATTAATATGACTATAATTATAACCGCTGTCACGTAAATAGGGGATGACGGATAGATATATTGGAGGACTTGATAGGTCCAGCTCGAGTAAATTTTCTTGTTGGACAACATAATTAGTCCGACACCGTGACAAATCTTAACCATGTAAGTTATTGCCACCTTCTGAGGTAAAACTAGGATCTAAGTGTAGGTATCCTTAATGCTACGGGCCGAGATCACTTTCATATTTTCTCTAAAATTAATTACTTACATAGAACTTGCTGTCTACAAGGATAACACTAAACACTGACACAGCTAAAGCCAAAACAACGCACTTTTGATTTGATCAAAGAGAATATAATATAATACTTTTGATATTACTCAGCCCGGCAACTTTTTGGGGATAGGGAAAGCATGAGAAGCCAATACAAAAATGGCGCATCCAACGAAAAACGATAACTCTTGAGCTATCGTTGGATTTTGACGTTTCTGACGAAAATGGAGCTGTCAAAATCTTCGAAAGTACGGAGTTCCCGGTAGGTTTTTCACAATATCATTCAATCTTTCGAACTTCGTTCTTCGTTTAGCGTTTGACAGTTGTTCGCGGTAGCGTTTGGTCAAATCCGTCATTCGAATGTTCGATTTCGAACTTCCCGGTAGCACCCCTGGTTGTATACCGCGAACTTCGTGTCTTGCCGTCTCTTTCACTCTCGTGTTATACACTATATGACGGAAAGGGACGGTACGACACGAAGTTCGATTTTCGAAGTTCGCGGTAGGCTCTCAGGGGTGCTACCGCGAAGTCTGTCAACGGAACGAAAAACGAAAACGAAGATCGAACGAAAGAAAGATGTGACACCTACCGGGAAGCATTTTCGATCGAAGCCTTTAGTTTCGTTTCCATAGACAACTTGCGGACTTGCTATCGTGAATGGAAAGAACGAATGAATTAGTAAAGTGATTTCAAACGCAGCGATAAAAAGGCGGTAACATGATATTTTGCTAAAAATAAGCCTGAAATATTGATAAATATTATATAATCCGCATTAAGAACGTATACTGGCATTAGATACTTCTGTAGAACTAGATTTAATGCCAGATTTTATATTTTCGGTTAATATACAGAATAATTTCCTCTATGGTTAACATTTTGATGACGTCAAATCGGCGGCTGTAGATTTTGGCGGGATTTTAAATTACCGCCTTTTGAAATGGACCGGTGATTAGAAAAATCTTTAATTGCTTAATTTGTTTGCTGTTTTTTTTGTTCTTATTGTTAGATCTGTTTGTTAATGGGCCTTATTGAGCTTACTATGGAACTAGGTCGATTTGTGTGACGAACATTTATAACAAATGTATAAATTTATTTTCTAATGTGATCTTATCGTCATGTGAAAACTTTTAATTTATTTATTTAAGGAAAAGTAACATCTTACCAACTAAAATGATACTTAATACAATACAAGGTCGTACAATTTACATATTTTGCAAAATAACAACGGTCAACATCACTCGCTAAGATGTTTTTAAGTTACTCGAATATAATGTATGCTCTATATCTAGATATATTTCTCTCCGCATACTTATATATTATTGCTAAATTACTGCATTATGATATACGTTGCTCCTGAGATAATTTTCAATTGATGCAAGGGAAACACACGGACTGCAACCATAACATAACTACTTACTCTTTAGGTATGTGGTATTGTGTTGCTGGTGATGTGAAAGGTCGCCAGACCTCCCGAGGATGCGCTGTATTGAGTGGGAGAAACCTATATGTCGCTAGCTGTCAACATAACGAATCCTCAATTCAATCGCATGCACAACACGGCACACATATCGGCAGCACACTTGTGATTCTTCTGGAGTCGCAAGTGTCATAGGCTACGGTATCTGTTTTATACCATCAAGTAGGCTGTAAGGTTGTTTGGCACTGTCATTGTATATATAAAAATAAGTATGATACTTAGCTGATAATTAAAAGTTAAGAAACGCTGATTAGTGATTAATAATTCCGTCAATTATCAATTTTTTGAGATTTTGTAGTCGAGCGGACCCCTGGTTCCCAAGAAAAGGCTAAGATGAAGTCACTGCAGAGGCAAGAACTTATTTATTTGCTGTCTGGACATCAAGACCTATTTGTCTATATCATGTTGGTGATCAAAGTACGAGGGACCAAAGGCGAAAAATGCAGTACATGAAGTAATTATATCCTCCCACTGGTTCTATTATCTTAATTCATTCATTAATAGAAATAATACATTACCCATAAAATATTTTCAAAATAGCACTTTGGCGAGAACAGACCTTAAATAAAACAGATGTTAGTGTTTAAACAATTTATTTGACATACGAATGGATTACACTATATTCCCAGTTTACATTAACCTCCTAATAACCGCAGATTAGGTGCTGTTCAATTTTAATAAATGCATTAGAATGGCATTTTAGATCATAAGTAGGCTTTCTTGCATACATTTTTATCAACTCAAGGTAAAGTGTATTACATACTCTATACATATAATAAAGCTGAAGAGGGTCGTAAGTCTGTACATGGAAGATATTCGAAAAAAAAATTGGTTGGGGATACATAGAATCGATAACAGAACACGATACAACAGTTTTTAGAATTTTTGTCTGTTTATCTGTTTGTCTGTTTATATGAACGCGCATCACGTGAAAACGGCTGAACGGATTTTGATAAAAACTTTACTAATCTGTCGAGTCGCCCGGTCAGGTTTTAGGATATAAAAATTGTGCAGATTTGGGTTAAAAAGAGGGGTTGAATTTTGTATGGCAACTCCTATAATCCATGAGTTATAGGTATGAAAATTGGTAAGCATATACTTGATGACAAAGGAAAAACATTCTCATTCAAAATTTGTGAAGTCTTAATAATAGAATAGAATAGAAACTGAAAAAAAGTAAACGCAATCGCTGCGCCGCAGCGGTGCCCAGTGTGCGCGACAGCCACCACGGTCTCTTCAAAACATGCAATTACAATGTTACTTTTGCCGTTCACTTCATGTGCACTCACTTCATACCATAATCCGTCTCTGTTGGGAGGCTCGGCCTTCAGCGTCGCGTGTCTCGCCTCTCTCCTTCAGGCCTTCGGCCCTCAGCCTTACATGAGAAGCCCGCTCTGTGTGATTATTCTCGCATGCCTTGCCGCTCTGCTTCCGGCCTTCGGTCATCATACTTACATGAAGAACTCGCTCTGTTGGGATAACGTCTTACGGCAGAACTGCGTAGTGAGACTTTTACCATTGTACAATGTACATGTAATGTTTTTGACGAGATTCATTCGTCTAGAATCGGTACATTTGATATTCCGAAATAAGCACTTAATCATTCGTTTTGACAATAGGATTTCTAGGGAATGTCATATTGACTGTAATCATTTCTTAAGGGGCTGTAAAGAAGGGTGAAAGATTGTATCATCATCATCATCTGAGGCGTTATAGCCGCGGGTGGGCCCTAGGCTAGCCTGGTGAAGCAAATATCTCCAGTCCGATCTATTCGTGGCTTTCCTTCTCCAACATGTCACCCCTAAGTTCCTGGTGTCCACCTGAGCTTGAGAAAGATTGTATGGGAAAACAAATCATACTAAGGCGAGAACGAATCTTTGATTTCCAAATCCTTTGATTTCCCCAGACCCGAAGAGGTAACACTTAATAGTGACTTAACAAAACAATCACATATACATCAAAACTACCTGTATCTGTACATATTTGCATGTCAATTTTATTGGCGAATAATGCTGATCTCTCTATCAATGATAAAGATTTATATCTGTAACCATGTCTCTTGCAATTAAATTTCTTTGTCTTTGTCTAAGAGTCCGCAGTATGCTCGGTTCGCCATACAAACGTAGCTACGCTCTCATTTAAAAACGCCTTGCTAGAATGACATGAAACTTTGTATACACAATGGGATCCGGCATATCTAGGTCGGAAATTAGTTTCTGTTGCTTGAAATTATAATGGAGAAAAAATACAGCGATTATTAAGGTTTTCATACAAGTCGTAAAAAACTCAAAAACTCGCTGTTTTTTTTTTGTATTACAATTTCTAGCAACAGAATCTAATTTCCGACCTAGATATGGTGGCTCCCATTGTGTATACAAAGTTCCATGTTATTTCAAAGTTCAAAGTGTTTTTATTTGTGACGATAGGTAAATCTGGTTACAGAGGTGAAAACAATACATATATGTTGCACTATACTCTGCCTGATGGCGTACAAATTATTAATTAATGATGTCCTTACATACTAACATGCCAAATATATTTACGCATTTCTAATTCTTACTATTTCAAATAAAATCGTGTCATATTTAATTATTAAATTTAAACAATAAAAACTCAGAAATAGAATAAAAGCAATTTTCATCTAAAAATGTCAAGATTTTATGCCTAAATTGTTTTATGGGTAGCATTCTAAAATCGACAGGCAATTTGTTGTAAATTTTACTGGCTAAACAAAATACACTTTTGCGCATTAGGGCCGTGTTGGCGCAAACAGGAAAGAGATTCTAGGGGTACCTATAGTGATGAGTTTGTCTTAATGTACATGGCAACTTCGAAAATGTAGAGGCACGGAACCGCCAAAACATTCATATCTCTAAAATGCGACACACAGCTGTCAGTCATTGCAAGCCCTCGAATAGCCCTCACGCACCTTTTTTGTGCTATAAAAACCGCTTCCCTGTTTTTTGAATTACCCCAAAAGAGGATCCCATAACGTAAAGTAGATCCAACAAAACCATGATATGCCATCATCACAGTCTCCATACTCGCTTGCTTAGAGAGTTTGTACAAAGCGAAGGCATATTGATGTAGCTTTTTACATATGAGTTCAGTATGAGCAGTCCAGTCCAATTTGTTGTCAATTTGCACTCCCAAGAATTTCGTATCACAGACTGATTCAGTTATTTCAGCAAGGCGTTTTAAAATGAGAACGAAACTACGTTTGTATGGAGAATCGAGTTCAGCCGAGCGTACTGGGGACTCTTAATATGGAACAAAATGAACGGTTAGTTTAGTTGATTCCGCCGTTTGGTTTTGGGTTACTTAGTGCCTTATATTGGGGGTGCCTTAAAAGTCTACAATAGCTTTAAAACGTATTTTTTTCCCCTTTTCTCCAGAACTGATACAGAAACTTACATTCCACATGCTCCGTATACCGTTTTTGTACAGGGGTGTGTTTTGTACAGGCGTTAAATTAAGTAAAGTTAAGTCTATTTTTCATTTAACTTCATTCAAATTTGTGGCGGGCGTCACGAGTATGAATAAACAGAGAAAGTTACAAAACTATTTTGGTAAAACTGCAAATCTTATAGACCCTCTAAATACAGTCAAGAGCAAATGTATGTTAACCATTTTTCATCTTTTTCCATTGTGGTGAGGTAAAAAACTGTTAACTTATTGATCTTATTATCTGCTGTTGACTACACGTTTCTAGTCGACATCTGCTTGAATTGCCGTTTCCTCTTCTGCTTTGGTGCGTCGCGTCGATAATTCAGGACCGTTCATATTCACAAGCCTGAAATGACAAAAAAATGTTTTAAACCACTGTACTGGGACATACGAAAAGATGCGTCTGATTTGGACTCAGATCATAGAAAGAAATAGATGTGAAACGGGGGCGTGGCGCATGTCACCGCGACATTGTCAAAAAGAAGTGTAAGTGATAACATATGAAAAAGCCTTATATTTTCTGCGGGTTTTACAATAATCACCCCGTACCGCGCTAAGCCACGGCGCAATGTATCATACCGCTGTAGCTTTGGTCGCTGCGTGAATTATTTCGTGGTGCGCAGCCGCTGGCCCGCTGTTTGGCTCCGCCCAACTAGAGTGGTCCCAGTTAAAATTGCAGTTTATGCGTCATCGATAAAATAGGAATAGAATGTCGAACTAGTCATTTACTATCAACGGTAAATTCACAAATCAATATTTAATACGCATAACTTGTTCCAAAAGACTGCAGACCAACTTCCAACTTAATCTTATTAACCGACTTTGATAGTAGAAAGAAGGTTCTCAGTTCGTATTTATGTATGTACCGTTATAATGCTTTACTATGTTATACAACTTTGGTGATTATATGAACACCATCTAAACTGGCCATTTCAATAGTCATTAATATCTTAACATAATAATTTAAAGATCGATGTCGATAAAACGTCATTTAAGTAACGTTTGTCTCCCTCTAGTCTAGTGTTCATTGCCTTTGATGGGTGCGTAAAGCCAAGAGAGGTAGGGCACAGCGAAACGTCATCTTGCTCAAATTTAGAGCAGCCTAACTGGGGAAGTACCTCCACCTTACAGAAGACCGCAGCCATAATAGCATCACTTTTTGCCTGTTAAGTAGGTATGTGGTGTTGTGTTCCTGGTGGTGAGTAAGGTCGCCAGAGCTCCCGAGGATGCGCTGTGTTGGGAGTTAGGGCCTGCATATGTATCTAGCTTGACAGCTGGAGACGTCTGCGGGTCCCTCAGTCTCAACACAGCGCATCCCCAATTCAATAAAGGGTCGGCAACGCACTTTTGATTCCTCTGGAGTCGCAAGTTACCATAGGCTACGGTGTCTGCTTACCATCAGGTAGGCCGTTAGCTTGTTTGCCACCGTCGTTGTATAAAAAAAAGCCAATCGCAGCGCTTGTTTGCATGATGTAGTAAACTCGGCGGCACCCCGCGAGGTTTTGTTCTTACACGGTTCAATGTGTGTGTGTGTGTGGACTTGGTGGGACAAAACTGGAGACATTGGTTTTCGTTGAAAGGAAGCAGTAGGGCACTTCTCCCTTTTTTATGCTCTGAGGATTTGGACTAGCACATTGAGTGAATAAACCTACCATTTTTAAACATGTACAAGGTCGTCTACACGCCGTTTCGTTTATTTTATAATTATTTATTGTAAGTCCTATTTTGTATGCTTTATATTATGTTTTCTTTATCCCGCATTAAAAAAAATGACGAGTTAATAAAAACGGCATTTTTTACAATCAAGAACTAGAGGCTTTGTGTACTAATATCGCGAGTGATATATTGTACGGTTTTATACCCTATAGCTCCGCTTTTTTTGAAAAATTAAAAGAAAACTGGATCCAAAAATAAAACTCGTGTAATTACTAAGTCTGCTCACAAAATTCCACGAGAATCGTTTGAGAAATGCGACCCATAGAGCACAGCCGCAGGTCGTCAAAGAATTTTTAACCAAGCGGAAACGGAGATGCTTGGCTCGCGCTCTGCGCTCGCTCAGTTATTAATCCCTAAAGCCTTACTTACGCACGTACGAGACTGTTATGCGAGTTTCACTACATTGCGCGGTTTGACAGATCGCACTCATTATACCATGGTAACCCGCAATATAATGAAACTCGCATGCGATTCTCGTATGTGTGTACCGAGGCCTTAAGGTTGTGTTTACGGGCGACATCGCGCGGCGTGTCGCGCTCTTTCCAGAATGTACGGAAACTCACGGTTTGATAAGCGTGAGCAGCGTGCAGCGCGAAATTCTATGCGTAAAAGCCGCCTTAGTGTTGCTGCTACGTGAAGGCTAGCGAATGACATTCGGTATGATGATGATGACTTGATGTGATACGAAGTACCGCTTGGCAGTTTTCTTAAATATCCAACAGCTTTTATGGTATTATAACATACTGCATAGAAAACTGCCAAGTTAAGGCTCAAAATGCATTAAGCCGCAGTAAATTAGTTTTACTGTAAACAATGTAGTGCCGGACTTGGAACCATTTCAGATAATTTACGGAACTTGGCGCCCATTTAGAACTCAATTCTTTTGTCGGTGAACTTGGCTGCCATTTTCACATTTATGTTTTTGATGGGATACTCTTTTACAAATCTACACTTCTAGGCAGTATCCTTTACTATTCGATAATCTATCATACTTCATATACTCGTAAATAAGTTTCTAACAAATCTAACCTGTCAAAGTATCCTGTCATACTTAAGCAGGAACTCGCCATTATTCACATTGGTAGCGCCACCGTATACTGCTGGAGAAAATTTGAACTTCTTTATGTCAGCAGACCACCGGGGGATGGGCAGCAGCATCCCTGGAGTGCGGAGGAGATACTGCGAGCGCCAACCCGCATGCCAAGCGTGGCGATTATGGCATATACCTCCCGTGAATTTGGGGGAGGCCTATGTCCAGCTGTGGCCGTCCTTTGGTTGAGCACTGTAACAGTTTGTCACCAGATTAATCTTTACGTTCTTTTCAGATGTTTCCTATAAATATTTAGGCCAAATCTTACGAGTCGCACTTCTCGTTTAGTTTAGTAGTAGTTAAAGATACACACCCTCTGCAGTATTTTTCTCTCTTTTTAGTTAGTCAAAGTTAGTTTTTAAATTACCTTTAACTGTATACAACGATTAATTTGTTTTTCGCTCTCGCAGATGTCCAAAATACAGGCCTGGTCTAGTTTGGAGTCTGATAGATATTATCTACCTGTATAATTCTTTTTTGGTTAATAAATTATTTGTATTTGTATTTTTGTATTTGTATTTGTATTCGTAATACCGAAATAATTAAAACAATATATTTATTTACGTACCAAGAAAATATATACAAGAATACTTAACCAAAACAACCCAAATAAAATTAAAACTAACTTAAATCTAAAACAGGTCCTTGAGGCATTGTGCCGAGGATGCTGGCGGCATTTCCTCACTGTATCGCAATGCTGATACGTTGAGCGAGGAAGTCGCCAGATCTTCGGCCACCAGTTAAATAATTTACTTTTTTTACACAGTGATCAACTACTAATTGAGTAGATCCTAACGACCGCATTCACGGGACGCCGTGAATTTGACTTACAAGATTTGTTTATTGCCATACAAAGTGAGACTAAACGCGTTAGCTTGCGTTTATGTTTCGAAAGTAATATACTTGAGGTACCTATATCGAGCGAAAGGAGATAATGAATACGTCCGCCGACTACGGTATAGAAATGTATGGGCATTATTGAATTTTCATTGTAGCTAATATTCCAATCGCGTATTTTACCATTCTATTTTTTTTAATACGCTTGTGATTTTAGTATCTTATATTCTCACTAGCTAATATTTAAAGCACTGGAGTTCTGGGCATGATTTAGTTTATAAGTCAGCGTGTTCTTACTTATTGGGCAAGATTTTAAAACCCGTTTAACTCAGTTGTCCGTAATGCTCAGTCTATCTTTTTTCTTGGTCTGAGACTAAAGGAGGGCAAATTTACTTAGTTTAACTTTATTGCACGAAACTCAGAAATGTAAGCTTAATGCTGTAACGTTGGAACGTTACGTCACCTAGGTTGTGATTGTTGTGAATATAATCTTATTATAATATTCTACAATTTAAGCCTTTTCTGCGACACTTACCTTATAACAGTTAAAATACTAGATTATGGTGCATAGCTTTAACGTCTAGGAGTTTTATACATACATAAAAGCATAACATTAATTATCCGTCACAACATGTAACTCATTTCCGCGGGTCACTGTACTTGGCTCGCCGGGGTAGTTCTATATAATTATAATTATCAAACCTACTCACGAAATTTCAAGAGAATCGGTTGAGCTATGAAACCTATAAAGAAGAACAGCAGGACATACGAAAGCATCTTTGCCCAAGGTGAAACGGAGACGCTTCGCTCGCTCGGTCAAATAGATCGCGATTTGCTTAGATTTATAATAAGTTAATTAGAAATTTTACATTATTAACATGGTTAGGTATCGAATTGGCCCTATCAGATCATAGGTCCACCACAATAAATTAGACTACCCACTTAAATCGGCATAGTCATAATCTAATTTTAAAAGACCGGCCAAGTGCGTGGCGGACCACGCAAAAAGGGCTCCGTGCCGACACCAATACTACTCCACATTTAAAACCACTATACAATACAAGTAAGTTTTATCTTCATCGGGAACTCATGGCACTTACGAGTACATCCCCCCGGTTACGTATTTTCGCATCACTTGTCTGTGGCGGCTTATATATAGTCTCCGAGTAAATCAGCTGTGACATACGGATGGACAGACGGACGGACGGACGGACGGATAGATATAATGAAACTATAAGGGTTCCGTTTTCGCCATTCTGGCTACAGGACCCTCAAAACGTATAAGTTTGAAATCATCAGTACGAGTATAAGGATTACTGATTGGAGAATTATTTAACATTACCATCATTTACGCTGTGGCCCGCGTGTCCGTTTGCTTGTCAGGATCATTCAGCCTATTTCCCTGAAGTCAAGCTTAAGGTTGCGCGTTGGACACCAAGGACCCGGCGACGATCCCGGCCCGTAGCGCAGCGCACGGCGCGTCTCCTGAGCTTCTTCTATGCCTGTATGTATAATACAGTGATTTGCGTATTCATAATGACCGATTGTGTGTGTTCGTTCAAAGTGACCCTTTGGTCAAATTAATAAATTACTCGAGCGGAAATTAAAATGGTAATCTCTCAGTTGAAGTACATCGTAAATTTGAGGCACAACCGGTACGTTGTCTCGTGCATACGACGGTGACACACAAACTTAGGTACAAACTGCCTGACGGTAAACAGACATCGTATTCTATGGACGCTTGCTATTCCAGAGCTAAATATTACTTATCGGCGGTGTCAAAAAGGTGCAACTTCCTTAGTAACGCAATACAAAAAAATACACGCACATAAAGAGACGATAAAGCCTTTGTGACACCTTTGGCGATGCAAATGTCCTTAGCTTATGGTATCCTCTTATACAGGGTAGATCTGAGTGCTATTACATTATTTAAAAGCATTAGGCCGTTTTCATCGACATGAACCGAAGGAAAGATAGGCTGTTCTGCAGTTTAGCTTTCAAAGTTTTTACGAAACGGTTTTTTTTTGTATTTAAATGACAGTGGATCTCATTAAAACGGTTAAAGCTCACGTATAAACTGTCGTTCCCGGCGACATGTTTCCAACTCTTCGAGAGGCGCACTATACACCTGCAGCACAGCGCTGCTCCCGAAGAGTTTGAAACATGTCACGAGGAGTGACCTTTGATACGTGCGTTTTAATCGCTTTAGTAATACAGTTTTAAACATGACTCATGAAAGGTCAAGCTCTAATAGTAGATCTTGACGCACGCTAATCGTACCTCAGTATCTCCCATATCACCAAATATGTATTCCGTTTAAAGCCACCTCAAATTATTGCCATTGTCAAATGACGGATTCGTTCGTGCTTCTTCCCTGCACCGTGCGCGGCGCTATGGAGATCTACCATGGCTTCAGGCACATCTAAATTATCAAACGGTGCAGCTGACGATCCCGCCCGCTCGTTAGTGTAGATTTCTGGAAAGTTGCTCCTGAATTTCTATTTTGCCTGTAATAAACAAAAAAATCGTCAAAGATAGCACACGCGTATTTTTTGAAGTGATATCGAGAGTGTTATCTCATTATGCCGTTTCTATAGTGCTGCTATTGATATCTTATTACGACATGAAGCGACGATAGTAAAAAAGGTTCTGTCAATTTTTTCATTTTTGGTATACGCTTCTAAATACAATTTCACTTCTTTTTTAAAGTCATAAACTACTCGTTGAGATGGTTGAAATGAGCTCGAATACGACGGGGTTATCATGTGTAGTTTAAGAGTTGCTATGCCCACCTTCTGTCTCTATCATTAGATCAGCTCGGAGGTACAGTCGAGGAATGAAAAGGTTCGTCACTTTTCAACTCTATTTTAATGCTGTTAAGGTCAAAAAGTGACGAACTTTTTTATTCTTTGACTATACCATACTATTGCATTGTCATCCAACTTACATAAGTATGAAAAATTTCAGCTCAATCAATTTTGCATGACTGCTATAAAACATGTTCCTTTTTTCTATCTCTATCATCAAATCAGCTCGGAGGTACCATAGCATTGCATGGTCACCGAATTTACATGCCAACACACATGCCAAATTTCAGCTCAATTGGTATTGCATAACGGTTTTTAAACTCAGTTGCATTATTCGACCCGAAAATAGATAGATACATACGTATTTCACTAACAAATATTGCAAGTTAAACAAAAGCTTGTTAAAATATATATGACCTAAAGCAAGGCAAATAAATAACTGCAATTAACATATATAAGTAGGTATGCCGAATTTCAGCTCATTCGGATACCGGAAATTGAGTGAAAAAAAAAGAATGCGGTAAAACTCGTCTAGTTTGTCTACGCGGCGAAGAGGCTCCGTCATTTAGGGTTCCGTACCCAAAGGGTAAAAAAACGGGACCCTATTACTAAGACGTTGCTGTCTGTCCGTCCGTCTGTCTGTCACCAGGCTGTATCTCAAGAACCGCGATAGTTAGCCAATTGAAATTTTCACAGATGATGTATTTCTGTTGCCGCTATAACTACAAATATTAAAAACCGGCCAAGTGCCAGTCGGACTCTTTGCCGATTTTATAGATAATGGTTCGGAACTCTTCGTGCGCGAGTCCGACTCGCACTTGGCCAGTTTTTTTACACATCTTTGCCACTTCATGACCTGTACTGCTTTTCGATAGCAAATGAGGTGGTAACTACAGATCCCAACCAAGTCACTTTATATGGGCCAATGATGATGATATTTGAGGAGGTCCGTCGATTCCTCAGGGAACACATAGGTCAGTATGTGTTCCTCATCATAAGTTCTACTTCAAAATGTGTATTTTTACGAGCATTAGTTGCTACCTACGTGAACGAAATTTCATCCGAATCTGTGAAGTGCCTACATCATTGAGGAGTTCCATATGACAACTGTGGTCATCATCACCAGTTCCGCTTTACCAAACTTTTAGTTTCCGTGAGCCAATGCTTGGTTACCTACAGAAAATACCGAAATCGGCATATGCGTGCCTATCAAATTCGAGCAGTTCCCTCGATTCCTCCTATATTCCATCATCAGACCTTCACCAAATTTATATGCGCCAACTAGGGGGTACCTGTTTTGTAACAAAAAAAGAATTATCAAAATCGACCAATGTGGTAAAGCGTTATCAGGGAACATACATACATACATAAAAAAATCGGTCAAGAGCATGTCAGGTCATAATAAAATTAATAAGTGTAGGGTTCAAATAATCAAAATATCAAATAATACCAAAAAAAGGAAATACCTTCGCAACGTTTCATACGTCTTTTACTAAGAAGGTGAGACTTTTTACGATAACTCGAAAACAGGTTAAAAGTTAGAGGGGAGGGGTCATTTTTTTTTCTTCACAAGTGATTATTTCCGAAAATATTCACTGTATCAAAAATGTTTGAGGAAGACCTCTATTCATTTTGAAAGTTCTGTTCAACAACACCCCACACGGCCACACCACCAGAAAAAAAGAACATACCCACTACGTGTAGGTGAGGTACCCTTAATTTTCTTTCCTTTGTTTTTATTTTACCACTTAGTCAGATTTATTGATTTATATATCCATGCCAAATTTCAGCTTTCTAGCATTTACAATCACAGAGCAAAGCCTCGGACGGACAGACAGACGGATATGGCGAAACTATAAGGGTTCCTAGTTGACTACGAAACCCTAAAAAGCAAACATGCAGACGAACTGAGAACCTCCTTCCTTCTAATAAGTTGGTTAAAAAGGAAAACTACCACAGCTAGTTAGACATTACTAGTTAACGAGTAATAGCTGAACTTAAGAAATATACCTGGAAAAGCAAACTTTTGTAAAATTTTCATTGATTACTTAGATAATGTTGTTAACTTGTTAGTATGTCCAACACTACTAACAACATTATTAAAATATAGTTTGTGAACAACTACATTGTATGTTGCTCGAAATGTACTAGGCCAGTTTTTACATACTTGACCTGCCTACTTCCCTAGTCACTGCTGTGGAAGTGAGCAAAATCTTAAATAGGGTATTAAAATGAACAGGACATCTACGAATTCAGCCAATTGAAAATAATGCTCTCCGTTGATTTATGTATAATTTAGTTGTTCCTGTTCACTTTGGATATGTGCTGTTGTAACCATGTTAGGATGATGGCCTGGGCGAGGATGCACTGTGTTGAGACTAAGGGATCTACTTATATCTCCAGCAGCTAGATAGCTGCTATCAACAAAACAAATCCTCAAGTCAATAAATGGTTGGTAATGCGCCTGTGATTCTTCTGGAATCGCAAGTCACTTTTAGGAAAAGGTATTATCCAACACTAGGCATTTGACTGGCATTTGCCAGTGCCATTAGGCCATTACAAACAGTACCTCTAAAACCAGTAAACTATGTATGTATGAATATTGACTTTCAGAAAGTGTATAGATTATAAATAATTAACTTTGACTTTTAATACTTTAGTTGCAGGGTTAATCACGCTGGTGTTCACTTTTGGAAGCAAAAGTGGAATTACCTCCAAAAGAGTTTCAAACCTCTCCGGAGTGAAATTATTCAGAAGCGCTTTGTCTGGAGGCATTAGTATTAAAACTGTGTGGCGCGTTCTCTTCGCTTTTCCTGTTCTGTCATCTCCAATAAATATAGGCGCTCTGCAATAACGATGCAAATCTTAAAATAATAGAGAACTATTTATAACATATCAAGTTAGTGCTAAGAAGGTATTAGACCTACTCAACATTTTAATCCCGGTCAAGCCATTTCTTTGTGTCATGTACACAAATATTTGTTCCTTACTCATGACTATGTTTTCCATGTATTTAAGTATTTGTTTATATATATAAGTATGTATTTCACTGTCCAGTACCCATAATACAAGCTTTGCTTAGTTCGGGTATAGGTCGATTTGTGTATGATTATCCACAAATATTTATCTCATTTAATAATTTCAAAGGCAACCTAGAGAGTAAAATACTGCACCAATCAATATCAATTCTTCAATAAACTTTCCTATGTTTGTTAAACTTACCAAATAAAAACTTTGAACATTTGAGAAAGCTGGTTAGAATAGAGGTGTTCAGGTTGCTTACAGCAAAACTTTATACAGGACCTGGAGGCAGCAAATCTGAAAGTGTCTATGAAAAACAGATGATTAGAAAAGTTGGAATGAGTACATTATTTAAAGGAATAATACTTTTATTTGTTTTCGACTTATGAACACAAAGCTCTTGGGTCTCTTAAATCTCTTTTTGAATCTATAAAGCAGGTACAGTGGTTGCAAGGGAAGGGCTTTAGAAGAAGTGTCAGAAACTTAATTCTTTATAATGTAAAATTTGTTTTGTGGGGCTAGGAATAATAGTGACTATTCAATAGGGGGTCCCTTGTGGGTCCATAGGTTTACACTTATTTTAAACAATACAATAATTTATTGATAAATAGCTCCATAGTTACAAGTCACATATCATCATCCTCCTAGAGTTATTACCAGTACAGTTGCATCCTGAAGGATGCCTGGGGTCCGCTACCTAATACCAAGAATTGGCGTAGTTACAAGAGAAATAATAACGTAATTAATATGACTATAATTATAACCTCTGTCACGTAAATAGGGGATGACGGATAGATATATTGGAGGACTTGATAGGTCCAGCTCGAGTAAATTTTTTTGTTGGACAACATAATTAGTCCGACACCGTGACAAATCTTAAACATGTAAGTTATTGCCACCTTCTGAGGTAAAACTAGGATCTGAGTGTAGGTATCCTTAATGCTACGGGCCGTGATCACTTTCATATTTTCTCTAAAATTAACTACTTACATAGAACTTGCTGCCTACAAGGATAACACTAAACACTGACACAGCTAAAGCCAAAACAACGCACTTTTGATTTGATCAAAGTGAATATAATATAATACTTTTGATATTACTCAGCCCGGCAACTTTTTGGGGATAGGGAAAGCATGAGAAGCCAATACAAAAATGGCGCATCCAACGAAAAACGATAACTCTTGAGCTATCGTTGGATTTTGACGTTTCTGACGAAAATGGAGCTGTCAAAATCTTCGAAAGTACGGAGTTCCCGGTAGGTTTTTCACAATATCATTCAATCTTTCGAACTTCGTTCTTCGTTTAGCGTTTGACAGTTGTTCGCGGTAGCGTTTGGTCAAATCCGTCATTCGAATGTTCGATTTCGAACTTCCCGGTAGCACCCCAGATCACGGTATACAACACTTTAGTTCTAAGTCTTCTTAGAAACTTATATACAAGTTCGGATTTAGCCCCGTCGTGGGTTTATACTGTCAGCCGTTTTATTATCCACTTAATTTAACTCGCATGGCACCTCTTAATACTCCATCCTATGGAAGAAAAGCCGTAAAATTGGAGACAATACCAAGAACGACTTTCCAATAAAAGTCAGTGTCAAAGGTCGCATTAACCATTTCCAGATAACTGAAGCACCTTACATTACGGCGATCCGTGCAAAAGCCATTTATCATTCGGCCACAAAAAGCGCGTGTGCTGCGTCCCTGTCGCTCGCGCCGGCGCGCGCGCGACGAGAGGCCGGCAGTTTCCCGGAATCCTTATTTCCGATTCCGAAACGGCCGGCGCTGTGATACCGAGAAGTTCCGAGGCGTTATTCTGGGACGTAAACCCGCGCTAGCGAGGTGCCGTCGTTATAAATAATCAGAATGCGTAAAGAGAAGTCGGTGACCCCCAATTACGACACAATCCGTATTTATTCTACCGGGAAACACTTATTTCTGTTTCTTAAGGCACTATTATATTTTTCCATGGAAATACACTCGTAGATCGAAATTTGCAGCGTTTCTTATGGACGTCAACTTACACGTTTCTTTATCGATCCGGTGTATGTAATTTTTTTTGCATTGAAATAAACAAAAAATGGACACAAAATTTATGGTTTCTTCGAAACCATGTCGAAAAAATGTACTGACAACATTCATGCGCAGTTATCAAGTTTTGGTATAACATGACATGACACAACACATCTCCTACAGTTGGACGCTAACTTATTAATACTCTATTCGATCAAACTGGAATAAATAAATACTTTAACCCTGGTTCTTACTTGGTCGAATTGATACTAAGCTTAGGTAAGGACACTGTCTTGGGACACTTTCGTGGTGGTTGGAAAGATGCTGCATGTTTTCCCGAAACATTAAGCTAGACGATTTATTCCTAATTCGACCAAACAATAATATTTAATTAAATCGCTAGTGTACAAAATTATAGTATGTACTGATATCCAAAGCAGGAGGATTCACAAGTGAAATTCTATACTATGTCATACATCTTTAACCTTTTGAACGCTTTCATATTTGAATGAAGTGATCACTCAGACGTCAAGGTATCAAAAATTGATGTAATGTTTAAACCAATAAAAACAATTAATAATAGATTTTTCCCATGATCACAGTACACCTTCACTCCGACCTTTTTAGTGGTTGTTGGCGTGGTGGGCACGACGACCACTTTATAGGTCCTTGGCGCTCAAAGGGTTAAATCAACGTCTAATCTTAACTTCGTCCGTTTGAGATTTTGAGTGAAACTAATAGGTACTATACTGGGGTTAAAACAAACAACGTCTTCATATTTAGAATCTCATTTTAATTAATGACATATAATACATATACATCATATTATATAACTTTTAAAACCGTTCATACAACGTTGGTATACGAGACTATATTAACATGATTAAAACGTTAAAATGGGCACCTATATGTATATTTACAAAATTTTAATAAAACTAACAGACGGATTAATTTAACCTTTAAGTTAGGAGTTACATGAGACAAGTAGATTTTCTATTACATTAGTGACCATCTAAATATTGGCTTACAATCAACGACATTGCACAGAACTACAGACAATATATGCTTAAATTATCATTTTGTGGAGAGAATCACATTGTAATACGTTTTATATTTTATTTTGTTTAACTTGTTGGTCAGACAATTGCAAAATTATCTCCTCTGAGCTTCTGTAGCTTCAGAGTGAACGAAGTAACCACCGCGGCTGTTAAAAGGCAATTATTCTATGGATGGTCCTATTCAATGTTCACAAAATCTTATGTTTATACGAAATGCTGCACATAAATAATGACTAACTGGCTCTAGTTGACTGAGGAGTAAGTTTACAAAAAAACTATTTGTTCAGTAAAGAGAAGAATTAGGAAAGATACATAGCTCCTTCTTCATTCAAAAATATTTTTTGTAAAAACACTCCTTCACGATATTGACTATTAACTTGTACATAAATTACGTCATTATATTGCATTGACTCAAATAGGAAATGCATTGATTAACCTATCAACTATTACAGTAATTCATTTAAATCAGACAGTCAAAATAGTATACATCTACTACAAAGGCAAGTATCCCTAATGAATAAAACTTACTTAAAATACGTACAAATCATATTTTACAATTTCTTATAAGTAATACTTATTGCTAGTTTATATACATAATTAATATTAAATTCAATATAATATCAACAAGTCTAAAAACTCCAAATATTTATGCACCCTGCATGAATAAGCTCTGGCCAGTGTCGGCATCCAAACATTGAATCATTTTTACCTTTTTTATAAATCTATCTATCGTTGTCTAATACTTGTTCTATTACTTCGATCGCAGCCTTCACGTATCCTCTTCTAATCGTTAAGTATGGAACGCGACGAGAAGAGACACGTCAACAAAGCCATATCACTCAATTTCATTTCAGCCTTCCAGCACTTCGGAAAATATTTGGAATTCATAGTTCAAAAGATGAAGAGGAACTATTAGCTATACATCCATATATATAGAAACACCGAAAGTGGATTAACAATAGTCAACCCATCAGAAATGAATATTTTGGCAATGCCTGTGTAGGTATTAAATAATCGATTTAATTAAACCTATAGTGGGATAAGTACAGTCAACCAATTTGATTTCTGGGCCACTTCGTACAGTCACGTTCGTTAAATTGTGACCCATTTCGCACAAAAAATCTAACTTTCTATACGGTTTGACAGGGCTGTCAACCTTAAAGGGGTCCTAAATTAAAGTTCGTGACGGTATTACCTTGTCACAGTGACAATAATATGAGATCTCTAGCTGCTTTTATATTGATTTGCACTGACGAGTACGAAGTGGCCCAGAAATCAAATTGGTTGACCGTACGTGGAGAAAACTACGGTACGGCCTACTAAAATATTGAGCAAGTTTGTACTATGTCATGTCATAATATAATCACCAAAAGCATCAAAACCAAGAGTTGCTTTTTGAAACGACAAAGATCCTTTGGGTGCTCAACATTTTCTAGAGCCGACTGTTCACTCTTAGGTACAACATTACATATATGAGAGAAAAGGTGAAATGCATACCTATTCTGTGGCAATATATGCTAAAATCCATCTTAGAACCACAAAAACATGACGGATAATCAAACAGAATTTTAGTTAGGACATCAGTACTTTCGACTTTCGGTAGCGTAAAGTTATTGAGACATTTTAGTATGCGATACTTATCAATAACTATTATAAGCTAAATAAAATCAGCGACAAGAGACTCGAGAGCAGCATTAACAAATAAGGATGATCTGGCGTCATGAACTCAAAAGTGTTCAGTCGACGAGATAAATAAGACACCAGCCCAGCTTGCACGATATATAGGTTACGCCGTCATGTTTTATATGACATTTTAGTACACTTCGACCATAAATCGTGACGGAAAAACCTAGACGTATCTTGCTAACTGGGCTGTAAGCTTAATCTTAATGGGATAGTCTAAAATAGTACCAATGTATGTCTCCGACTGTACTTACACGCCAAGTTCTATCGCATAACTATGCATCCCCTTCGCACCAGACCGGTTTGAAGAGGATGGTTTTATGTTCAAGATAGACAGCATTTAAACATCTGTACAAAATGTATAATTTCACCGTGACCTGTTATTTGATGTCGTTAAACGGGGCTCTCTAGAGCTGCTTAATATTCGCAGTATAAAGTAGTTTTATGATGAAGTACAGCTGCGGGCAAGAGTTGGCTTATGCCGAGGTAAATGACTATACTAAGATGGCAAAGGAGATTACGAAAATAATTTATTATACCTATATCGTTGCTTGGTTTTCTTGATTTAGTAAATCGTACTACTGAAATTCTACAGCGAATATACTACGTCAAGTATTCGTAACGAGGTAAATATATATGTAATTTGCGTAAACAAATTGTCCCCTAACATTTATTAATTTTAATTTAACGTATATCCTTAATTGGTCTTGAGGAAAACTAAATTGTACTACAGTAAACAAGAGAACTGTAAAATCTGCTATCACGCTTATTATCTCGTTGGCGAATAACGACAGCGAATGGCTGCATTAAAATTACCTTTTTTTTTTTTTAGATAGACTGACCAGCGATTGGCCTTAGTCTCACCTGATGGAGAGCGATGACAAGGCCTAAGATGTTGCTCACTGATTCAGTAATAGCCTATTACCTTTACCTTTAGGTGTTATGCGGGTGGATTCAATAATTAGGCCGATATGTTCGATGTATCGTTTCATGTCATTATTAATATGCTGTCCTATAAAACTTGTTTCTTCATACGAAATCCATAGTGACACAAAACTCTCTGGCTTGAGACGGCAGAATAACTTATATTGACCTCTTTTATCCCATTGTTCTAAAATCCCAGGATGCTGTGATAAAACTAAGCTATAGGTGTTAATGCGGTAGGTGTTAATGCTCACCCGAAACCTATCTCCTATTAATGCCTAAATAACGATGCCAATGAGACATAGGTACATGGTCTACGGCGTCGTATTTTTAAGCGTTGAAACAAATAACGTTAAGGAGTTCACGCGCTAAGCAATCCTCGCGCACAGAATTTGGAATCGACTCTCACGTTAGTAATCCTCGTTTCTGTTAAACTTGCACAGCTATTTGTCGGAACGTAACTGTTGCGCGCACGCCGGCTCCGAATACAAATGGCTCAGGGCCCCAGCAGTGAAGGCACCGCCGATTTGACTAATACACCTATAGCATACCCCCATCACGTTTCGGCCACGCCGAGACAGCTCTTTAGCCTAAGCCGTCGCTAATTGGTAATACAGAGAGATTCTGTCAGTATTATAATTTGTCGGTTTAGTATTTAAGGATTCACGTGTACAATACGTCGGTTGCATTATTATGCATTGTGTTGGGAGTGTGAAGGCATTACAATGTCATTTCTTAACTGTCATAGTACGTGTGAAATTGTTGTAGGAACTGTTTACTTGTTACAGGGATGAGCTCCTCGACAGTTTTCAAAGCAAAAAAACTGCATCATCCCTTTATTTAACCATCAGATGACCGTACAACTTAAAGTACACCTTTATACTTTACTTTAAGGTTGAAAATACCAAATTACTTTTAGACATCAAATTCAAATTCAAATTAATTTATTGCTAAAAAATAATACAAAATCCCTTATACTAAACATAAAACTTATACCTAAAACATTCAAATTTGTGTTGGGTTGGGCAATGGGTGCTCGTCTCAGCATATGCAGGGCTTGAAGCCTTGCGTTGGTCGTAATACTACGAGTACGTCTATCGGTTTCAAATAATGTAGAATTAAACATACTTAATCATTTATTGTGCCTAACTCCTATGTGTGTGTCTGTCTTAAGTGTTAGAGGTGTTAAAATACTATAAATACTTATATTTACATGACATGTGCGACGGCTTAAATTTGTTAATTATAAACCCCATTTTTTGTATCATATTAGAGCAGGCCAGTTTAGAGACCGCTTGTGGCGTTAAAGCAACATGTTTTTCTCTGTAGGGGTGCAATCCTGGTGGCAAGTATGCAGTGTTTCGGAGCACACGTGCAGCTATAGAGTAAACGACTCTGCACATGTCGAACTCGAGATATTATCCGTGGTTTTTACGGTCTAATACTACGATTATGGTTAGGACAACAAATATGAGCTAGACAACATGTGAAATGGTTGCATTCACTAAATGGTCAAAAATTACTTACGCCACGAAATAATATTTCTGAAACACAAAATATTCTCGAATACGTTAAAACCTACGCCCAAAATTATTGCATTTGTTATACATATTTAGACAATTAATAACATAAAAAATATTAATGCCACTATACGCTAACATACATACCATACCACATACATTGTTAAAATTGTTTATCCCAAATCCGAATAGCTCTACATATAGTATATCCTGTATGGTCATTCATCCATGCGTGGTTCCTAGATAACTATAAGGAAGTCCTTAAACAAATCGGTGTCCCATGGCTAGACCTTATATTTTAAGCAAATTATTATTATTACTAATCCTGATCGTCATCGTATTTTGGGCTTTATTCACCCAACTACTTCACTATCTATGGGTTTTAATTCCGCATAAAGAACTGTTATGCAACAAATACACATTGTGTAAAATTTGTTTATACACAATCTAACATCGATTTCTCGGAAATTCAACAGGATGCGTAAGAAACTGTTATTGAACTGGTTTCCCCTGTATTCCGAAAAGCGGTGAGCGTCCGTTTTTAGCGCCAAATTTTAATCCGAAATTTGCATATGTTGCTGGCCGTAGTAAGTAATTAAAAGTTAATGTATTCGCTGACATAATACGGTACTAAAATGAAATTTATCTAATTACCGTAGAATTATGTACTCGTAGTAGTAAGTATGTCAAGTATCTTATGTTATGTCTAACGTTCGTGTTTTTTAATATTTTAATAGGATAAAATGAATTTAAAACGCCAATCTGTGTCTGACTTGTTAAAGATTTAATAAGTAATTGTTTCTGGATGGGTTGTTATTATCTACCTACTTTATATGTAAACCATGCTGTAGGTACTTTAATAAAACATTAAATCAATCCAATTTTATATATAAATAAATATTACAAACAGTCAAACAATATGACCGAAGTCATAAGGTATTCAACAGCACCGCATTACTATTAAAGCAATCGTTATATATTTATATATGCGTAATAAAGAAACCTAGCAGTATTAAGAGGCACGCCTATCACATTTCTTAACGAGCCATTCAATTCTGAATCCCATACATCCAACTGGATACATTACGTATACGTTTAATTGAAGAAGCAAAGTCAACAGATCTATCTTTACGTGCCTAATTATTTTGTCATACATGTCTATAATAATTAAGTTTAAAACAATTCATAATTTTAAAATGTCGTTGCGATAAAATGTAACGAATGTAAATAAAGTAAGAATTAGCGCACTCTAATTAATAAAAACGCAAACACAAAGTGTATTTAGCAAATCACCGCATATTCGATACATGCCTGTATATAAGTAAATTATAATGAAGTGCTCAACGTTTCTCAGATCTCTCGTCGTTACCCTTACTCGGAATTAGCGTAGGCACTTAAAAACATTAATATAAACTATAATCGTGGACAAAATAGTATTGCACAGTATAATAAAATAAGCCGAGTTTTTCAATGGTAATCACTGGCCGCGATAGTTCGCCGATGCCTTTCTCGGAATTGAAAGCGAGATAGCCTCTTAGTGAGAAATGTGATTATTCTAATATCCCGGAACGAGCTTTTTCCGATATCAGCTACCCTCGGAGCTTCGGGGAAGTTTCGACCATTAGGCTAACATTAACATCCCGGGGAAAGGCGGCCCGGCCCGGTGATGTGAAACTCGCAGCGTTACCACCTTTTAAGCGGGAGACCAGATGAGCGCACCCTAAACGCTCGTTTTATAGGGATCGGTAAAAAAGTAAAAACTGGACTCCAACTGCGCGCGATAATTAATTTTGTTTTACATTATTGTTGGGAGTTTATATGATTTACGTTTTTTACAATTCCTTAATTCCCTTTGGATACGAAAATAACTCCCCAAGCGTTAAAAAAAAAACAAAACCCGGCGTAATCAGTTGAAACGAAAACATAGGGCACGAGCCGCGATGTTTACTCGACCAACTCGATATGTGACGCACTCGTGGGTAAACGGTAAACACTGTTCACTAGACAGACGTCACCGGTGCACCTAAATCAGCACGGCAAGTATAACGTTTGTTTGAAGACCCAACCCTCGCAGCGTCTAGACTATTATTCTTTTAGAGACGTGGCGTCCAATAATGCCAATTTTATCGGAATATCCTAAGATATACAGCCTGATAGGCTATGGAATCAATAGTATGGATCGCCTCAAAACTCCCGAATTTATGAAAACACATACTTATAATTTGATGAGTTCTTGATCACTCTACCACCACATTGCTTAACGAAAACTATATATTTACACATTCACTGCCGAGTATTTATATAGGATTGTGAACGCATATGGTGCGTAACCAGCAGTGGACGTCTTAAAAATATACGACCTCTAACGATAAATACGTCAAAAACACGCGCAGGAATGTTCGTGATAAGTAAGATACGCAACGCATTGAAAGTCATCAGTGTCATCGCGATCGTGATTTGGATGTTGTAATTCGGGAGCGCACGTGTCAACTCTTCACCCGGTGACGTGATTGGTAAAAACCGTAACTAAACCAAATAAATACTCAGGAAGATTCTTCCGACGGGGGAGCCCCGTGATGCAGCTGGCCGATAAGCCATTTAATAGAGATATACAAAATATAGATATCACTCATGGGCCAAATATTTGTGTTTCCTTGTCATTGGAAATAAAGGAGATGTAGACCAATATTTGACAAAGACTAAGTGAAAACCCGCCTTAAAATAGTACTAGTTCATAGAAAATTAAAAGCTGTCCTTAGACCAATTATTCCGCCGTAAAATCCAAAATGAGTTCAAGAGCCCTCCCGAATTGAGAAACAGGTAATACACAATCTTTTCGGGTATCACTAAGCAATTGGGCTAGAAGAACGCCTATTTAGTCCTACATTATTGAATGACAATGTAAAAAGTACGTTTACAGTCCAAGAGGTGTTAAAATGTCCTTCGCTTATTTTAATGCTAATATTGTTGATCGACTTCACATGTTTCAGAAAGAAATTAACATCTCATGGAATGATACACCAGACAGGCAACTGACAACTAATTGAAAGCGTCTGGTTGGTATGGCAAGCGTTTGTTCGAGTTGCATCTAAGGGTTTCTTTATCTTTCTGAACAGATCCTATAACAAATCTACCAAACAGGTTGCTTAAAAGGCCATTCTAGTAGAACGTACATAGTTGCGTAGGTGTCACTCCCACTCCTCGCCGCTGGAGGAGTGCTGCGGCGAGGAGTCTCCGGGCTCGGGGATGACGCTGGCGAGCGTGTGCAGCACCGAGCCGCCGCCGCGCTCGGCGCCCGAGATCCCGCGCCGGCGCATCAACAGCTTCGCGTGCAGGTCCGCCATCAGATCTCCCCCGGACGCCGGCTGCAATAACGAGGGACATTTAGACGGTGTAACACTTTAAGATTCCTTGTTTTGTACACAATTCTTAATAACGCCGGCAATATGGGTTAATAAGTACGGCTTGCTAGCTAGCTTAGTTATGATTCTAGGACTAATCCGATTCTTTCGCAAATTCGTACACGAAACAAGGGCCATGGAAAGATACTCATACTAAGGTCACTGTAGTGTTTAGCATAATTCCCTTGGCTTCCGCACTTTTGCAATATCGTAATTGCTATAATGTTTCGCAGGAAAATGCATAAGATGTAGTGTTTTTTTACTTTGATTAATAAATAAAATATAACGTGAAACCTAGAATCCTCTTACGACTCAAACAGAATTAAAAACAGTCTGCAACAACCCAGTTGACATTGGGCCATTGCACTTATCTCAATAAATATAAATAAGTAAACGTTATACTCTACAAAGATTACGACCAACAACGATTCCCAGTAGTTTGGATACGTGAACGACACAAGAAACACAAACGACCAGATCCGTAGACAGAACAAGTACTATGAGCTACCTCTGATGTCGGGGACTGAACCTCCGATCAAGTTTCATAGACAAACAGTACCAAGCCAACCGGTCGGCTGTATCGAGGACTTTATGCTATCATTTATAAATATTAGTTTTACTTAGAAGCTGAAACCCGTTTAGAAAGCTCAAGATCCTAACATCAGATTACTTGGAATTATCGAAAACGACCTCTGGCTATCTCCTCCTAATAGATAGTGAGCTGAGAACATTTAATTACGGCTCTTTATCGTGCAGTCAGAGCTCATTGGCATGATGTGACGTGATTTATTTTATTAGCGTCGCCGGTTCGCTGCGAGGACGCAGTTCACTATCGCAACGTAATAAAACTCAGTATTTAAACATATCTGCAAGAAAACGCAATGCATAAATTATTGATGTCACAACTTTTTTCCTGTACCTATGACTTTTCTAGAAAGAAAACTTAATATGCTCCACTTGAGGTCTACGGTTTTAGGGTTCCGTAGTCAACTAGGAACCCTTATAGTTTCGCCATGTCTGTCCGTCCGTCCGCGGATAATCTCAGTGACCGTTAGCACTAGAAAGCTGAAATTTGGTACTAATATGTATATCAATTACGCCGACAAAGTGGTAAAATAAAAAGTGGAAAAAAATATTTTATTAGGGTACCTCCCCTATACGTAAAGTGGGGAGTGATTTTTTTTTCATTTTAACCCTAACGTGTGATATATTGTTAGATAGGTATTTAAAAATAAATAGGGGTTTACTAAAATCATTTTTTGATAATGTTAATATTTTCGGAAATAATCGCTCCAGAAGTAAAAAAAAATGTGTCCCCCCCCCTCTAACTTTTGAACCATAAGTTTTAAAAATATGAAAAAAATCTCAAAAGTAGAACTTTATAAAAACTTTGTAGGAAAATTATTTTGAACTTGATAGGTTGAATAGTTTTTGAAAAAATTACAAAAATAATTTCTGAACTAAGTTTGTAATTTAACCGTATAAACAGGTGTTTATTGTACCTGTCATTTCTACAAAATCACAATGAAATGACGTGCTTTCAAAGGTTTTGTGTTTCTGTACTTAATATGTCAACTTAATGTGACGGACGGAAAACTACGTAACCCTACACTGAGCGTGGCCCGACACGCTCTTGGCCGGTTTTTTTTTACATTTAGGTACAAGATACTCGTATTACAAAACACATTCAAGAGTGTTAAAGATATTTTTTAGACAGAAACGCACATATATCATGAAATTTAATTTAATATCTAATTTTGACAATTTAATATTAATGTTCAATTGTTATGTAATGTTAAATTATGGGCTTTTTGTTGCCTGAAGCAAATAAATAAATAAATAAAAAATTGACTAGTTTTCATTGTTATTTACTATAAATTAAATTACACCAATATACTTGTTCCAATATCTATACTGTGGTTGTAGATACCATTTGAGGCGGCTCGACGATAAACGGCGCTTCGCTTATCGCGTGCAGTACAATAAAGATGTTATGATCCGTCTGTGCGCATTAACCGACGCCTACGGTAACCAGCTGTACCACCATATCAGCCCAAGGACGTCCTCCCCCAATGCTGGACACAGGCCTCCCCCAATTTAATGGGGGACAAATGCCATAATCGCCACGCTTGGCATGCGGGTTGGCGATCGCAGTATCTCCACCGCAATCCAGGGATGCTGCAATGCGGCCCATCCCACGGCGGTCTTGGTCGTAGTTTTAGGACACCCGGGTCCCAGCCACCAGCCAGCCAACCAGCTGTACAGATGTAGTGAATAATCCTTTGCCATCGGCTAAATTGGGAATACGACTACACCCGTGTCAATCAATTACCGTATTATTTAACTAAATACATATTATATTTAATTTTGAATATGTCTAGTAAAATTGCAAAATACTATATACCAGTTATCATTCTGTCATTTGACATAGACTAATAGTTTCACATAAACAGACATGAACTTGTCAATCATTTAATACGATAATTGATAGCCACTTCGGGTCTATCCGAATTTAGCCGATGGGAAAGCATTATTCTGATTATTGACTACAACTGTACTACACCACCATATCAGCCCTAGGACGTCCACTGCTGGACATAGGCCTCCCCCAATTTCATGGGGGGTAAATGCCATAATCGCCACGATTGGCATGCGGGTTGGCGATCGCAGTATCTCCACCGCACTCTAGGAATGCTGCTGCCCATTCCCCGGTGGTCTTGGTCGTAGTTTAAGGACATACCCGGGTCCAACAAACAACCGTACTACACAAATCGCACTTTTTATAAGAGCGTCACATAAACATACACCACGTTTGTACAGTCGCCATCAAATACATCTATAAACTTCAAGGTGTTATAAAAACAACTGACTATAAACAAAAATTTAACGCCAAGGTGAGGACGATGTATGTAATGGCGACTGTACCATTAAATTGTAACAACACCAATGGAAACACAGTATGCCCAAGCACAAGTTTCAAACAATAACGTATCTCCATTGTATACTAATTATTCATATGCTAATTAATCAAATCGATCGCGCGTCCTTGGCAAAGCCAAGTTTGCGTTTCCAGCGATCAAATGTGGGGCTATGGTTTCAATGTTATGGGGCCACGTTTTTTTTTCGCACAGTTTCTTTCCAGGTTACTTTATGCTACACACCAGACCCCTTTACCTTTAAGGTGCAGCGGGGCAATCTTAACTGCGGTAAATTTCAACTAATCCGAATATCTTCTGTGTTTTAAATCATTTACTAGAGTGCCATCTATGTCTGGATAGCGGAAAAGCGCTTTCATAATTTGACTAAAGATGGCGTCGATAGACCGAATGCTCTCTGATTTACGCGGCGATTTTGTTTTCGACTAAATTTCTTGTGTGCACGTGAGAGTTGGCTCCGCAAATTTTGAATAAAAACAGTGGTTTTTAATGAGGATTTACAAATTTTTCAAATGTAAGTTGCATATATATAGTCTAATTCATGTTTCTATGTTGCTCATTTATGATCTAGTTTATGTTTTAATAGTATTTTGGCGATAGTTAGAATAACCCCACTAAAATTGAGATGTAGGCAAATTTCGACTTTTTGCTAGTTGAAATTATCCCTCCATATTTTATATGAAAATGAACAAACACTAGTGATGTGCACGATTCGAGATTTTTTTCGATGTAAATACCAATTTAAAAATACTGGCCCTAAAGGATTATATTTTTCTTTAATTTCTACTTCATAATAGTAATTTAAGTTATGTTTTGTTTTTATTTATTATCGCAGATAGTTCGCCATTATCAGAAAAAACCGAAAAGTCTTACACAATGGCAGAACTGCAGCAAGCTACGCAAGATGTGAAAAATAAAAATATCGACTTATTAATATCATAAGTCCCATCACTATTTACTATGGAGCGCAGTCGAAATAACCCCGCTAAAATCGTTTAAGTCTTTTTTTGCATTACTGAACTTAGCTACATAAATAATAGGGTTCAATTTCAATTCCTGACCCCATGACTAACTCAGGAGCTCAGTTATAGCAGTTTATGTTCACTGTAACGGAAATTATTATCGATAGTTGCATTTGCCCCTCGGCGGGAGAAATATGACTATTTTTGCCTTTTTATATAAACAACACATTTTATAGTATATAGAGTCAATATTTTAGGATGCCAATCCTAAAAAATAATACCGTAAATCACTAATGTACACTATGAATGCAATCAGTTGTCAGTAAAAGTACTGTAGATGGCATTTATCAGTACTGAAAGTTGTACTTTGCAAGTTACCAGTCGAAATTGCCCCTCTGCACCTTACTTACTTTTGCTTAGCTGGATAACATAAAAAATATTTTTTTGGAAAAACTATAGAGTTAGATAGCTGTAGAATGTCAATATTTTTTGATTTATTTCATAAAAAGAATATCCATAAATCGCCACAAGAGGCAGTGGATGGAGTGAATCAATTTTTTGTCAAAGTTGGTGAAACGAAACCCTAGCACAAAATATTTTATCTAACTCAGGCAATGCTGTCTTCCATGGAAACATATCAAGACTACCAAATTCGATGGCCATGCTTAACACGGATGAATGTGAGGTAGATTGCTTAATATCAGGTTTAAAAAATAATTGCTCTGTTGGTTGGGACTCCATTCCAAATTATGTAATAAAACAAAATAAAACTATTTTTACTCCGATTTTAACACACACTTTTAATCAATTTTTATTCTCGTCGTCGTTTTTCTAGTAATAGGTCAATTTCCAGATACACAAAAAAAATCCCTTATCAAACCAATCTACAAAAATGGAGATAAGAGTATACCAAATAATTACCGGCCAATTTCCATCCTTCCCTCAATGTCAAAAATCTTTGAACGTATCCTAAATAAACGTCTTACTAAGTTTTTAGGAGACTATAAAATTTTAGCTCCAAATCAATACGGCTTCCGTGCTGGCAGATCCACAGAAGACGCTGTACTAGAGCTTCATATCGGAAAATCTTGATAAAGGCAATAAATGCATCTCTATATTTATGGATCTCGCTAAAGCATTTGATTCAGTACATATACCAATGCTTCTGGACAAAATGGAAATGCTTGGCATACGAGGAAAGAGTTTGGATATTTTCAAGGATTATTTGACAAACCGTAAGCAATGTGTCGCTATCGGGGAAATGGTAAGCAATGACCTTCCAATAAATTTCGGAGTACCCCAGGGCAGTATATTAGGTCCTACATTATTCCTAATATACATAAATGATCTTTGCCTATTTGATATACCACAAGCAAAAATTATTACATACGCAGATGATACAGTAATCCTGTTTGCGGAAGATTGTTGGGAAAATGTGTACCGAAAGGCGCAAGTAGGACTAAATAGGATCTCAAACTGGCTTAAGGAAAACATATTAACTTTGAATGTCGACAAAACCAAATATATAGCTCACTCCATTAGAATATCTAGTCAACCGAAAGTGGACTTTCCTCTCATAGCACATAATTGCCTTGACATAAATAAAAATGTATGCTCTTGTCAGCCAATAGCCAAAATAAACGCTATGAAATACCTTGGAGTAATTATAGATAGACATCTTAACTTTAAAGCACACATTGATACACTTAGTGGAAGAGTACGCAAATTAATATACATATTTAAAAATTTGAGACATGTTGCTGACAAAACCTTACTAAAAAGAATTTATATAGCTCTATGTCAATCCTTTGTATCCTACTGTTCTACAACTTGGGGTGGCGTTAACAAATCTGTTTTAATAAATCTCGAGAGAGCTCAACAAGTCATGCACTTCCTACCATTCATGACCCCCACAGAAGAAGTCTATAAATTGGCAAAGGTATTAACCGTCAGACAGCTCTGCATCCTAAATATTGCTCTAAAGTACCATTCAACTATTCCTTATATAAGAGTAAGCAGTCGTCGAAGATACAATGTTGGCAAGAGACTAACAAAATATAAAACTTCTTTTGCCAGAAGATTCTTTAACTTCATTGGACCGCATACTTACAATAAAATAAACAAATCAATAAGTATATACCAGCAGGACAAGAGAAATTGTAAACTAACTATAACTGACTGGCTTATGAACAAAAATTACGAATATACTGAAGACATACTAAATATAATGAAATAATCCTTACATACACACACTTCACACACACACACACACTCACACTTACACACAAACACGCTCACACACAATTTTACTCTCTGTTTTTATTGTTATAAGTACTTTTTATTAACCTACGAGTATCCTCTTGTTTTGCCTTAGAATACTTTAGATACTGTTACATCAAAATTAAGATATAACATACGGGGAGGAGCACTGCTTATCCTAAAGCTCAGCTTATACCTATTTAGGAAGTAGACTCTTAAGTTGTAAAGACAAAGTTTTGTAAGATGTTTTTGATGAATAAATTATTATTATTATTATTATTAATCTCCTTATTTATTTTTTCGTCTTAAGTTAGATTTCTTACAATAAATTTATACGAGTACAATATCAAAATATACATACAAAATATAAAAGCATTATAAAAAACCTAACCTAGGGTGCCGCCGGCAGCGAGGCTAGTTTAAGCTACCGGTGGTTAGGGCGACAGATAGAGGAACCTCCGGACTATCCGCGCCGTGTCCAGGAGTACCGCCTTCTGTATTTGACCCTTGACCCAGCCATCTAACGAGAGTCTCTTGAGATGTTGGTCGAGACTCTTCGCTATTAGACCGTTCACAGAGACGACTATCGGGACAATAATCGTTGAATCAACATCCCACATGGCGGTTACCTCATGTGCCAAGTCTAGGTACTTGCTGACTTTGTCCTTCTCAGCTTTCACGAGGTTCTCGTCATGGGGGATGGTGATGTCAACGAGCATTGCCTGGCGCTTCATTCGATCTGTCAGCACGATATCAGGCTTGTTGGCCACAATAGTCCTGTCCAATTATTAATATTATTAAAATATTGACATTCCCTTCTATTTACATTTTTGAAGTAGCAGTATTTGTCCGCAACAATCCTGATTTAATTGAACGGGGAAATAGCGTAAATAGTTCTCTAAGACCACGCGACAACAATAAAGTAAGAAACCGACTCACCAACACTGCCTTACTAAGGAAAAGTGCATTCGGTTCGGTGTAGCTCCGAAAATTTACAATAAGACACCAAAAGCTATTAGAGACAGCACAATCAGAATCTTTAAGCGTGAATTGTTAACTTTGTTAGTAAGTAAATGTTATTATAGCTTAAATGATTGGAACTTATAAAATAACTAGCTGTTGCCCGCGACGTCATCCGCGTCTTCGCTCCTATTGGTAGCAGCGTGATGTTATATTTCCTCGATAAATGTACTATCCAATACAAAAATATTTTTTCTCAAACGTGCAATGAAATATTGATGTTATGTTCCTTATAATAGGCTGCGAAGTATGACGTTTCAGGTGCGGCTAGGACAAGAGATCGTTAATGGAATTTCATACAAATCTTCCAAGCCTAGGCCGGCAAAGTACTCTTTTTTAATTTCCATTCCACATAAATTTGTGGCACAGGCATCATGACATTCTGCCACTATGCGTATTAAAAATAAAACTTAGTTTTTTTGTTGTTGTTTAGTTTATTGCATGTTTGAGAAAAGCACTCGCTGCGCTCGGCCGTCTATATGTCTTCGGACGGCAACCCCTTTCGTCCCGGCCTCTGTAGTAATGTACTATTTCAATTTGATCCATTAGTTCCTGAGATTAGCGCGTTCAAACAAACAAACAAACAGCATCAGCATTATGATATTAGTACAGATAAAATAATTAAAGATTATTATTATTTCTCAGAATGCGTCTTGAATGTAGATTTAATTAATTTTAGATTAGTATGACTTGAATTATATTCATACTTATATTTAATTTTGACCATTTGTCAAATTTCAAATCGTTTACATATATAAACCGAAAGGCAAAACATGAAGAACTTTTTATGATTTATGACAGCTTTATGTACTTTTACTCATGTTTTTACAAATCTTAAAAAAATTTTTTTTCTTCAATGTTTTGTTCTCCTCTAACGGTCGCCTTTCTCAACCAATTCTCGTGAAATTATGTGAGAATTTTTGTGTCGTATCAGTTTAAGCAAATTTTGAAACTAAAAAAAAATCGCGAGGTTTACAGCTCACAGAGCCACTAGTGTATTTACGAACATACTTAGAAGTTTTTGTGAATTTTGAAAATTAACGGATGGTTGCGTTCAAATGTAAATTCCTTCAAATGGTTAATTTTAAAATTGATATAAATTTGAAGTGAATAAAGCTTCAGCTAGACGCATACGAAACTCGTTAGAGAATCATACGAGCCTGCAATGTGTGTAGGGCGTAGGCATCATAGTAGGCATTCAGCAGCGGCCACATCTGCGGGCGTATGATGGGTGCCATTTTATCACTTATCGTCGTGGATAAGACGCCCGTCACTCTCTCTTTCCTAATATTCATTATACTCCTTGCTCTCGCACTCGCATACTTGTCAGAACGTGACGAATGTCTTATCCATGACGATAAGTGATAAAATGGCAATAGTGTAAGCTATACGCTTAAAAAAACTGCGAATCGATGTACAGTTTAGCCGTTTGGCACACGCATACTAGAGGTCAAAACAATTTTTTTGACCCGCAGTTCCTAAAAAAATTTCCCTTAGGGGGGGAGTACTGAGACATTTTACTTTTTGTATGGAAAAAAATTTTTTTTTTTCAAAAACCTATCGTGTGTAGTATCATATAAAAGGGCTTTTTAAGGCGATTCTAAAAATATACCACATCATTACATTTCAGCCAAACTTTTTTAATTAAAACAAAAATAATTTTCGAAACATACCAAGTTTGGGCTCATCCAGACACGATATGGCTGATTTTTTTAAAATACAATATACCACAAATGATACCTGATATCCTCATATCTAACCTCAAAAAAGCAATTTTGAAAATAATGTCAATAAGCATTTATTTTTTATTTTTCAATATTACAAAGTGACACAGTTCTACTTCAATACCTATTTTACGTGACTTATGGAACGGTAGTGCAGATACGGTACATATTGATCATAAAATGATACGTAGTATCCATATATCCAACGGGAAATACCTCTAACCCTTTAACTGCGCCTTTTCATCAGTTGGTATAGTTTGTTTAGTTTTTGACATAAAATATCAAGGTTGTACTCATTCAGATACGATATACCCAACTAATTAGGTTAGATATCAAGATATGACGTATCACAAATGTATGTAATACGTTATATCTTAATATCTAACCCTGAGAAAGCAATTTTGAAAATTATACGTATCATTTGTGTTATATTGTATTTAAAAAAAATCAGCCATATCGTGTCTGGATGAGCCCAAACTTGGTATGTTTCGAAAATTATTTTTGTTTTAATTAAAAAAGTATGGCTGAAATGTAATGATGTGGTATATTTTTAGAATCACCTTAAAAAGCCCTTTCATATGATACTACACACGATAGGTTTCTGAAAAAAAAATAAATTCCATACAAAAAGTAAAATGTCTCATTACTCCCCTTAAGGGAAATTTTTTTTAGGACCTGCGGGTCAAAAAAATTATTTTGATCTCTAGTATGCGTGTGCCAGACGGCTAAACTGTACATCGATTTACAGTATTTCTCTGAAATCGGGCTTGTACGGCTACCACTACAACCATCATAGGCCCGCTGAGCAGCTAGATCAGTAATGCGCTTTTATGTTTCTATTTGTCACTCACAAGGCGTCATTATTCAATCTAATCCGGATATTCGAATCATTTCGCTGACCGTCTAAAGCACCCTCGAGAGCTGTCAATGAATGCTTCCTCTAAGTGTTCTCCTTATAGTACTTAAGAATAAACGTGCGGTGTTTTCCATAAGGAATATTCAAGCAAACCATCTTTCAGGATGATGGTTGTTCAATCGTTGGAAAGGTATATAGCTCAGAGTCTTAGAGGTTTAAATTTAAAACAACATTGGACTTTGGAGACTAGAATATCAGAGGAGAAATATTAGTTCAATTAATGAAATAACTATTTTCGTAAAAAATGTCTCCCGCGTGAAATGACTTCCGGTTTGTACACCAATCTTGATGCTGCTGCTTAAATGAAGAGCGACTAGTACGTAGGTTACTCGATAAATTTTGAGATAAAAAAAAACCATTGAAGATATTAGTATTATTTATTTTAAATTTTTTCAAAATACTCTAAATTATTCTCTATACAAAGTTCCATTCGTCTGAACCAACTTTGTAAGCACTTTTGCCAGTCTTCATCAGATAGGTCCGAAATTGCTTCTTCATATGTAGCCACGGCTTCTTCAGCACTCGAAAAAAACTTCCCTTTTATTTTTTCTTTCACCACCCTGTGGTAAGGTTTCTATCCCAGCTTTCTCAATAAACGCTTTTGTTCCGAGGGACGTATATGTGAAGAGGCGTTATCGTGATGCAGCAAGATTCCCCGAAGTCCAGTCTTTGGTCTCCTCTCTCGCACTGCTTTGAAAACTTGCGACAATGCTACTGTAGTATACCAATCAGAGTTGACTGACCTAACGGAAACTAATAGTCTTCCGATATTTAAAATCAAATTAAAAAAGTGACTCGTCGAAAAATGTTTTTATAGTTTTAAGGAATTAGGAAATATTACCTGAATAAATATAAATGTATTATATATGTTTTTATGTAAACTAAACTAAAATTTTGACTTGTAATGTACACTTCATTACCAATAAATGATGTCTATGTCTATAATTTTCCAGCATTGATGTTGATAAATGTCCGCCCCGTGAAAAGAAACTAGCTACCATTCTTTTGCCGACGTTACGAGGTCTTTGTAGTTTTGTTGGTAACTTTCCCTCTGAGAAGACCCATACTGACGATTGCCGCTTGTTTTCCGGGTCATATTGGTAAATCCATGTTTCGTCACCTGTAATTATTTCCGATACACGCCGCGATGTCCCGTTGTCGAATCGTAGACGCATCTCACGACACCAATCTACACGAGCCTGTTTCTCAGTATCGGAGAGCAAACGTGCTATTCAACGACAACAGAGCTTCCTTACTCCAAGATGCTGATGTAGAATGATGCTAACGCTCCCCGAACTGACGCCTAAGATATTCTCTATGTCCTTGTATGTTATTCGTGGATCTTCTCGCACCAACATTTCAGTAGTCCACACGTTTTCTGCACTCACTGCTGTTTGCGGGCGAACACTTCGCTGGTCATCTTCGACTCCGTTACTTTCACTGTTCACTTTTGACATTTATAAAGTAAACATTGGTAGCCAGTATACGATAGTGCCATTTTACTAAAAAGTTTTTACTATGTTGGTTCTTATGTTTGCAAATTTGACACTTGGCGCTAATGTCTGTAAGTTCTTTTTTGTACGAAGTTTTTATCTTGACTCGGACTATAAAGAAGCGTTATTGTCAGCTATTGGAATGTAACTGACAGTGTCATCTTGCGCCACATTTTTAGTTAATTATGTTCGGCATTGTGTGTCTATTTCTATATCTTAAGTCAATGGGCCCGCAACACAAAATTGGTATTGTGACCCGTTCATCGCATATTCGATAGGGCTGTTGACATGTCGTACTTAAGGCAACGCATTGATAAACAATAAAACTCGAATAGAGCCCCGTTACCCTTTCCTCGCACGCACCCCCGTATTCTTACGCGGCTTGCGATCGAGGAGCGCCGGCCGGACAGAGCGCGGTCGTTCGACTCATGCGCTGCGCGGCCGCGCGCTGGAACATAGACGTCCAAGCAGACTATGCTTTTCACATTTATTTAAATATTTTTTAACTATACATTATTTTTTGGAATTTACAATGCTGATACGTATTAGGTTGTATAAGTATATGCACGTAATTAACGAGGTCTAATTGATAGTAAGGGTTTTATATGATAAAAGTCTATTGTTCATATAAATGTGAAACTATCTGGGCCTTAAAATACTATCTATGTTAGATAAGGAGTGAGTAAGCAAATTCAGGCACTAGCCAGGACAATTTCTATGAGAATCACGTTAGAACGCCGGACGCGTGAGACGGAAGATACTCCGTACAAAATTTATGAAGAAATAGGTAAATTCGGAGCGGCGCACAAGGATTAATGCTGTATTGCTTAAAATCGCTTCGTAAATAAGCCATTATTTCTCGTAAAAAGAAAAGGACAAAAAATGGTTATTGTGGGTTATCCCTAAGAGATAGACATACATCCATCGCAGATTTTTTTGTAGTCCTTTTTAAGGTGTACAATACCGTAGTATATTATTTTGATCTATCTCGTAAGATTCAGCCAGCGTTTGCAATGAAAGCGCAAAAAATGTGTTTATTTACGACATCACATTAGAAACCTCTAAAATTATCAGATTTTCTCTTCTATATGATGCATGTAAGTATTTATTATACATATAAATATTCCTCTGAAATCATTCTATTTATTTAAAAAACGCATCAAAATCCGTTGCCTAGTTTTATAGATTTAAGCATACATAGGGACAGACAGCGGGAAGCGACTTTGTTTTATACTATGTAGTGATGATAGTGATAGTCCATAAATTAGCGCACCGCTGGTTCTCGTAGTCAGCAGCCGCCACTGATCACTCATCATCATCATCATCATGTCAGCCGAATGACGTCCACTGCTGGACATAGGCCTCCCCCAAAGACTTCCACAATGACCGGTCCTGCGCCACCCGCATCCAGCGGACACCCGCGACCCTTACCAGGTCATCAGTCCACCGTGTGGGGACCTGCCCACGCTACGCCTTCCGGTACGTGGTCGCCACTAGAGAACCTTTCCGCCCCA
Organism: Notocelia uddmanniana; assembly: GCA_905163555.1. Classification (NCBI taxonomy): domain Eukaryota; kingdom Metazoa; phylum Arthropoda; class Insecta; order Lepidoptera; family Tortricidae; genus Notocelia; species Notocelia uddmanniana. Next base: position 20,074,880 of record LR991061.1, on the reverse strand, counting down.
AAGGCCATCGGTTCTACGTGCTATGCGCCCCGCCCACTGCCACTTAAGTTTAGCGATTCGAAGGGCTATATCGGTCACTTTGGTTCTGCTGCGGATGGCCTCATTCCTGATGCGATCTCGCACTTTTTATGAGGCCCATTGTAAGCGACTACGTTTCAGTACCGTATGTTATCACTGGCCGTACACACTGGTCAAAGACTTTCGTCTTGAGACACTGCGGGATATTGGACGAAAAGATGTGCCGTAGCTTCCCGAACGCTGCCCAACCGAGTCAGATGCGACGATTAACCTCTTTCTCGAAGTTGGACTTACCTAACTGGACAGTCTGTCCTAAGTATACGTAATCGTCTACAACTTCGAGCGTAAAGTGTCCGATTGTAACGACAGTTGGTGCTACATGGGCATTTGACATGATCTTCGTCTTGTCCATGTTCATCCTTAGACCAACTCGCTCGGAGGCTTTACTGAGGTCATTGAGCATTGTACTTAAATCCTCCATGGTCTCAGCCAAGACTCGTCTTGAGACACTGCGGGATATTGGACGAAAAGATGTGCCGTAGCTTCCCGAACGCTGCCCAACCGAGTCAGATGCGACGATTAACCTCTTTCTAGAAGTTGGACTTACTTAACTGTACAGTCTGTCCTAGGTACGAGGGTGGTTAGATAAGTAACTTGTTTCGGATACCGATAGATGGCGTTAGTGTAATCTATGTAACTATTCACAAAGATTATTTAATCAAGATAATTTATCTGTGGCCAAATGTCATTTTTGGCGGGAATTTTAGATTTGACAGTAGTTTAAACAAAAGTGATCGGAGTAGCGCGGCAAAATGGAGAAAATAGGAATTCGTGGTGTAATTCAGTTCTTTTTTTTGGAAGGTAAAACTGCAAAAGAAATCCATGAAAGGATTTTACCTACATTGGGTAGCTCGTGTCCTTCCTATGAGACAGTTCGACTTTGGGTGAATGAGTTCAAGCGAGGCAGGACAAGCATTGATGATGCACCTCGTCCTGGAGCCCCAAAAACGGCGGTTGTACCCGAAATAGTCGATAAAATCCATGATTTGGTTTTAACCGACAGAAGATTGAAGGTACGCGAATTAGCTGAAGCCACAAACATCTCTTCTGAGCGGGTGCATTTTATTTTGCACAACGAACTGCACATGAAAAAGCTGTGTGCAAGGTGGGTGCCGCGGCTGCTCACTCCAGAACAAATGCGTGTTCGTATGCGAACATCTGCGGATAATCTCCAGGTCTTTGAAAGAAATCCAACAGACTTTATTCGCCGTTTTGTGACAATGGATGAAACCTGGATTCATCACTATATTCCGGAGACGAAACAACAGTCCAGACAATGGGTTGGTCGTGGTGAGCCAACTCCAAAGAAAGCCAAGGTCATTCCATCAGCTGGAAAAGTGATGGCATCCGTTTTTTGGGATGCAAAGGGGATTCTCTTAATTGATTACCTTGCGAAGGGAAAAACCATTACTGGGGCATACTATGCATCACTGTTGGACCAATTGCATGCGGCGATAGCCGAGAAACGGCCAGGTTTGGCAAGAAAGAAAGTAATGTTTCACCATGACAACGCACCGGTGCATTCAAGTCGTGTCGCTGCACAAAAATTGTCGGAATTACGGTTTGAACTCCTTCCTCACCCCGCTTATTCCCCGGATTTGGCCCCGTCGGACTATCACCTATTCCCCAAACTCAAAATCTTTTTATCGGGGAAAAAGTTTAACTCCAACGAAGATGTGATACAGGAGGTAAACGCGTATTTCGAGGACCTCGAAGAAACGCATTTTCGTGAAGGCATCGAGAAGTTGCAGAAACGTTGGGGCAAGTGCGTCGAGCTTCGAGGGGACTATGTCGAAAAATAAAATATATACAATCGCTCAAAATTTTTTTTTTCATATCAAACCAAGTTACTTCTCAAACCACCCTCGTATACGTAATCGTCTACAACTTCGAGCGTAAAGTGTCCGATTGTAACGACAGTTGGTGCTACATGGGCATTTGACATGATCTTCGTCTTGTCCATGTTCATCCTTAGACCAACTCGCTCGGAGGCTTTACTGAGGTCATTGAGCATTGTACTTAAATCTTCCATGGTCTCAGCCAAGACTACTATATCGTCAGCAAACCGAAGGTGAGTGAGGTACTCGCCGTTTATATTGATGCCTAGTCTTCTCCAGTCCAGGGTCTTAAACACATCCTCCAGTGCAGCGGAGACCAGTTTAGGAGAAATAACATCTCTTTGCCTGACTCCCCGCTGCAACGGAATAGGCTTCGAGGTCTGGTCCTGGAGTCAGACTGACATAGTGGCGTTCTCGTACAAACACTTCAGCACTTCGATATAGCGGTAGTCCACTTGGCACCGTTGGGGAGATTGTAGTACAGCCCAGGTTTCAATCCAATCGAAGGCTTTCTCGTAGTCCACGAACGCTAAACAGAGGGGCAGGTTATACTCCTCAGTCTTCTGCATAACCTGACGAAGCGTATGGATGTGGTCTACGGTGCTAAAGCCCTTTCGGAAACCGGCTTGTTCGGGAGGCTGGAAGTCATCTAGCCTGCGTGCGAGACGGTTCGTAATGACTCTTGAAAACAGCTTATAGACATGGCTCAGAAGTGAGATGGGTCGGTAGTTCTTCAGTAAGGAGTTGTCACCCTTTTTAGAACAGCACCACCACACCTCCGTTCCGTGCCTTTGGAGTTTTCCCTTCAAGTAAGACGGAGTCGAACAACTTCTGAAGGGCCCTAAGGACCGGTTTTCCACCCGCCTTCAGGAGTTCAGCTGTAATTCCGTCATCACCGGGTGCCTTGTTGTTCTTTAGCTGTTTAAGAGCCGTTCTAATCTCGTACAGGCTGATGTCCGGGATATCAATTGCTCTATTCCATGTGTGAGGCGAACTTTATCCAGACGTTGTTTCTAAACGTAGTTTCTTACCCATCTAGGTTGCGGGTGGTGATATGCTTTCTGTACATTTAATTAACTTTATACATTTGATTAACTTTATACATAGTTGCTGAGTATACAAATATACAAGTGGTGTCTGTGTATCTTCTGAACGTCCGGTGAGCGATGGACATCTCTTGTTGTGTTCTCTTATAGCCTTTGATTTTTAATTTTAAGATACTGTGACATAGTGTGTAACCTTAGTTCATCTTGTTTCTATTGGTGAGTTTCTGTAATTGGCTCCATATTTCTATTTAAAATGTCAACATGTTTAAAAAGCTGTTGAAACTCCTTTAATAAATAAATAAATATCTTCGGTATAGTGTCGGGTTAATCTGGCTCTAGGGTCTTCCGCCAGACCTCCCCCAAATTCACGGGAGATATGCAATATTCTCCACGCTTTGCAAGCAGGTTGGCGATCGCAGTATTCCCACCGCACTCCAGTTCCTCCAGCTTGGTTTTAGGACATACCCGGGTCCAACAACACCGACCGACCAACATAAATACATTGAAAGTTAAATAAAAGCTTGTAATATAAATAGGTATTATAATACCCTTAAATCAGTTTATAAGCGACGACCTGTTTAGCCTAGTCGGTAGTAACACTGACTCCGAAGCTAGAGGTCTCGGGTTCGAATCCCGGCCAGGGCATTATTTGTGCATTTAGCACGGATTTTGTTCTTGGGTCTTGGATGTTCTCTATGTATTTAAGTATGTATATATCTATATAAGTATGTATATCGTCGCCTAGTACCCATAGTACAAGCTTTGCTTAGTTTGGGACTAGGTCGATTTGTGTAAGATTGTCTCCCAATATATATATATATTTTTTTTATAAGTACCTACCTATCTCCCAAACACTAACCTTTCTAAGGACTTATCTGACATAGTTTCGATTTCGCCTAAATCCGGAGACGACTCCATGGCTTTGCCTTGCTCTAATTATTGTTTTCTAAAATAGGCAAATAAAATTTATTTTCGCTTTAGTTATAAATTAAAAAAAAATTGTCACTAGAAACATCTCTTTTTAGTATACACGAGTTTAAACAACGATTTATTTTAAAATTGGAACATTATCTAGTTTGGTAAATAAAGTTATTTTGGGACAATTACTTACATTTATTTTACATTGATCAAGCCTTCCTTTTTTTGTATAGATACCTTCACCAATTATTTCCTTATTTTCAAATGAATAGAATACCACTTTAAATGTACCTTTACGCAAACAGTATCCATAACGCGCGGGATCTCGCCTAGCACAGGCCCAACGCTGACAGTAGTCGGTAGCGGACTGAGGGGTCTGAGGGGGCACTGATTGCATAGAAAACACTCGGGCGTCTAGCTTATACCGTAAGGGCGTATGCGACAAAACAGTCTTTTTCAGTTTAAATAAAAACCATTAGTAATTTCATAAAATCCAATTACAATATTGAAGTGTTTGTTTAGACGAATTTAAATGGAAAACTAAGAGACTTAACAAGTGCCGTTTATCTGTAAAATGCAAATCTCTGTTTTTAAAGAGGTTTAAAAGAAAATTATTTTTGTGTTATGAAAGTTATCCAATCATGTAAAGCAAAAGTAAAGCCAAAGGTAGTATGGATCATATAAAAAATAATCGTGTTCGTATGTTTATTGATTGCGGAGAAAAATGGAAATCCCTGCCGCCAATATTTTCAATTCGTCGTCTTAAAACACAATATAAAAACCCAAGCGACTTCAACAGTTTCACCCCAACACATATGTATCGAAATTACCCGCATAAATATATCGCATTAATAGAGTGAGAGCAGCAAAAAACTTTCGGAACAGCCCTCGTAGTAAATAATTTATCTATATATTTACGTATACTAATTTTCGATACGATATTATGAATAAAAAAATCTAAGGCTTTTAAGATTTATTATGTTCAACATGAATCCAACACAATCGTTATTATATTACCTATAAGGAATTTCGTGAATCGCAAATATTTGCTATATCGAAAAGTACGTAATACGTAAATGCCAACAGCATTATAAAAACCGGCGTTATTGTCCAGTTATTATTTACAAAGCCTTTACGCAGAAACGTATACAAACGCTTGTACGTATCGAGTGATAAGATACAATATCGGTCAAAAACATACTTGATAAATACTACTGGCACCGTAAAAGATTTATAATTAGACACGCTCTAACACAGTGACACAAATTTATTCCTTATTCGCGTGCAACAAGGTTGAACATAACAATCAATGATTCAATGTCGGTTTCTACACGACATTTTTAGTCTCAGAATGAGATCGGTTCGTGACAATGTAGAATTGGACACGGTGTGAGCGAGCTTTGACCAACACGTCACGTGTACCGAATTCCACCCCTTCTGATACAAAATGGGAGGAAAACGGTTGAAAGCGGTTCAGAATTATTGCCCGCTGTGTGGGAGGCGAGTATGATTATGTTAATGGCCATAGTTTTTGAAGTAACGTTCTTTAATGCTTTTAGACCAGGCAGACTAGGTCTTCATGGGCGCAACGCAGTAAATATCAACATATTTAGCAAAGGTGAGAAAGACACTCAATTACGTGAGAAAGTGGTTGACAAATCGCATGAGATATCTTTATCTAAACTAAAAACAAAAAAAGACAAAGTGCGAGTCGGACTCGCGCACCGAGGGTTCTGTGACCAACAAACAAATGTGATTTATCAATATATTGGTATTTATTGGTAAATATATAGGTAATAATTAATATTATCACCAAATTTCAAGTTCATAGGTCAATAGGAAGTTAAAAAATTCTTCGGAACGAAACTTCAAAAAATAAATGTCTGATGGCTTCTCATGCCTTTGTTCGCCAATGTTTTTTATAACACAATATTTATAATATGTATAATATTTATCTACATAACGAGTTCTAAACAACGATACCGATCGATGGGGCGGGTTAAAATAAATTTTTCGCGCCCTTCTTTTTGACAAATTGTATGGCTTTAGGCTAACAAGATGCTGAATACTATGTAAATTTGAGGACTATACTATAGCTCCAATCGTTTTGGCTGTAAAACCTGTGTGACAAACGACAGGACAGACAGACATGCGAGTGACAGCATAAGGCTCCGTTTGGACCCTTCGGGTACGGAACCCGAAAAACTAATATGAGTGCAGGAACTATAGAACTGCATACGGTATCATTTTACCGTAACCCGTCACATAACCTTCCGACGCTATTAAATTAATATTCCGAGTTGTAAGGGTAATCAAGCTTTGTTTCATTATCAATTACCATTCAATCTCAGTTCTTCGAAATCTTAATGCTAAAAAAAACATTGAATGCTCGCCTAACATGTTACATATAATTTCCGGTACGAACCTCAATTACAGGCTTCGTATTAATGAACCAAACGGACTTCAAATATACTATTTTTAATCAATATGTGGAAGGGAGACATGTCGTTAAATAAAACCCACCCAATTTATATCGAGCTAACTAGCGCCTAGCACAATACTAGTGCCTAGCACAAACAACTATAGCAAAAAGTATTCTTGCTGTAAGATTGTGTTAATACTTACATACAATTAAATATGTATTTGCATTACATAGGGAAAGTATACTAGTTTGCAAATAACAAGTCAATAGCGAACATTGACCACACTTTCATCCCGATGTCAAAATTAGTTAGCGCCAGAGGGCCTACTCCGATCTTCGAAAATCGAACTTCGTGTCGTGCCGTCCCTTTCACTCTCCTGTTATACACTAATGACGGAAAGGGACGGCACGATACGAAGTTCGATTTTCGAAGTTCGGAGTAGGCCCTCAGGGATTCGTCACCCTTGGTCCGCCATGACAAACATTCCGTATTGGAGTCAAGGCATATTAACTACGTCAAGACATGAAGGGTGCTTCGAAATTGCATAATTATGCGTTCAGAATTATTAAATTGTTACTAATTAGGGAAAAATGCTTAAAAGGTCATCAAGACAGTGCATCATAGCAGTCCACCTTGCAATTTTAGTCGCGCGGAATATTTATTCCTGTCAATCCCGTGTAAAATAGTATATTGGTCTTAGTTAATACTAGTGCTACTGTAAACTCCGTGAAGAATCGGACCTCTATGGTTTGATAAGACGGTTACCATGTAAATGCATCTATTAATAATAATAATAATAAGGCGGATGTGACGACCCCATCACTCTAGTGGGCGATGCAATCAGTTAACGTAGAGCAGTTACAGTTAGGGTAGGGAATGCAATACCGGGATCCCGCATGCTATATGCGGTATTAATCCCGCACGTAAATTATGCGGGATCCCGCGGGATTTGCGGGATTGAAGAGCGACATAGTTTATACGTGCTACTCGTAGCGCGGGCACGCGCGTACTGCCGAAACAACCGGAATTTTCCTTTTTTATTACATCCTAATTCCTAATATTTACTACCAATTTGTAACAAACTATATGATAGTTATTTGTTTTACCAGGGTGCCAACTGCAAAGTTGTTGCTTAACCGCTCGTGTCAATATTGAGACCCGAGCAAGCGGAAGATTCTAGAGAGCTGCGAGGGTCTCAAGGCACAAGAGTTAATCAAACTTTGCTCCAGAGTGAAACATAATATTTTTCACCACACTAAAGCAAGGAAACGCACCAAAAACCAGCAAAAATTTGAAACATGACGCCATCATGAGGCGTTTGAAATGGGTGACGAGTGGGTACAAAGTGGGTACTTTCCGAGCTGTGTAGTGAAAAATAGCTCACTAACTTGCGGGATCCCGCCAATACCGGGATCCAGCGGGACTAGAAATCTCAATCCCGCTGAATACCGGGATTGATTTCTTCATGCGGGCTTGCATTCCCTAAGTTAGGGTAATCGGCTGGCCAGAGTCGAGTTGCTGGAGCTTTTGCTCAGGGGTGGATATGGTCACCTAAGTGGCGAGTTGGCTATATGTTTAAAGTCCAGTGCCACCTCTCTACCCCCAGCCCTCTGCATCGGTGTTGCTCTTAGGCCATTTTTTTATGTCGCTATTTAATCTCCGGCAAAGTCACCGTCTGCCGGAGATAAAAAGGAGAGGCAGTTTTATTAGGCAGACGTCCGTCGTCTCACTCAATAGCCCAACCATTAGTAGCCCAATAATCTGGTTCATTTAGATTCCACCAACCAGCAAACATAGAGTAGTCGATTAAGTATGGTATACAAAATGTACACCATACGAAGTGATTTGATCCTTGCGGGGAACCTTAACTACCTTACCATGAGGCCAATTCTCGGGCCGTTCGAGATGATGTCCATTCAAAATGATCTCGATTGACGCAATGTCTATTGAAAAATCTCACCAAAAATGTCGAACACAGCGAAATTTCTTATTCTAGGGCACGATCGAGATTATGTCGAACGACGATCTCAATGTCTATTGTAATACGCGTTCCGTTTTTTTCGATTGTGTTAGTTTACAATCGAGTGTATAATAATGAATCAATTTATATCTTTTCCACCTAATTAAATATCTCTTATATCAAAAACAAAAGCGTTACTTATTTACAATAATCTAATAGATAATTATGGTGATTTAACACCTCAAACATATTTACGACTATACCTAGTTGGTTACTAAGTTATGTTACTGTAATAATCCTTATCTACATAAAATATACTAACGAAAGTTAAATAAATTATATATTAAAATGAAGTACACACAATCAGGATTTACATTTGTCAATTTCATTCAAAATTGCCTCCTTGGGCCTGAACACAGGCCTTTAGACGACGAGGCCAGTCATCAATAGCGGCACGCACGGTTGTCATATCTAATTCCGTCACTGTCTTGACTATGGCCCGCTTGAGGGAGTCAAGATTTGTGTGGGGTTTAGCACAGACTTTCTCCTCAATAACCTGCCATATAGCATAATCCAGGGGGTTGAGGTCCGGGCTGGAGGAGGGCCAGTCTTCGTGGGCAATGAAGTCAATTTTGTTGCTTCGAAACCAGGCTCGAGTTGTATTTGCCTTATGTGCAGGGGCTGAGTCTTGTTGAAAGACCCAGGGCTGGTTTTGAAATAGAGAGTGGCTTAAAGGCTTCACTATTGGGTTCCAGAACGGTTTCCTGGTAAACTTTAGCCCCAGTTTTGACACCTTTTTCACAGAAATGGACCTGTGTTAACCCTGAGTATGACACACCTAACCAAATCATGACGTAAGAGGGATGATGGCCTCGTTGCACTCTCGGAACAGCTACACTCGCTTCTTGACTGTTTTTTGCATACACTCTGTCATTCTGGCGGTTACAACATTCTTCAATGGTAAAAATTTTTTCGTCTGTAAATAATATATTTCGGTGGCCATTTTGTGCGTACCGCTTCAGTAGCACGCGACTTCTATTCAGCCTCATAGTCTTCAATCGTCCATTAAGCAAATGACGTTTCCGTCTACGATAAGCGTGTAGTCTAAGGTCTTGATTGATAACTTTTTTAAGGGAGCTTCTCTTCACAGACATCTGAATTGCCAACAACTTTTGCTTCCGAACGGGGTTTCTTGCGATTCTCGCCTTCACTGCCTTTATTAGAGCTGGGGTCCGAACGGTGCGTGGTCTTCCAGACCTCTTGCGGTCATCAAAGCTCTGGGTACTATTGTACCTATTAATGGTAGGATAAACGAATTGTTTGTTGATTTTCAGATTTTGAAGCAACTTCAAAATCACGTTTGGCGGATGCCCGCATTTGTGCAACGCAATTACAGCGACACGATTTTCTTTTAGACCCAATCCATTATAAATATGACGAGATAAGTGTTGTGTGTGCTATAAAATTATAACTGACAACCCGCCATTATATGTCATTTTTAATTTTTTCGGTAGCATTTGTTTTAACGCAAGAAAAGAGTTTGCAAATCGAGTAACAGAACTTAGTAACCAACTAGGTATGCTCGTTTATGTACTTACGTTAAATGGAACGCATAAAAACTGTTTTGACTTGACACTTTTGGGTCAAAGACAACTTGCAATATTTGAGTGCTGTCAATATTTTCCGTCAACTGCCATTCCACCACTGAACGTATCAAAAATATTTAAAAGTCTTCAGCCATTAAATAATTAAAATAATCGAAATAACTATCGCAAATATGTTCAATTTGTACTGCTGTAAACAGTCGATCAACTACTTAAGTTGACAATATTTACCACCACTGGAAGATCAGATATCAAAAAAATTGTGATAAAACCATCTCGATCGCTACCGACCACTCGTTGCATCTCGAACGCTGGGAGTAGACATATCTCGAGTGTGAGATTTTGAGAATACGCAAATGGGTTTTCGATTGACATCCGCCATTTTTTATCGAGATATGTTTAATAGACATCATCTCTAACGGCCCGAGAATTGGCCTCCAGCGTGTAAGAATTCAAAGAGGCTACGATCTGCAAATTCCTAGGCAGATCTGTAGTGAGATCAAAGAAGTGACTAAACTATCACTTACTTTAAGTGCTCTGCTATAACCATGTTTTTAATGTTTATCCCACTTATCCCATAATTGTACTTCATAGGCCGCTAAGTGTGGTCAGTTCGAACAATGCCCCATTTCATCTGCAATGAGTCATGATCGTTTTATAATTCGACTATTATCCCGCGGCACGATATCCTGGAACACAGCTTCCGTAAAACAAGGGGACAAAGAACTCGCTATGGACTTTAGGGTTACCCATACTATTGTGCGCCATAAATTTACAATACCTATAACAGAATTTGGATGTAGGCAGCGCCTGCTGGCGTCATATCGTTATATAAGTTGGTATAAAAACTACATATATATGAAATTGCATAAAGCTTTAAATAGGCCGGAAGAATACGACACAACAGCATAAATAAACGGAAAACATCATTCGTAGTGTTAGAGAATTCCAAACTAGACCTACCTATTTTAAGAGAATATGGAAAACTTATATACATATTTGAAGGATATGTATAATAAAAATACGTTTTTAACATAGCAGCCGAACACTTAGAGAATTTCTTTGGAAGTATAATGGTTTTTTAAGAGGGTACGAACGAAAAGTTGGTGTTTTAGCAAACTCTAGGTTTTTTCAAAGGCCATATTTTTGTTCAAATGCTTACATTATTAAAGTAAACTACTGCTTTGTATAGATAAACTCTTGTTCTAGACCATAGCAATGCTATAATTCTATTTATATAAACGGTTATTTAAAACAACCAGGTTTTTGTCGACGTGTTTTCCAAAAACACGCGTCAGAGCTATCTTTAAGCTAGGATATTTCCCTTTTAAACTTACAAAAATGTTCTAATGTTTACTTTTTTCAATAGGATATATAGTCTTTTAGTACATAGCAATCGCAATAGTTCAAAAATATGCGTTTTTACTATTAAAAAAAATAGTACAGAATGTCTAATTTGGTGTGATTAAACATTTTTTTTCACATGTTTGATGATATTTTGAAAGTAAAATATTTTATTATAAAACTACAGGGATTGATTTATTTTTTGTATTTTTTTCAACGCTCATAGATTAGGCATTTAATTTAGTCCATTTTTTAAAAACCACTATATAACCGCGCGCGAAAACGTCCGCTGTAGTGGAAACCACTTCGCCCGTGATTGCCCACGCCCCCGAGAGGAAGCTCCGACATGTAAGAACTGCGGTGGCCCGCACACCGCAAACAACACGTCGTGCCCGGAGTTCCGAAAGGAGGCGCGTTACAAGAAGGCCGGCGTAGCGGCACGTACTAGCACCGCCCTCCCCGCCTCATCGGCCTACACCGTCGAGCAGGGTAACGCGCCGAACTCCCTCATGGCCGAGGCCAATGATGGGAGGCCCCCGCCTACCCGACGCCGCAAAAGAGGCGGTAAGAAGAGGAGGGCGGCCCCTGCCGCCACTTCCCTCTCCACAGCCACCAGCACCAGGAATGGACAACCACCGGAGTCTATCCCTGAGCAGCCTGAACCAGTACCCGCCAAACCTGTCCTCTCGCAGCCAGCACCAGCGAGGGTACAGCCACTTGGTCCGTCCTCAACAACCAACGCTGCAACCAAGGGGAAGAAGGTGAAGGATGGAGCGGCCGACGACACCCGCGCGAAAGCTGCGGAAGAACTGGTGCAGATCCTCCAGGAGCTGCTGACCGCCATCCAGTCAGGACAGAGCCCTGTCCCGATCATCCTAAGACGGCTGGCCGATCTGTATTCACAAGATGGATAGTCTCCTTAGGATCCTACACTGGAATGCCGACGGTCTATCACCAGCAAAGGCCGGGCTGCTCAGAAATCTTCTAGCCGAGAAGAAGATCGACATAGCCCTGATCTCCGAGACCCACTTCAAGGCTGGAGACCGCCTCAAGACACCAGGCTACATCGCCTACAGGAAAGAAGAGGTCACTTCACTGGGACATGCCTACCGGGGATTGGCTGTCCTAGTGAAGAGAAGACTGGTCCACCAACCGCTACCATTGCCAACGACACTTCGGTCGTCTTACGCCCTCGGCGTGGAAATCTGCGTCAACCGAAACCCTCTGCGTGTGTTTGCATTCTACAAGCCGCCGTGCTCTCGCCTCGCAGTGGCTGATGTCCACGATCTGCTGGACTCGCCGCTGCCCACGATCGTAGCCGGCGACTTTAACTGCAAGCACACCGCATGGAATTCCATTCGCATATGCCCAGATGGCAACCGCCTCTACAACGACGCAGAGGCTCAAGGATACGAGGTGCTCGGACCGGAGATACCGACCCACTACCCGTACGCGGCAGCCCACTGTCCAGACGTCATCGACCTTACGGTAGTACGAGGACTGACTTCCCTGCCCACGCAGGACGTTCTGGACGACCACCTTCTCTCTGATCACCAACCTGTACTGGCAACCCTGAATCTGACACCGACTCGGACGGTTCTACCTTCACCTCGCCGCAGACAGGACTGGGACCAGTACGCAGCCTACATGAGCGAACACACTCATCCAGAGGAAAAGGAAACTGCGTCGACAATACCAACGCACACGATGTCCAACCATGAAGTCCCAGCTGAACGCACTCGCCGAGAAGATTTGGAGGAGCCTCGCGGCGCACTCCGAACACTCCTGGCTTGAGTTCATCGATTCAGCTGGCGAGGACTGGAACGACATCCACCGCTTGTGCCGCAGGGTAACAGGAAGACCAGCGCCCATCCGCCCTCTTCTTGCTAATGACGGTACCCCACGTTACAGAGCAGAAGATCGAGCGGAGATTTTCGCTGACCATCTGGAGACGCAGTTTCAACCGAATCCAGCCGACGACACACGGCATGAAGCAGCTATAGCGCAGCACCTGGCGGACTACTTTGCCACGCCGATAGCTCCCGATGAAGATGCCATCGTCCTCTCCCCGGGCCAAGTCCAGAGGATGATCCGACGCACCCCGCTGAAGAAGGCACCTGGCCCTGACCGCATACCGAAAGAGGCGTTGCGCCACCTACCCCCGCGATCCATCGCGACGTTGACGCGACTCTTCAACGGAGTCTTGCGGACTCGCCACTTCCCGCGCCCCTGGAAACAGGGTCGCGTTATCATGCTCCCGAAGCCTGGGAAGAACATCCTCCGTCCGGAGAGCTACCGTCCCATCACGCTGCTGCCCACAGTTTCGAAACTCTTCGAGAAGTTGCTTCTGCCGTACCTCACTCCACACATTCAGCCACGCGACGAACAGTTCGGCTTCAGAGCCGAGCATTCGACGACGCTTCAGCTGGCGCGAGTCCTTCACCACGCTGCCGCGGCCTTTAACAAAAAGGAACACACCGTCGCCGTCTTGCTCGACATGGAGAAAGCGTTCGAACGCGTATGGCACCCCGGCCTGGTCTACAAGCTGTCCACCTCTACTACTCCCCGTCGAGTAGTTAAGACCGTGGCCACTTTTTTGGAAGACCGACGCTTTCACGTGGCGGTTGAAGATGCCGTGTCGACTGACAGAGCCATCCGCGCAGGGGTGCCACAAGGGAGTTGCCTCTCGCCTGTGTGCTACGGGCGCTACACTGACGATATACCTACTGGCGAGGGCGTTATGCTCGCGCTGTACGCCGACGACGCCGCGTATGTCGCCTCTTCCATCCGCCTGTCGCACGCAGCGAAAAAGGTCCAGTGCATCCTAGAGGCCCTCCCCACGTGGCTGGACACGTGGAGACTGTCCGTGAATGTCAAGAAGACCCAGGCGATCGCCGTGAGCCGACAGCGAGTCCTGCCGCCGAGGCTCACGCTACTGGGGCAGGCGATCGAGTGGTCACCGACGGTTAAATACCTCGGGGTGACAATTGACCGCCGCCTCAGCATGGCCCAACACACAAATAATGTTGTCGCACAGACGCGCGCAACTCGTGCGCTTCTAGCCCCGGTTCTGAAGTCCCGGCTATCGACCCGCGTGAAGTTAGGCGTGTACAAGGCCTATGTCAGAACGCGCCTAACATATGCAGCCCCCGCATGGTATGCACTGGTGGGGGAGTGCAACAGGAAGCAGCTGGACGCCCAGCAGTCGCTTACTCTCCGCACCATCGTTGCAGCCCCCCGCTATGTGAGGAACAATGTCATAGCCCGGGACTTGGGCACAGAACCCCTGAGCGACTTCATCGGTCGCCTGGCCACCCGGATGTTCGCGCGCGCGGACCAGTCACGCTTTGGCCATTTACATGGCATAGCGCCGTACCACGCGCGCCCACCCGACCACCGAGGCCTGCCGCGCGAACTCGTGCGGCCGCCTCGCCCACCGGACATGACACCGCCTAGTCGCAAGACTAGGCAATTGGACAAGACACACGGACTGACCACTGGACTGACCCTCATCATCCCTGGCTGATGGTCGCTTGCTGGACTTCCCCCAACGGGGTTCCATCCGGCAGGCTTGATCTCGCCAGGGAAGAAAAATGAAGGACGAAAAAGAGAACCAGATGCCAGACTGGACTCCACTCGGGGTCCAACCCCACCGACACGGGCATATTCATGCCCGGCGAACCCAAAACCGCGCCGAGGGGCAAGCAGCCCTGATGTTGCAACTCCAGCCAACACAATTGGCTGTGAAAGAATCCTCCGTGGTTGATCCATTACGCGCCGGGCCTTCCCAAAGAACGGACGTATCGCTCTCGTCGCTGCCTAAAGGTCGATGACCGAGCGTACCCGACACGGGCCTGAGCTTTAGTGCGTCCACTACATATTGATACTTGGTAAGTAATATTACATGCTAAGTAAGTTTATTTATTTTATATTTTCTTAATGGACTAAAGCTTTTATTTCACTTGTACTGTTCTTATGTAAGTAAGTATATAAATAAATAAATTTCCATCAAAATTTGCAATTATTTTTCAGCTACTTGTCAGTATCGGATTAAGCTGAAAATTGGCATACTTATGTAAGTTACATAACAATACATTATCATGGTACCACCGAGCTGATCTGATGACGTAGACAGAAGGTGGCCATGGCAACTCCTAAACTACACAAGATAAACACGTCGTGTTTGACTTATTCGGACCGTCTCAACAAGTAGTTGATGATTGTCGAAAAAAGTAGTCAGCAATAAAATATTTTAACAAAAATTACATTATTCACAGAAACTTATTTCAGAAATGGGCAATAAACGCAAATTATTTGAAACGAGTGGAATTAAGAGCGCTCGTGGCCCAGCGGCACCCACGTACCGCGTGCGCTATGCGAGGTTAAGCAATGTGGGCGCAGGTCAGTTCTTGGATCCCCCTCGACGGTGCCCGCCTTGTTGGGGCGGGGGGGCTTAGTAACCGTGGACTGGACATCCACGGTGAAGCTAAGAGGCACCCAGGGCCGGCCTGTTTGGGCTGCCGGCTGGCCCGAGGAGGGCGCTCCCAGCGGGCTTGGGTAGCCCGCTGAGGATGCGTTGAGGAGGGGCCGCAGAAGAAGAGGAGTGCCGGTATTGCGGTGAGCCGTTCTCCCTATCTTTTGTGGCCGAGGCGGGATCGCAGGGGGAGAGGCGTGTTGGTATTTCGGTGCGCCACTCTCCCTACCCCCTGCGAACTTGGCGGGGCCGTTCCGCGGAAACGGTGTTGGTGGGGCCGCAGAGGAAGAGAAATGCTTTCCCTATCCTCTGCGGCCGAGGTGTGGTTCGTGGCGGAACCACCGACCTGCTCCGCCACCGGGTGCCGGAAGTTTTTCGGCACCCATGACCTCCTCGTAGCGGACTCAGGGGGGTCCGCTACTGTACAAGATGGAGGTCGAGGAAGGCACGCCAAAACATCTGGCGTGCCTGACGTGGAGGGCCTTCGGGCATCCGCGGTGGAGCCGCTTGGGAGCGGCTGTCGCCGGCGGGGTCGCGGATGTGTGCGCAAGCGTTCCCGTGACCTCGCCACAAGGCGACGAGGCGGCAGATGGGGGGGGGGGGGGGGGGGGTTTAGTGGGTATACCGTGGGTCTCATCAGCCTATACGGGAGTCCCACATAACCACTCGGGTCACCCCCTGCACCCGGGTGGTATGCGTAAAGCATTTTGCCCTCCTAAACAAAAAAAAAAAAGGTCAGTTCTTGGATGGGTGACTGCTTTGAGTGGTTACTAACTGAGCGCTCTCGTGCTTTTGAAGGCACGTTAAGCTGTTGATCCCGGCTGTTGTCTACGACAGCAGTCGTTAAGCCAAGTTAGAGGCCTTCGGGCGGCTTGAGAACTTCTAACAGTCAAGTTGCCCACTCACTTGACAAAGGGGTGTCGAAGTTGCACCACGTCCGTAGGGAGTACCCACCGTTACCCTACACGTGACCCCTGGGTGGTGCTAAAAGTGCTTATAATTTAATTTAATTTTTTTAAATTTTAACTATATGTAATTTACGATGAAATTAATTCTTGCCGAGCTGAATATATAAGGTCTACATACTAATAATATTCATATTCATATTCATTTATTGCATTATGTTGTACAGTAAGATCTTAAAACTACATAACATGCTTTCAACATAAACCCCGCAAGGGCACTGCAAAATAAGTATAGTAATCTATATATATATATATATATATACATATATGTATATTGGTCTATCTATAAGGTAGGCTTATGCAACTGTGAGCGGTCTGTTTCCTGGCGTAAATAAATAAATACATTCCTAAACCGAAAAAAACGAAACAAAATGGACTTATAAAATTAGTACTTGGAAAGGTCCCTCAGGCAAAAGAACCAGAGGAAGACCAAAGCAACGCTGGAGCGATGAGATCCGTAAAGCGGCCGGCTCAGGCTGGATTGAAAAGGCAAAGGATAGAGAAGGATGGATAAACGTGGAGGAGGCCTTTACTCGCTAAGAGGTACTTAAAACTTATCCCGTACCTAAGTAGTTTTATTCATTTATGTTTTAAATTTAGCATGTTTTGTAAAATTTGATTTTAATATTGATGAATTTTAGCAAATTTTTAATGATGCATGACATATATATATTTAATTCAGTTGTTAATTTATATTATGTTTATTATATTATTCAATTGTTAGGACATAATTAATTATTCATCTTAATTGAAAGGAGGAAAAAAAATGTTTAGGTATGGATTAAATTTATAATAATTATTATAATTAAGTGCATATGTAACATTTTAAGGAAATAAAGAGGCTTTATTATTATTATTATTTTTCCATCAACATTTGAATGGTGCTAATGCTCAGCCTATGTGAGTGTTACTGTTATGTATATGGGTGAAACCAATGATAAACTATATCATGTTGTATTTAAATACAGCATAAGGACTGTTCAATTTACTAAGCGGACATCAAAAATCGGTTTATATAGGAAATTCTTATTACAAAAATAAGTTTATAATGATGAATATTTATTTACAATTTTAAAATAATGCAATATAAACACAAAAATAATCAAATTTAATTACAACGGTAGAATTTTCGGACTTTAGCCCGGATTCGCCGCATAAGTGCTTGCACGTCACTTTTTGAAACTTTTCTACATGCAGAAAACCACATGCGTCTAAATTCTTCTAATGAACCAGCTACTCGGCCATCCTTCCTCAGGTGTCTCTTAACAATGGCCCAGTATCGCTCGATTGGGCGGAGCTCCGGGCAGTTTGGTGGATTGTCTACCTTTTTAACAAATTCAACGTTTTTTGTATTTAACAGCGTCACGGTCTCACCAGCATAGTGAGCACTTGCTAAATCAGGCCAAAACAAAGGGGGGACACTGTGCTTTCTATATATTGGAAGCAACCGTTTTTTGATGCATTCATTTCTATAAATTTCGCCATTAATAGTGCCGGTTGCAAAATAAGAGTTACTTTTGAGGCCACAGGAACAAATTGCCTGCCATATAAGAACTTTCTTACCGAATTTGTCCATCTTTATGGCTTTTTCGGCATCGGGTACATTTTCTCCTACAACTGCATTGTAATACTGGGGCCCTGGTAACGTATTGGTGTCAAACTTTACGTACGTTTCATCGTCCATGAGAATGCATCGAGATTTATTTGTCAGTAACATATGATATAAATTTCCGCACCTTTTTTTGGCCCGCGTTTGTTGCTCAACACTTCTCTTTGGCATTTTTTGTTTCTTGTATGTCCGTATGTTATTTCTTTTTTGTATATTTTGTATAGTACCTATGCTAACACCTACTTTTTTAGCAATTTCCCGAACGGACATGTACTTTTTAGATTTTAACAAGCACACGACTTTTTCATCGATATGTGGGTTTGCCGATCCACTTCGGCGTCGCGATTTCGGTAAATCTTCGAGGGTATGGTGCTCCCCAAACTTTTTTATTATTTGAAACACCGCTGACTTGGAACATTGAAACTTATTAGCAATTTTCCGCAATGAAAATTTGCCTGTACACCAATTCTGCAAGATTAATTTTCGATCTTCAATATTAATTCGTTCCATCTCGAAAAATATTTTGACATTTAATAAAATATATAAAACACTTGATAGAATTATCCATGGTCATTTTATATCCGGCCAGTACTTATTAGTTAGTTTTAGTTTAAGGTTTAAAGCTTGAGTTTAATATGTCCGCTTAGTAAATTGAACAGTCCTTATAAGCTTATGCCTTAGTTCGAATATTGAGATTTGCTCAAATAAACGATAAGTATATCGTACAACGCGCAACGTTTTACAGTACATATGGCTCTTTAAGCTTTCGACATATGCACGTAATCTGCTGATTACCGCACTCGTGCGGTAAAGTAGCACCATATGTACTGTAAAATAAGTTTAGTGTTAATGTATACAGGGTGAAATTTTATTGACTGTTCAAATGTTCACAGTGGATTCCTTAGCGAAAAATAAAAAGTACGTGTTTTTCTTTCAGTATCTTTCAGTACTAAAATATTGAGACAGAGCAGCTGAAAGATATCCTAAAAAACCATGCATTCGTTGATACCGCGGGGACACGTTTAGCGGGAGGTGTTGATAATGCTCGCCCCGCCCCCACGTTGAGTCGCCGAGACAAACTTACGCGTCGAAACAAGGTTTTTTTAATGAAATCTAGTTAAAAAAAACATATGTTGCAAATTTTCCTGCATCCACGGGGTACTACCGGTTCGTAAACATTGTTGTGTCTCGTTCGCGATCGCGCGTCTTTACGAGAGATACATACAACACGGAAGTGTACGTCCGCTCATGCGGAAATGCGCGTGCGACTAATTTGCAATTTTGGTCGGGATAAGATAGGTGAGCGCGCGCCCTCCCCCGCACCGCTAACCCCGACCGTCATTCAGCTCCCGATTATCCACACGTTACTTATTATTTATTCGGACATCACATTTTATTGTGAACATTTTACCAATGTTTTTTTTCAGAAATGGCATCTTTTATTGATAAAATTGCCTGGGAAAAATTTGAACAGTCAATAAAATTTTCACCCTGTATAATGTTTATAGCTTAACTAGCATTTGCCCGCGGCTTCGCCCGCGTACTAAGCGAAATTTTTAACCGTCTACAAAAAACAGGTTCATATGTTTGTCCACGATTATCTCGCGTTTGGCTGAGCCGATTTAGATGCGGTCTCCAGAAAAGTAGTTGTTACATTCTGGGGGTTTCGGTATACGAAGTTTGGTGATTGTGATTCATTAACAGATGAACAGATGAAAAGTCAGTATACATTCTGAGAACCGGCAAACTGTTGAATTTCATTTGATTTTGGCAAAAATATGGATCGAAAACTATTATCATACATTTCCGAAAGGCCGAAGGGGAAAGGGCCGATGAAATAAAAGCATTTCTTAAATGGCCCTTAGTAAAAGTAACTGTGTACTACAGTAACACCAATAGAAGGTCTGATAACGACCAAGCAGCGGTCATAAACTCTGGTCCTTTGAAGTACAGAAATACGGCTAATTCACTATCACGTGTAACCCTTATTTTTCCTAAAATTAAATATACGTCGGAGTGACGCTGTCACAATGACATTTGGGCTGCGTTTACAAAGTGCGCCAACAACAGATCGTTCATTCAATCATTCGTTATTTTAGTCTGTCAATTGATTTGTAAAGGAACGTTACACTTGCGGAATATTGTTACGAGTATGCTGCATTGACACGCTTTCCGTACCGCCGAAGGCGTGTAAATGCAACTTAAGGCGGTACGGCCAGACAGTTGGGCGAACGGACAGGTCTGGAGGTGGGGGAGAAGAGCCGTCAGACTTGACAAGTGAACACTTCTGTTTCGACGGTCATTGAGTGCACACCTTATGCGAGTTGTAACGTTCCATCCGTGAATATTAAATCAATCACTGTATATTTTTGTAATCTCATGAGTGGATCGAATTAAAGGACAATTGAAGTATTCGAGTGCGTTCTTATTTGCATCGAATTACGAAAAACATGGACAGTGATGAAGATCATCCCAATCTCTATTCACCGCCTTGCAATGCCCATTCTCCGACATCAGAAGTGCGGCCGGGCCCCGCCAACACCGACGAAAAGTGGAAAATGCTGTTCGAACAACAAAATCGAAATTTTCGTGCATTGATTCAAGCTATGAAGACACCGTCAGCGAATCGAAGCGTTCACTTGCCTGAATTCGATCCCGACAAAGGCGCTGTGGACGCGAGTGCCTGGCTATCAACCGCCGACATGTGCATGGCAGAAAACCCGCTTCGTGGAGCGCCGCTTATGATTGCCTTAAGCAAAGCACTAAAAGGTGAAGCATCGGCATGGCTGTCACAAATATCGTATGCAGGTATGACGTGGAATTATTTTCAAGATGCTTTTACAGCTCGTTATGATATTCACGAAACCCCGGCTGCTACCCTTATCAATTTGTTGAGTAGTAAGCCGAAGGATAACGAATGCCTCGCTAATTACGCCGCTTCCAAGATCAACTTGCTAATGTCACGTTGGAAAGAGTTGGACAAAGAGCAAATAGCGATTGCAGCTGTCACCGCACACTTATCGCAGGTAGAACCACGTGTCAATCGTATTACATTTACTACCGACATCAGCACGCGCAGCAAACTACATCAAGAACTAAAGGCTTTAGCATACCTCAAGAGAAAAGCCCCGTCAAGCAGCGAACGTGAAAACGAGGCATCGGATGTGAAACGTCAGAAGTTCGTGCCTGCCGGAAATATTGTCAAATGTGCGCACTGTGGAAGAATTGGTCACCATGTGTCCTTTTGCCGTTATACACGGGACAATTCAAGGAAGGACAATGGATTTCCTGGGGTACTACGCGCGGATTTTCCAAAAACAACACCAACCTCTAAGCCAGGTTCATCGAATACTACCGTTACGTGCTACAACTGTGGAGCAATGGGTCACTACGCTTCGAGGTGTCCTCAACCAAAGAAGAACACGAGTGGAAACCAGTCGGCGGCTGCTTCCGCGTCCAATACTGCTGAGCACCGCGTTGATGTCTGCGTAGTCAATGCCCCTACAGGAATGCTGCAGCACGCCGGTGAGTCGATGACATTTTGTTATGATTCTGGGGCTGAGTGCTCACTCATAAAAGAGTCAATGTTGTCTAAGTTTCATGGCAAACGTTTTAATAAATCTGTCAAGATGTCTGGCATTGGTCAGAGCTGTGTGTATAGTACTATACAAATTTTGGCTGTTGTGAATATAGACGACATTGATATTGAAGTTCTCTTTCATGTTCTTCCCGATGATTATTTGCGACACAATATAATGCTGGGCTACGAAATATTGTCGCTAAAGATAGAAGTTCACATTTCTTCCTGCAAAGTCAAATTTTCTCGCGATTTGAGCGTAAATGCCTGTAGCATACCGAAGACTGACGCAGTTAGTTTTGAGAATATTGACACTGATATGACTGTTGACTCTAAACAAAAACTAGTCCACATCTTGGCTGATTTTAAAGACTACTTTGTTTGTGGTACCCCTTCCGGACATGCTAATACAGACCCTGTAGAAATACGACTTGCTGACCCCCACAAAACCGTTTACCGCAGACCGTATAGGTTAAGCCCCTCGGAACGCGCCGCAGTTAGGGAAAAGATTGACGAACTTCTTGCGGCTAAAGTCATACGTCCTAGCACGTCCCCTTTTGCAAGCCCTATTCTCCTTGTGAAGAAAAAGGATGGGTCAGACCGTCTTTGTGTTGACTTTAGGGAACTTAACCGCAATACAGTGCCAGATCGTTACCCTCTACCCCGTATTGCAGACCAGATCGATCGTCTTCATGGAAGTCATTACTTCACAACCCTTGACATGGCTAGTGGCTTTCATCAACTGCCTATTCATCCCGACTCAATTGAAAAGACCGCATTTGTGACTCCTGAGGGGCATTACGAGTACCTTACTATGCCATTTGGTCTTCGTAATGCTCCTGCAGCTTTTCAAAGGGCCGTTAACAAGGCATTAGGTCCATTGGCAAACACTTACGCAGTCGTCTATATGGACGATATTCTTATTATTGGAACATCTGATGTTGATGAGTCTCTTGAGAGGGTTCGTACAGTTCTAAAAGTTTTAACGGACGCAGGCTTTTCGTTTAATTTAAACAAGTGCACCTTTATGAAGGAAAGGGTCGAATATCTCGGCTACGAGGTCAGTCGCGGAGAAATTCGACCAAATCCCAAAAAGAAGGAGGCACTGGTGGGTTTGCCTCCTCCCCTAACCGTCACCCAATTGAGGCAGTTTATTGGACTTGCGTCGTATTTTAGGCAATTTATCCCAAAATTCGCGCAGATTATGGCCCCATTATACTCCCTCACGTCCTCTGGGAAAGGAAACATTGATTGGAAACCCGAGCACGAGGTAATCAGGCAGCAGATTATTTCCTTTCTGACTAGCGAGCCCGTCTTAACTATTTTTGACCCGGAATGTCCAATCGAGCTTCACACGGACGCGAGTTCAATCGGCTATGGTGCCATTTTAATTCAGAAGAAGGACGGCAAAGATCGAGTCGTAGGTTACTTAAGCAAGCGAACCACAGCCGCTGAGTCGAAATACCACTCGTACGAGTTGGAGACCTTAGCGATTGTGAACGCTATTGGATATTTCCGACATTACCTTTATGGTAATAAATTCACTGTCGTGACAGACTGTAACGCAGTCAAGTCCTCCCACAGAAAGGCTGACCTAACCCCTCGCGTGCATAGGTGGTGGGCATTTCTACAGGCCTACGATTTCGAGATTATATTTCGCAATGGAACTCGCATGTGTCACGTGGATTTCCTTTCCAGAAATCCTCCCCCCCCAGAGTCGTTTGAGAAAATCGAGCAAAAGCGAGTAGACATCGCCCATTTACCCGAGAACTGGCTACAAGCAGAACAGCAGCGAGATTCTGAAATCGTTAAACTCATTAAAGATATTGAAGAACATCGTATGGAAGAAAACGTTGCAAAAACGTATGAGGTTAGATCTGGCGTCCTCCATAGAAAAGTGCAACGTAATAACAGATCTCGCTGGCTGCCGATTGTACCCAGGGCTCTACGTTGGTCGGTAGTTAATTCCACTCACCAAACTCTCATGCATCTAGGCTGGGAGAAAACACTAGAAAAGATTTACCAAATGTATTGGTTTGAACAAATGTCAAAATTTGTACGTAAATTCGTGGACAACTGCGTGACGTGTAGGATTTCTAAATCAGCTTCTGGAAAAATTCAGGCAGAAATGCACCCGATACCAAAAACACCCATTCCATGGCATACATTGCATATCGATGCGACGGGTAAACTTAGTGGGAAGAATGATAGGAAAGAATACATTTTTGTGTTAGTTGACGCGTTCACCAAGTTTGTTTACTTACACCATGCCGTGCGCATCGATACAACAAGTAGCGTCCAAGCTTTGAGAAGTTCTATTGCCTTATTTGGTGCTCCTAAACGATTAATCGCTGATCAGGGCCGCTGTTTCGCTAGTGCTGAATTTAAACAATTTTGTGCATCCCATAACATAGATTTACATCTGATTGCGACCGGGAGCTCTCGTGCAAATGGCCAGGTGGAGAGAATCATGAGCACTCTTAAAAACATGCTCACAGCTGTTGAGTCTAGTGGCGAAAAATCATGGCAGGATGCAATTCCTGATGTACAACTGGCTCTCAATTGCACAGTGAACAGGGTAACTAATTCCAGTCCCCTTGAATTGTTGATAGGGAAAGTAGCAAGACCTCTAGACCTTCTGTGTCCTACTGACGATAACTTTGTTGTTGATATTGACGAGGTTAGAAAACAGGCCGTTTCTAACATGGAAAGTAACTCCAAATATGACAAATCCCGTTTTGACCAGACCAAAGCTAAAGTTTTTTACAGTTGGAGATTTCGTTCTTCTAAAAAATGAAGAGCGTAACCAAGTCAAGTTAGACCCAAAATACAAAGGTCCTTTTCGAGTAACCGAAGTTTTGGATGGGGATAGGTACATTCTTAAGGCTTTAAAAGGGAACAGGACATACAAATACGCCCATGATCGATTAAGAAAAATGCCAGATCCTATAGTGCCAGATGATTTGACGGATGAACATGAAAGTGAGTCAGAGAATAACTTGGCTCAGTAGCAAAAGATGAAAAAAAAAAAAAAAAAAAAAGAGTAAATAAGCGTTTAGGAAGCTGATTGTTGTTATTTGGTTGTCAATTGATACATTTGTTTATTTTAATAGCTCTGTAATTAAAAAAAAAAAAAACAATGCTGAATTGTAGAAATACGCATGTGTCAGTATGTAGCCGTAGCTCCAGTATCATGATGCTGTTGTGAGTGAGCGGTGCGCATCTGACAATGTATGATATCGTTGGTTAAGTGGTAAAAAAAAAAAAAAAAAAACTCGCTGGTTAAGTGAGATGTAACAAAATAAAAAACGCTGGGTAAGCGGCCTCAATGTACTCGCTGGTTAAGTGAGATGTAAAAAAAAAAAAAAAACGTGTGTCGTGTGTCGCTGGGTAAGCGGCCTCGATGTACTCGCTGGTTAAGTGAGTAGTATTAAAAAAAAAGTGGCACTGGTTAAGTGGCCATGATGTAGGTACTTGCTGGTCAAGCAAGAAAAAAAAAAAAAAAAAGTAGACAGTGAGTTGCTGGTTAAGTGACCACGATGTTGCTGGTTAAGCTAAGGCATAGTGTTAAAATAAAAAAAAAATAAAAAATAAAAAAAAACCATGGGAAAGTGTTGTGTGTAATCAGTATCCTACCATTAAGACTATTGCAACGTCCATATTTACGATCTTGGGTCAGGAATGACCGAGCCAAAAAAAAACCTACTGTTTGAATTTTCTGTTGTTCTAGGAGCATCACACGAGGACGTGTGAGATCGTCAGAATGGCCGTGTCGGAGTGACGCTGTCACAATGACATTTGGGCTGCGTTTACAAAGTGCGCCAACAACAGATCGTTCATTCAATCATTCGTTATTTTAGTCTGTCAATTGATTTGTAAAGGAACGTTACACTTGCGGAATATTGTTACGAGTATGCTGCATTGACACGCTTTCCGTACCGCCGAAGGCGTGTAAATGCAACTTAAGGCGGTACGGCCAGACAGTTGGGCGAACGGACAGGTCTGGAGGTGGGGGAGAAGAGCCGTCAGACTTGACAAGTGAACACTTCTGTTTCGACGGTCATTGAGTGCACACCTTATGCGAGTTGTAACGTTCCATCCGTGAATATTAAATCAATCACTGTATATTTTTGTAATCTCATGAGTGGATCGAATTAAAGGACAATTCAAGTATTCGAGTGCGTTCTTATTTGCATCGAATTACGAAAAACATGGATGTGATGAAGATCATCCCAATCTCTATTCACCGCCTTGCAATGCCCATTCTCCGACATATAATAGTTTTTAGGTTTTACCAGTTCCCATTGGAGCATCCAAAAAGAAAATTTGGCTTCACTTCCATTCGCACTCCTTACTGTCCGTCCGTCTTTAACAACCAAGTTGCTTTTACTGGACCGATTGAATTGCAATTTGGCACAAACTATCAAGAATTTAGAGCGCTCGTGGCCCAGCGGCACCCGCCTACCGCGTGCGGTGTGCGAGGTTAAGCAATGTGGGCGCAGGTCAGTTCTTGGATAAGTGCCCGCTTTGAGTGGTTACTAACTGACTCTTGTGCTTTGGAAGGCACGCTAAGAAAGACCGCCAATTGTCTACCGTTATTTAATTATTTAATTACTGTTTAACTGTTTTTGTTTTTGGTGAACAATAAAGAATAATTGTATTGTATTGTATTGTATTGTAAGCCGTTGATCCCGGCTGCAATCGTTAAGCCAAGTTAGAGGCCTTCGAGCGGCTTGCGAACTTCTAACAGTCAAGTTGCCCACTCACTTGGCAAAGGGGGGAAGGGGGGTCGAAGTTGCACCACGTCCGTAGGGAGTACCCACCGTTACCCTACACGTGACCCCTGGGTGGTGCTAAAAGTGCAACAAAAACTGGCAACCGTACTTGTCTTCTCGAAAATCTCACGGTTCGTAAATAATGGTATTTCACGTCCTCCACGTGGGATTTTAAAATCATTAACGTCGCTGACAGCGACCCGATAAATCATAGAAACAATACCCATATCGATTTTCAGAATTTGTAACCACATTTCTCCCTTTTAGGGGTTGATTTCTCAAAAAACCTGAAACTCATGTTTACTCATTTATCGTTAGAAATACTCCTGTGAAGTTTCGAATAAAATAGTCCAACTAATCTTGATTCCCCACACACACTTCGAACCCCCATTTTACCCCCTTCGGGGTTGAATTTTGAAAAATCCTTTCTTAATGCTAAATTTCAAAATCGATGCCATTTTCGTAATGAACGTCCCAAAAAACCATAAAAACGACACCCATATTAATATTTAGACATTTCATCCCCCTCGCACCCCAACAGAGGGGATGGTATTTCACGTCCTCCACGTAGTATTTTAAAATCATTGTTGTTTTCGTTATCAGCGACCCGATAAACCAAAAAACAATACCCATGTCGATTTTCAATATTTGTCACCACGTTTCCCCCTTTTAGGGGTAGATTTCTCAAAAAACCTAAAACACGTGTTTACTTATTTATCGTTAGAAATACTCCTGTGAAGTTTCGAATAAAATAGTCCAACTAATCTTGTTTCCCCGTACAAACTTCGGACCCCCATTTCACCCCCTTAGGGGTTGAATTTTGAAAAATCCTTCCTTAATGCACCTCAAGACCTTATATGGAACCTACATACTAAATTTGGAATCTCTAGAACCAGCAGTTTGGGCTGTGCGTTGATATGTCACTCACACTTTCAGTCAGTTATTTCTTGCAATTTGGCACAAACTTTCAAAAGTTTTCATGTCCACAATATAAAATTTCAAAATCGATGCCATTTTCGTAATAAACGTCCCAAAAAACCATAATAACGACACCCATATTAATATTTAGACATTTCATCCCCCTCGCACCGCAACAGAGGGGATGGTATTTCACGTCCTCCGCGTGAGATTTTAAAATCATTGTTGTTTTCGTTATCAGCGACCCGGTATACCATAAAAACAATACCCATGTCGATTTTTAGAATTTGTCACACCTTTCCCCCTTTTAGGGGTTGATTTCTCAAAAAACCTGAAACACGTATTTACTCATTTATCGTTAGAAATACTCCTGTGAAGTTTCGAATAAAATAGTCCAACTAATCTTGTTTTCCCATACAAACTTCGGACCCCCATTTCACCCCCTTAGGGGTTGAATTTTGAAAAATCCTTTCTTAGTGCACCCCTAGACCTTATAAGGAACCTACGTGCCAAATTTGGAATCTCTAGGACCAGCGGTTTGGGCTGTGCGTTGATATGTCAGTCAGTCAGTCAGTCAGTTTCTTCTTTTATACATACATACATACATATAATCACGCCTGTTTCCCATAGGGGTAGGCAGAGATCACGGATTTCCACTTGCTACGATCCTGACATACAACTTTCGCTTCATGAACTTTCATAACATTCTTCATGCATGCGCGCCGATTTAGGGTACTCCTGACCTGGCCTTTCTGCAGAATGTCTCCGATTTGGTCGGAGTACGTTCGCCGAGGTCTTCCCCTTCCAACTTTTCCATCCACTCTTCCTTCATACACTCGTTTTGTCAATCTTCTTTCATCCATCCTCTCTACATGTCCAAACCATCTTAGCATACCTTTCTCAATTTTCGTCACTATATCTTCATTCACTCCACACCTCCGTCTTATAACGGTGTTTCTCACTCTATCTCTCAAAGTAACGCTACACATACTTCTCAGCGCTCTCATTTCCACTGCATTCACTCGACTCTGATGTTTCTTCTGCCACACCCAACTTTCACTACCATACATTAGTGTCGGCACCAACACTCCTCTATGCACGGCCAGCCGCGCCTTTTCTGACACTTTCTGGCTACTCATAAAGGCGTGAAGTGCCCCATTCACTCGATTCCCAGCTATCACTCTCCTTTCAATATCTCCTTCATGCTTACCGTCTCTCGTGAACAAAGTCCCCAAATACACAAACCCATCCACTTGCTCCAACCTCTCTCCATCTACAGCAATTTCACAAACTGTCATACACTCATCTCTTTCAAATACCATCACTTTCGTCTTGCTTACATTCATTTTCATTCCTTTTCTCGCAAATAATCTGTGCATGCTAGTTACCATCTTCTGTAGCTTCTCAGCCGATGACGCTAATAAAACCTGGTCATCGGCGTAGAGTAGACATTTGATAAGCAACCCATTCATTTCCAACCCACATTCATACTTACACAAACACGTGAAATTCAGTAATACCTCCCTCAACTTCAAATTTACCATGTTTAAGCAAATTAATCATTCATTGATTCATTCATTCATACTTACTCTTGATTTCCACTAAATATCTTAATTTCCTAGTCAGATAAATAAGGAAAATGCACAATTATACAAAAACACGCTAATTATCTTTTGTTTGTTTATATAGTATATTAAATTTAGGGTTTTATTTTTAATTTTTACCTATCTGCAGTCAACGTGTTAACTTTTTATTTTATTTTATTTATTAAGTAACTAGCGACCCGGGGCGGCTTTGCACGGTTGGAATCTAAGGTTGGAATGCTGATATAAAATTATACTACAGAATTTCTCTTTATATACAACCCGACCGGTACCGCCGCAACCGCTATGTCCCTGCATTTTTAATCTGTAATACCTTCGAAAATATTCATTTAAATTACATACTGTAAAAGGGCCATATTGATCTGTATTAAATGCATAGTGTATTTAAGGTACTTAATTGGATAAGTAAAAAGTAAAGGACAAAATGGTTATTGTGGGTTATCCCTAAGAGATAGACATATGTAAACCATCACGGACTTTTTTATATACCTTTTTAAGGTGTACAATACTGTAGTGCATTATTTTGATTTATCTCATAAGGTTTAGCCAGCGCCAGCGTTTGCAATAAAAGCGCAAAAAAATGCGTTTATTTACGACATCAGATTAGAAACCTCTAAAATTATCAGTTGCTCTTCTACGAGTATATTATGCATGTATTATACATATAAACCTTCCTCTTGAATCATTCTATCTATTAAAACCGCATCGAAATCCGTTGCGTAGTTTTAAAGACTTAAGCATACATAGGGACAGAGAGGGGAAGCTACTTTGTTTTGTACTATGTAGTGACAAACAGTCTCATATGGTTATATTTGACACTGCAAAAAGTAAGTTATCGATATACCTATGCATCGTCTGTAGTATAAACACAAACAGTGCCAGAAAACTTAGTTATGATCAGGGAGCGAAACTTTGGTGCCGATGACAGACGTATGACGTCAAGCTACATACAGAGTGTTTTTATCTGGATTATTGAAGGAATCGATTTTGATGATGAAAGGTTAACTTATAAATAAATAAATAATAAATATTGGGGGACAATCTTACACAAATCGACCTAGTCCCAAACTAAGCAAAGCTTGTACTATGGGTACTAGGCGACGATATACATACTTATATAGATAAATATATACTTAAATACATAGAGAACATCCAAGACCCAAGAACAAAATCCGTGCTAAATGCACAAATAATGCCCTGGCCGGGATTCGAACCCGGGACCTCTAGCTTCGGAGGCAGTGTCACTACCAACTAGGCTAAACAGGCCGTCAGGCCGTCACTTACAACAATAATTTAGTTCTAGTCTCTCTCTCTCATGTAGAGAGAATGAGTGAAAGTAGAATAACTAAGAGGATTTACGCTCAGGAGATGAGTGGGAGGCTCGGAAGGGGACGACCAAGGCGAGGTTATCTAGATCAAATCAAAATCAAAATCAAATATTTATTCTGCAAATAGGCCACAAGGGCACTTTTACAAGTCAAAGCGTGAATTTATACAATTTAAAAAAAACTGACAATCTTACTTAATAATAATGATTAAAAAAATATACTGATTAACAATTATATAAAAATAAATTTACAAATATTAAGGACGTATTGAATACGATCTGTCCGAATAAACAAAAAGTACATAAAATTAATTTAATATCTCAGAGATGTATATGGTCTCTGAGCGTCCAAATACGATTAATAACAATTATTTAAAAGTCCTTAGAGATGTAAATGATCTCTAAGCGCTAAAATTAAAATAAGTAAACTTACAAATTTCGGCGATACTGAAAAAGGGCCAGGTCAGAAGTACCCGCAACCGACGAGCATGTATGAGAAGATGTATGGATGTGAATGAAGCGAAAGAAGTATGTAAGGACCGTAGTATTTGGCGTTCTTTGGTCTCTGCCTACCCCATGGGATAACGGCGTGAGTTTATGCATGTATGTACGGTATATGTATGTAGGTATGTATTAAATAAGAAGATGTTGCGTTTGAATTCTAAGCGTTCTGCTTATTTTTCGACAACCCACGAAATATAATTTGTGTTTTTCATTTATCCGAATGTATTTTTACAATTACTTAGTAAAATATTTTTTCTTATTGTCTTTGTTTGTTTTTTAAATATTTACATTATTTTCAATATAAATACATAGTAATTTCTTTATTAAAAAAAAAAAAATACATAACATTATTGCATTATTAATAATGATTACAGTGTCGCAATGTTGTTTATATAAAATCACCCTATATGTGAATTTGCGTCATAATGATGTCACCGGCACCAAAGTTTCGCTCCCTGGTTATGATAAATTAATGTGGGGTTGGTACTTTTTTTGATGGTTGTGTAAGGAGCTGGCTGCTATTAGATGATGAATAAGGAACGCTCGAATGTAGTTAGAATTATTTTGGAATGGCGAATGATTTGACGTATGATTCAGTATGAAAGACGACTCGAACGAAGGAAGGTGTTTTATTATATTAATTTACTAATAAAAAATAAGTTATAAAGTATTCATTGTTTTCCTGCGTCGCTTCTACATTAAATTAATATTATTGTTGTCTAATGGAAAATATGTAACGTTTGAAATTTTTCTTCATAAAGCCTGCATGCTTTTCTAAAGAAACCGTTTTTCGCATAAGAATTAAGACTACTGGGGATATGAAAGAGGGTTTTTTTTCTACAAACTCGCTAGCAACGCCGGGGTACTCTAAAAGGAAGCGAGTGTATTAATGCAGGGGCATCTATGATGTGATGTTATTAATAAATAACTTATATTAAAACGTTGTTGACTGTATCATATAAAAACAAGTCTACAATGTAGTCTTTTTTCTCTCGCACTTCTAATCATATTTTTTTCTACACAAACAAGGATAACACCTACTAAACAACTTTGTTTACAGTCACCCTCCAATCGCATCTATAAGCGACATAACCACTGAGTTATTACCAATGAAATGAGCCCTTTTAAACTCGTGCAGATTATGACTATCCACGTGGGCAGCTTATACAATGGGAAATGCTGATACCATTTATCATTGTTACGTTATCAAGGGCCATTATTCGCCATTCCTAGAAGCGGTCAATTATCGCAATTTCCTCGGAGCATGTAATTATACACTTGAGGTTACCAGTGAGATGCTCGATAAGTATAGTTGTAAGAAATATTGCTAGGTAATGAAGATGTTCCGCCTCCTGTTTCCGTCAATCACCGACGGGTTCGATAGCGGGTCAGTCTTGGTGTCTTTATGAGACGATTTGCAGCGCATCAAGATAAAAAAAGTGGAACACCTCTTTAGGTGAATACGAATACGGTCTAGAAATTGCTTTCCATAGGCTCACATACGTGAACTCGTTTGAATCGTTATATATAACGAATATACATATTTATACAGGATGTCACTGTGATAGGAGCAAAAAATTAAACGGTACCTACGCTATTGAGCTCTCCAGAAATAATTTCCAAGTGGTTTCAATTGAAAAAAGTTTTTTTATGCAAATATAGAATACTTACGTGTATTTTTTACTCTACTTGTGGTGTCAAGATTCAAGATCCATTACATGGAGGTCAGAACTTTGGATCAAAATTTCTCCTTTTTTAACAAATTTAACAATAAATTATTTTTTGAAAATAAGAGGTTACTGCAGGTGCAGAAACTCTAAGGAAGCGTCCGTTTAATATTTTGTTCCTATTACAGCAAAACCCTATATACATCTGTTGGTTTACTTATCTATCTATCAATTCCGTACCTGTAGGGCAATAACAGTATCCATACTGCCTCTCAATCTCAAAGTACAGTCTTGTACTTACGTATGCGAGTATGCAATGCAGACAAGCGGCAGGATCTAATTGTTAAAGTAAAGACCGTTTCTGACCGACTACATATTTCACATGCCTGTCCAAGCCAAGTAAAACCGATCTGTGTCCCGACGGACCGCAGCGGTGCGCCACCTGCCTCGCCAGGGTTCAGAGCAGGTAAAGGCGAATCGTTATCACTTGGACGTTAATCTGCTATTTAGCACTAATAGTTTCCGGGCTACAACCGGGGTTCAACCATTAACTATGTGTCAGCGACCCAGGCGGGGTTGTGCGTTGTGATACTGTTTTGTTCCGGCCGATACCTGGGGTCAGGTAACGATGCTTACATTGTTACATCATGTTTGCGCTCCGGTAATCTTTTATTGCACAAAACTTATCGCACACAAATGGTAGACTCGTCGCCATGAAGCATTATATATCATCAAAGCAGAAAAGTCTAAATATTACGCTACGCAGGAGAAAGCGTTGTAGGTCGATAAAGATGGGCTGAATAGGTACATTAATTAACATTCGTGAACGGAATAACATGATTCAAACGCGAAAGAACTAAAAAACCATCTGCTATCAGTAGGTAATGATATTATTGTGTAACAATTTAAGTTAAGTCCATAGCCAATGTTCGCTTGTAAGATCCTTGAGCATTTGTGTTAGAGATAATGACAATAGTTCTTCTGTTGAAGCTATTTATCGTTAGGATAACAGCATCCTGTCTTCCAACAAGCCTGATGGGACGAGGGTACGCCGTACGGAAGACATTATCGTGACGATAAATTTTACGTGACAGCTACTTGCGGTTGACCGAACACGCAAGATAGTACTTTAAAGGGCCTGTATCAAACGTCTTTTGTACGTAATGCTTTTTAGAACTGCACAGTAGTCACCCAACAGCAGACTTAATGTAAGTAAACTTTAGTCTGCAAATAGATTCCACGTGAGTTTTTACTTTTTACAAGTTGGTCGTTTTTTAGCCAATGCTCGGACCGTGACCATAAACATAAATAAAATGATTAGTTTTTAAACGTAAGGAAGAGCCTAATGGAATTGAAAAGTTTTATCTAGAATTATTCTAGATAAAATACCACTAAGGTCGGAATTTATCAGATGTTTTTATACCTTTCAATAGTTTCAATGTAATGGAGTACTTGCCGTTATTTTTGTTGTCCCCTGTTTGTATTTACTTCGAACATAATTTAGGTTTTTAGTACCTACGGGTGGGCCCATTAACTGGAGCAAAAAATTAAACGGTGGACTATTTAGCGGCCCAGCAATTATTTCCAAGTGGTATCAGATGAGAAAAAAAAATTTTTTTTTTTTCTTCAAAAATGGCTTAAGTGTATTTTTATTATTTTTGTGAAGTGACATTAATGTCAATTTATTTTAAAAAGTCAATAAAATTGAAAAAAAAAATGGTTAAAATATACCAAAAATATCATAGATTATAAAAAATGCAAAATCAATTATGACTCATAACTTGATACAACCTTAAACACTGCACTGACTGTTGTGCTATAATCTCGCGGTGTCAAGATCCATTACTCGTACGAGGGGCGTTCAATAAATTCTCGGTGTTGACATCTTTTAAACCTCTTTGGTAAACTTTTTAATACTGGCCGGTAAAAGTCATTCAATAATATTAAAAAAAAGTAAATATTTTTTTTGTTTTTATTTATTTATGTACAACGAAAATATATACAAGAATACTTAACCAAAATAATATAAAGAAAATTAAAACTAACTTAAATCTAAAACGGGCCCTTGAGGCATTGTACCGAGGATGCTGGCGGCATTTCCTCGCTGTATCGCAATGCTGATACGTTGAGCGAGGAAACCGCCAGCTCTTCGGTCACCAGTTACGTCAACCAGACGCTTCGCAATTTCTGCAAATAACATATGCGCGCTGGAACCCCATGGACCTAGAGTTTCGACGCCAAAAGGAACAAACATGTACTCTCTGCCGAGGCCCTTGTATTTATTACGCTTTAGAATTTCGGCGTTTTCCGCCGCTGCACCCGCAAAATTAAAACGGCGATGTTCTTTTGTTTTTTTGTAAGAACCGAACGTGATCACTATGAGCGTTATTTCAATGTTGGTTAAATTAAAGCACCGAGCGGTAATAAAATTCTTGACCAAACACGTAAAAAATCAATAAGCTATAAAAAATAAATAGATAATGTTTACCGTGAGTCTGCTCCTTCTTTATCAACAATTCAGAAGTGGTCAAGTCAATTTAAGCATGGGGCAGAGAGTATCGAAGACGACCATAGAGCTGGTCGGCCCGTCAAAGCTTCTACATAAGAAAATTTAAAATAGTGGAGAAAATTATATCTGAAGATGGTTGAGTAAAGGTGAAAGCAATAGCTCAAAGAACTAACCATTCTATTGGTACTAGACACGATATAATTCATGACCATCTTAATATATCAAAAGTCAGTGCGATATGGGTACCGCGAATCCTGACACCGCTTCAGAAGAATACGCGTGTTACTGATAAGATACTGCAAAATTTTGTTAGTAGAGATGAAACGTGGGTTCATCATTATGACCCTGAGAGCAAACAAGAGTCCATGCAGTGGCACATTAAAGGAACTCCTCACCCCAAGAAGTTCAAGGTCGTGCCTTCAGCTAGCAAGGTCATGGTCACAATATTCTGGGATTGTGATGGAATGTTGCTGTCGATTATAAAGAAAAGGGTGTAAGTATTAAAGAAGAGCACTACGCTAATATTATATGCCAAATAAGGGAAGCAATCAAACATAACAGACGGGGAAAATCAGCCAAAGGTGTTCTGCTTCTACACGACAACGCCCCTGTGCATAGTGCTCATATTGCCAAGGCTGCTGCTCTTGGATCTGGACTCGAAACTATTACATACCCACCGTATAGTCGAGACTTGACCCCGAGTGACTTATATTTGTTTCCCAATGTCAAAAAGAATCTACGTGGA
This sequence comes from Notocelia uddmanniana, assembly GCA_905163555.1. NCBI lineage: Eukaryota > Metazoa > Arthropoda > Insecta > Lepidoptera > Tortricidae > Notocelia > Notocelia uddmanniana. Next base: position 20,038,995 of record LR991061.1, on the reverse strand, counting down.
AATTAATTTTCTAACGATGAAGCATTGAAGTCAGTAGTGTAGGAGCATTTTGACACCAAAGACAAAAAATATTTTTATGAGGAGTTAAAATAATTTTTAAGAAAAAAAAACCGACTTCAATGGGCGAGTCCGGTGAAAGATTATTAATCTTAGATGGTGCACTCTTAGATTACATACAATAAAATAAAAATGGCTATAAGTATGTTTATAATGGTAGAAGACTAAGTACCCTCAATTCCTCATGAAATCATGGAAAAACCTTGCTTGCTTGACAAACAAAACGAAGAGAACAAATCGCCGAACGTGAACTACGCGTCGTTGAAGAGTTCCGTTCTGATCATCATCAGCAGTTCCACTTCATCAAATGTCTCTTTTATGAATGAAAATGCTTGATTAGTTCATGAAAATACGAAAATCACTATTTGTGTGCCTTTCACATTTGAGGAGTTTCCTCGATTCCTAATGGATCCCATCATCATAACTCGAGCATGACAAAAATCTATCGTGAAAATAGAACTTGCTTAACAAACACAGTTAGGAGGACAAATCGCCAAACGTGAACTTTTCGTCGTTGAAGAGTTCTGTTCTGATCATCATCAGCAGTTCCACTTCATCCAATGTCACATTTTTGGATGCAAATGCTTGACTTGTTGATAAAAACACAAAAATCACTATATGTTTGCCTTAAAGATTTGAGGAGTTCCCTCAATTCCTCATGGATCCCATCATCAGAACTGCCTTTTGACAAAAACGGGACCAACTTGGATATATATACTTACAATCAAAAAAATAATTTTTCAAATCGGTTAAGAAATGACGGAGTTATGGAGCAACAAACATTAAAAAAAAACATACAATCGAATTGATAACCTCCTCTTTTGAAATCTTGAAGTCGGAAAAACTATTTGACCGGTCTTATAAGTGCATAAACATAGGAGAGGAGTATATTGAAAAATAATAATAAAACACCTATAATATTCTTTTGTTTTCATTCTAATACCGAGAATTTATTGAACGCCCCTCGTAGGTCATAACTTTAGATCATTATTTCTCAGAAACAAAAATTTTTGAACAAAAATTGTATACCACCTGGTATACAGATGCTCTAAGGAAGCGTCCTTTTAAATTTTTGCTCCAGTTACAGGGCCACGTTAATTAATTCCGACTATTAATGGACTTATCTAACCTACAACAAAAACTTTAAGTAAAACAAGTTTGCCAAGGCTCTTTTTCTACATAGGCAAGTTCTTGGAATTTATCAGAAAACGTACGACGACATCGGGGCAGTTATCAAGCTTCGAATAAACACCGAACTTCTCCGTAGTTTTAAGTAATTACATACTGTTAGATTAGCATTTACTAGGAAATCAAGATGCCGTCTCAGTTCGTGTTCTCTGAAGAATTTTTATTCAAATTTGATAACAGTTATCTAAATTATACAGAACTTGTTACCTGCTTTAGTATGTATTTGTAAACCAATTATGAAACAATGCGATAGGAAATATATTGTGACTTATCTCCGTAGGTCTCTTCACAATGACATATTCAATAAAATAATTAATAAATAAAATTTGGAAAATATCTCAGTGACAGGTCTATACATGTTTATGTTTAATAATTATTAAATAATGTAGCCTTAAGTCATGGTGGCAAAAAAAGGGTGAGCGTTTTGACAAAATATTTACGGTGTAAGGATAAGGACTGTTTGTCTACAAAATATATTTCATCATATTTTGGAGCCGATTATACAATCCATAGATAAGCTGATATTTCACAGATAACAAGACAATTATCTGTAAAATAACAACTCACCAGGAGATTAAAAAAATAACTAGCCCGAGAAAGATACGGTTTTTTTGGAAATAATTCAATAACTGGCCAATTTTTGTTATACGGTCCTATTATGTGATTTTAAGAACCTCTATTTTTAAAATTTCCGAATCTGAAGACCGGAAGTTGGAAAAAAATGATGTGCCCGAAAACTGGTGAATTTTGCAGCAAACAGGGTATCAATATTTTTATGATGAGTAATTCTATGTTTATGTCTATTTTAATACTTACGACCAGAATCGAACAATATATGCAACGGGAAATGAGAAAAAAAATATCTAATAGGTAGTAGTAGTAGTCAATTTGACCTTCATGAATAGTCTACAGAGTGCATTTGGCTGCCACATTAATTCCAAAAGTTATTACAGCTTTAGGTATTTTGGGTTGATTCACTATAAAAAGTGTCAAGAAATATAATAAAGGCATATAAAAACCCTAACTGTAATGATACCTTATATGCCATTAGCGTAATGCATTTTTATGGTTTACGATATTAATAATTGATTGTATTATTAAGTTACCGTAACAAAAATAAGTTGATTTTCATATATTACAAAGAACATAAATAGAAGTAGTATATCGTAAAGAAAATAATTCTTATAGTGTTTTCGCTAGATTTTTACGGATTTTTTATAGATTTGTTTTTAATATTTTCTACCGTCGCGTTAATAAATGTAGGTGTATTATTAAAGAATACTTAGTATAATTACTTAACCTAATTTTTGATGCACAAAATTTGCTGATACCGATATATTGTTGTTTTTTCATACAATGAAACCGTATAGCTCTCGGGCTAAACAAGTATATAGACGCTATGTATAATATAGACGTGCTAGTTCTTTTTAACAGATTAAGAAAATTATAAAGCACTATTCGGCATAAATATGTAACAACAATATGAGGTGCATTCAGAATATCTACTCAATCATATGTTATCATTATCAATATTTTATTTTGCAATTTTGACCGTAAAGATCAGTTGTAATTTTTTTTTCTCAGTGTAAGCTCAGTCTTAGTGTAAAACGTTAATTGCCCTGCAGTCGTCAATCCCTTCCTCGAAACCCGAGACCTTTAGGATTAAGATTCACCCAATCCTTTACTGCGCGGCCGCATTGGCTCATGGTTAAAACGGCCGTTTTATTTTTGAACTCATAGATCGATGAATCCAGCAACGTAGAAACTAGTTTAATGTATTCAAAAGATACTTACAAAATACTTCCAATAATCACAATTATTTACGAGTGGCGATAGTGGACACGTTAAAGCACCCTTAATGGACGATTCTCACCGAACGGCTGGAGTCGGCGCGCACCTTACTAGAGTCAAAGGATTTCGAACCCTCCATACAGAAGTTAGATTTCATATTTGAATGGGTTGCGGCGGGCAGCCAGTCGGCTCCGGTGGGCTGCCGCCGGCTCTGCCGCTGCCGTTTGGATACGAAGTCTAGCTTCTTTATGGAGGTTTCGAATTCCTTTGACTCTGGTGGCGTGCTTCCGGCCGTTTGGTGTGAATCGTCCATAAGGAGACATAAGAAGAATTATCTTCTTAGAGAAATTATTCTCTAATGGTTACACGAACACATAAAATTCTGTCGATAGAAAATGCAACCTAAAATTTAACAAATCCGGTTGAGCTCTCTTTACCTTAAAGCACATTTTTCCAAACTTCTATACCTATACCCATTACCCACAGGTTCAGACTAGGAATTATTGTCAGTGCCAGTGTTTAGTACAGGTTGCTCAATTATTATTACGAGTAAGTATTTAATATTTTGGTGAGTTTTTATTATAAACAAGTGCCTACTCGTTGTGGACGCGTTGCGTTGGCAGAAAACGTCGGTTCCAAGTATTCGTTGTAGCATGTTTGGGTTTCACAACTTTTTATTTGCGAACGCTTTAATGGCGCTTCTTTCATCTAACACACTTATGGTTATAGCTGTTCGCAGTACCAATAAAATAAACCCGGAGGAATGTTTGACCATAAAATTAAAGTCGAATAAATTAGGTATCGAATATCTTAGTTTGATAATTCACAAAAACACAGGCGTAACCTTTTGTTCGGGTCACCTTTACGATTTACAGCCCTAGGTCGCGACTAGAACTTCTAATACCCGCGCAACTACCTTATTTAGGGATCCGTACCCAAGAAAAGGAAAAAACGGAACCCTTATGGGATCACTCGTGTGTCTGTCTGCCCGTCCGTCTATCACAGGCAATTTACAGCGAAACTACTCAACCGATAGAGATTAAATTTGGTACACATACATATGTGTACCAAATTTCGGTGACCTAAAGACGGGACATGTAACGTAAATAAGTCAATTTTAAACATTAGGGCCACTTGGGGGGATGGGGCAAATTAGAAATAAATAAAATGTTTGCAAACTATATCGTGTGACTGACTTATCAAATTCAAGGGCTGGCTCGTTGTGAGAATCTCAAATATTTTTATAGAGATATAAATTACTGAAGTTATTTCAGAAAACAGGCAGAAAATTAACCATTCCCCTCTACCCCTTTTAACTCGAAAACTACTGGGCCTAACATTTTTAAAAAGTTCTTTACCAGGAAAACCTATAAGTAGTCTATGGGTCTTTTAAGTTATCGCTTAAGAACTGCCGCCATATTCAAATAAAAAGGACGTAAGCGCCGTGAGGTTCCTATAAAGACAGGACCATTTTAAAATTCAAATTACAGGATAGAGGTTTTAAATGAGGAGTATGGCAGTAGTATTTGACATTTAATATGTCAAATTCAATACATTGTTTGTTTACATTTTTTTCGTTTTCAACTGGTGCTTACTTTAGGTACGGAACTCTACAGTGTGCGTAATCCAACACGCACTTGGCTGCTTTTTTAAGGTCCCGTAGCCAAAATGGCGAAAACGGAACCCTTATAGTTTCCTCATTTCGGCCTGTTTAGCCTAGTTGGTAGTGAGACTGCCTCAGAAGCTAGAGGTCCCGGGGTCGAATCCTGGTAAAGGCTTTTGTTTCAGTGGTGAGCAGAAACATTTGTTCCTGAGACTTGGATGTTTTCTATGAATATCTATCTATATATATATTACGCGAAGCCGATCTTTATAATTCCCATCAGATCTACAGTTATGGACCGATTTTGATAAATTATATACCATAGGATTCGTCCCATCCTGCAGATGTGCAATAAGGTCTTAGTTTTTTTTATTTTTGTCCTGGAAAATTAATAAAATGATATTTACGAAAAATCCTGGATGCCCCGACAAATATAAGCCTCAAAATAGTGTTCGATGACGCCGCATACAAGCGAGGGGTCAGCTTACCTTGGTAGAATTGTAAGAGGTGTCAAAATTTAGCTTGGTTAACACGTGACCTCACGTGACTAGGGAACTGGCTATGGTATGATTCCGGATGACATAAAATTAAATATGAACTAAAATGTTCCTGTAAGAAATATCTGGTACAGCATTACAATATAAAACTTTTGAGTCGAGAAATACTAAATATTATTAACAATAAACGAAAGTAAAATTACTAATTTGTTTACAAGACAATACATAATATTCGGTCTAAGTATTTACAGTTTACATAAATGACAGACGTATTGTGTCAACTTTTTTTTTATTGTGCTCTAATTATGTCAATATTATATTGTCATGGTTTATACTTCAAAGAAGTTGATATACAAACCAAGGACGTTTCAAATATACGTTCCGTATATCTCGACTGATATTGATATCTGCCAAAACAATGACAAACCAAATTAAACTTAACTTTTTTGAAAGAGAAGAGGCTAGCTTTGTCTAAGTGTGTCTCTCTTCCACCTATTGCCATACCAGTAGGGTGATCATAAGTAAAGAAGTTCAATCAGTAGACGTTACTTATTGGTGGATTCAGATCAAACCGACGAGAAAACAATGTTGCACTAATAAAAGTTTACGACGCCAATAACGTATGATTCGACGTATATGCGCACCATTGATCCGATAAAACGACGAATATATCCGTCATGGTGACGGCGTCCAATGCGATATCAACCTAGATGCATTTCTATTGATAGTGCGCTTAAAAGGTTAAATACTTTAACAAAATTAAGACGTCAGATAAATAATTAAACCCTTTAATTGTCGACAACATGAGAGTTATAACGTACGTTGTCAAAATCACCTTCGTTCTTTAGTTGACGTGTAAGTGTCACTGCCGTTCATAAAGTATGATACTCGAAAAGTTAGAGGACATGTATATTTCTCTTTGTTACGTTTCAGTAAACATGTCCAAAATAAGGGGGATAATGGTCACGTTAAACTGCCACGTTCTAAAAGGGCGTAGGTACAATGAAAGGATGAATAAGATTACCACTATTGGTAACATGTTCAATTAAAAGTTAAAATTATACTGTATCAGTGGCACCTGCAACTGTGACAGTGCCGGTTTTCAGGGGGTCTATCCGAAACACCCGAAGATCGAAGTTCATTATATTTCCTTCTCTATCACACCAATAAGCAAGTGTTATAGAGATAGATATAACGAAAGATTTTAACCCAGTTACTTCACTTGACAAAATAGACCTCACAACTGTCATGCCAAAACCACACGATGGGCCATGATGGACCACGTACAAGACGCAGTTATGCGGTGGAACGAGATGCAAATATGTTTTTTTATGATTGACTGACTGGCGATTGGCCTTAGTCTCACCTGATGGAAAGCGATGGCCTTTAATGCATAACTGCGACCTATACGTTGGCCCATAATGGCCCATTGCGTGGTTTCGGCATCAAATGTTAATACCAATATTGCCAATGTCGCATGCATTGTTTTTTTTTCTAGATTAGATAGAATAGGATATGAGGATACTTAGCGTATTTCTAAAGAGATCCTATACACACTGAAACAATCAACGCACACACATTCAAAACACTAAAATTATCTGATTATTATCAGATGGCCAAATTGACTGAAGTTGCTTTTGTTATTTTTTTTTGAAGTTGCGAAGGTGCATATTTTTCATAGATATTCTCATAGTTAGTAGGTAAATCTTATTTCTCGAAATAAGGCTGCACGGCTAGATCAGAAGACGACGCGCGAGCTGTATCGCGCGCGAGATAGACTATCCGTCTCTTTCATTGTGTACCCATTAGATAGAGACAGAAAGTCTATCTCGCGCGCGACATAGCTCGCGTGTCGTCTTGTGCTAGCCGTGCTGACATTTACTGTAAATTTGACGACTAGCCGTGATGATCAAGCACGAATGTTTTTAAATCGACTTTGTAATCGACCTTCCGAATACGCATATTCTATCCCTTGGCTTCGCTTGCATTCTTCGTAGTACGTCGACGCGGCGAAGCCGCGCGGGTAACTAGTTAATATTTATTTATTAAATATATTGTCGTCTAGTATCCATAACACAAGCCTTATTGAGCTTACTATGGAACTAGTTCGATTTGTGTAAAAAATTGACCCCTAATATTTATTTATTTAATTTTATTTATGTCAGTCTGTCCGTATTATACACACAGCCGATTTACTAGGAGACTATAAGCACTACAGTTATGAAATTTGGTAGAAAGGTGTATTATATGAACCGCTACAGAAAAATGATGTGAATTTCGGAAAAAAAATTAAATTAGGGGGGGCACCCCATACATTTTAAACGGGGATAAAAAAAATGTAATAATGCACATAAGCGTGTGGGGTATCTATGGATAGGCCTTTGAAAACTATATACAGGTTTCTAAATGTTTGTTCCAATTACTGATGTGCCTAAGGAAACTTTCCAAAATTGCGAAATGTTTCGGAAATTGAACGTAGGAAAAATTCGGAAAATTTCTTACATTTTTGTATGGGACTTGAAACTTTCCATTTTTTAATTTAAATTGCCTATATTTCTAGTGAAAGTTTCATGAAATTTCCGAGAGTTTATAGAATATTATGGAAACTTTCCGCAACTTGCACATCTGTTGTTCCAATTAAGTCAATCGTTGGTGAGATATTAGATGTCAAATTGTGTGTCAAAAAAATCGAGATGTACATTAATAAATAATTTCAACCATTTTTGGTTTGAAGAAGATGTTTAACAGTTTTTTAGTTATCGCTGAAAAACTATCTTGGCCAAACAAAAGGCCGTAACCGCCGTGACTTCCCCATGAAGATACGACCTTTTTTGATTCAATGTATTGTATTATGGTTTTAAATGTGGACTAGTAGTAGGTATCGGTACGGAACCCTTTTTTGTGCGTGATCCGACACGTACTTATATATATACCTACTCTAACTTATATATTGATTTAAATTTGCACAAATTTTACACATTATTATTATGTCAGTTCGTGACCTCGGATATTCTGATAAATGCGAAACGTCGGGCAACCTGAAAAAAGGTGAATAAATTTCAGTTGTACGCGACGCGACAAGTCTACTCTTTGTACAGACTTAGTAATTTTACACCGTTTCATACATATGTCTCAATTAGAAGCTAAAGAGATTAAAAAATAGGCTGAGTGACAACCACTGATCGAAAATGAATTAGGTACTTATAACTATTGTTCTAATTCTAACATCAATCTACATAGTAGCGATACGAATAGTTAGGATTACGACCACATGGAAAAGCTTCAGTAAGGATCCTCGGCAACAACAACAAAAGCCAGTGACACGTACCGACGTAGAAAAAGCTCTATTGGCCTAGACAGAACGTGACAGAACGCAAAGCATCAATATGAAAATTCCATGAACACAAAACTAAGAATGAATCACACAATGACAGCCAAAACTTTAACCAACGCCCTACTGTTGGGGTCTCGCCTAATCCCCCACCAGTCCGAAGAGTGATCAAATATTATGAGACATACCAGTCACTATCGTCATGCAAGCTCTCATTTACAACGATCCATTGTCAGGCTGTTGTCCTAAGTGGCAGCTGCGATGCGTATCCGGCGAAGAAATGTCCTTACAAATATAGTATAGTTTAGATATAATTCGATGCATACTACTAATACGAGTATATATAATTTTTAAGAAAAAAAACCGACTTCAATGGGGGAGGCCGGTGAAAGATTATTATACTTAGATGGTGCACTCTTAGATTCCATACAATAAAATAAAAATGGCTATAAGTATGTTTATAATGGTAGAAGACTAAGTACCCTCAATTCCTCATGAAATCATGGAAAAACCTTGCTTGCTTGACAAACAAAACGAAGAGAACAAATCGCCAAACGTGAACTACGCGTCGTTGAAGAGTTCCTTTCTGATCATCATCAGCAGTTCCACTTCATCAAATGTCACTTTTATGAATGAAAATGCTTGATTAGTTCATGAAAATACTAAAATCACTATTTGTGTGCCTTTCACATTTGAGGAGTTCCCTCGATTCCTAATGGATCCCATCATCAGAACTCGAGCATGACAAAAATCAATCGTGAAAATAGAACTTGCTTAACAAACCCAGCTAGGAGGACATATCACCAAACGTGAACTTTTCGTCGTTGAAGAGTTCTGTTCTGATCATCATCAGCAGTTCCACTTCATCCAATGTCACATTTTTGGATGCAAATGCTTAACTTGTTGATAAAAACACAAAAATCACTATATGTTTGCCTTAAAGATTTGAGGAGTTCCCTCAATTCCTCATGGATCCCATCATCAGAACTGCGTTTGGACAAAAACGGGACCAACTTGGATATATATACTTACAATCAAAAAAATAATTTTCCAAATCGGTTAAGAAATGACGGAGTTATGGAGTAACAAATAATAAAAACAAAAACAACCGAATTGCAACCTCATCTTTTGAAATCTTGAAGTCGGTTAAAAATATAAACTTAAATACTACTTGTATTAATAGTTTGTACTTAAAGCTGACGCGCGTAAACGAGCACCGCCAAAATCATTAACTAGACGCTACCTTGCAGTACCCGATAAAGAAATATATAACGCAGTTTCTACTTAATAGTTTCTTATATTATTTAAACTATGCGATATTTTTTTATACGAGTGACGCGACGACGTACAGCGAATACTACTTGCACAACAGACGAGCAGTCTGACGTATCTGTAGCCATTTTACAAAGCATGACATAACTTTGCAAATATTAGATACTTGACTAGTGCACAAATCGCTTAGGATCACTTTTTACTGAATTACAACAATTATTAAGTATTCGCGCTATCAAGAACAAGTCTTTTCAGGTGTATAGTACGTTTTATCTGTGTGGTTTTGTCCGATTCGCAAATAAATGCCAGGTTCTCGAAAGTGGATCACTTTTCGGATGATCTAGTGTAGACTCTGACCAAGGCAATTTGAGACAATTGGACTGGTTGCCTAAATTCAAACCTGAGTATACTGTGCTCTTGCGCTTTGTTTACGAAAAGTGTATTCAAAGTGTAATGTGAGGATGTTGCTTTAAACCGTTTGTAATTGAATGAAAGGTTGACTTTGTATGTCATTATTAACGTCGGTTCCTAAAATGGTATTGCCATATATAGCACTAAATGCTAGCTTTCTGGATCAGCGGTACTATCTACTAGGACATAAATCTAAACCCTCGTGCGGAAGAGCTTCAAGTTATACGTTCTTACCTTAGTAGGTGTAGAGGAGGCGGCGGGGCGTAGCTTAGCGCGGCCGGCGCCCCCGGCCTGTCGGATGGCGGCCATAAGGTTCGAGTGGACGTCCCCGGCTGGTTGTGGGGCTTCCTCTCTGTTAGGACAAGAGAAACGCACAATATACTAGATATACCAAAACCATGTCATTCATTAGTCGAAAGTTAGGGTGAAGTGATCGACATTTCTTCACACCATAAGATATAGGCGTCACACACACAACTCACTCCGGTTGTGGAATGAGGTCCCTGCCGAGGTTTTCCCGAGAGACTACAGTATGGGATTCTTCAAGAAAGGAGTGTATACATTTTTAAAGGGTCGGCAGGCGTCCATAGGCTGCGGTGACCGCTTACCATCAAGCGGGCCGTACGCTTGTTTGCCACCGACATGGTACTTAAAAAAATAAAAAAAACTTCACCTAGAATATCCTACATACCAAAAAAGTTACAATCATCCCAAAAGATACAAAGGTCTTTTTTATAAACCAACATTCCAAAGACACCAGCTATATAAGCTAGTTAATGTTTGTCCACATCCGGGGTCCGCTACCTAATCCCAAGAAAAATATTTTTTACGGAAATATAGCTTATTTTTGTAGTTATACACTTATTTATTCACCTTAACAAGAGAAAAGGACCTACGTACGAGACTCGACGTCCGACACGCAGTCGGCCGTTTTCTTTAAACAATAAATAAGCAAACCCAAAAGTGATTTATTTCATTTTATTTGCCGTTGAATCATAAATAATAAATAAATATTAATTAGGGGACCAGTTTGCTACACAAATCGGTCTAGTTCTAGTCCCATAGTAAGCTTAATAAGGCTTGTGTTATGGGTACCAGCCCGGCTAGTATGATAGCTTATACCGTCACGTTTTATGTAACGTTTCAGTACATTTTGGCCATATATCGTGACGGTATAAGCTATATGATAGCTTAGCTAGCCGGGCTGACGACGATATATTTAATAGATATATAATGTATATGTACTTAAATACATAGAAAACATCCAAGTCTCAGGAACAAATGATCACAGAAACAAATGACCTTAATGGGATTCGAACCCGGGATCTCTAGCTTCGGAGGCAGTGTCACTACCAACTAGAACTATTTGATACAAACACTAAAACCGCGACTGTCCAGTTTTTTTTAATGTGTTTCGATAATGAGTAAAAGATAATTTGCTAAACAATATGGCCTGCGTGCTGCGTACACATATCTATGTGCTGTAGGGGTAAAGTGGCAATTTATTTTCTTGTCTATATCTTGATCCGAACATAATTTGTATTGTACGCATTCAGCAAGGTTAGCACAAGATAGCGCGAGAAACACTCTATCCGTCCCTTTCTAATAAAAACACAAAAGGGTATTATTATTCCGGACATATATACGATACGATACATACATCTTTATTACTTCAGCACTATACAAGATCACAAAACCGCGACGGGTGTCATACAAATATTGTATATTGTCTTTGATATAACTTCTGACTACAAGGACGCGCGATACCGGAGTCTAATGAATTTACTTTACTTACTCAAACATGACTTTCCAATGACTTATGATAGTTATGAAGAAAGCCCTTTATTGATTGCCCTTGAACACGCAGAATACTATAGCATAGTGCTTAGTTATTAGTTTAGACTCCGCACACCATTCTAAAGCTTGATTTACAATATTAGTAAACATTAGTGGCTCACAGGTGTAATATCAGAGCGATCAATACGTTAGTGGCGTTGCCGATAAGCTACATACAGCTGCTATCAATTCACAACTCGACTTCAGGACTAGACTCGGGACTACTCGCGAGTCTAGTATGACTTGACCCCTAGATTCGGAATAACTATGTGTAATCAGAAATCAAAGCAGATATGCAATCGGGTACGGCAAGTCAGCGGGATTACTCATTTTCGTAAGTTTTGGTAATGTAACAATTATGTTTTACTGTTGTCAAATATCATATTGCGTTTGTGGGTACGTTTGTGCACTTCGGACACAGAATAATTAACATTAACTAAAGGTACAGAAGCCCAACTAACAGCCTTTGTAAAATTTTAGCCATATACAAGTACTTGAGTACAATGAAGAGTTGAGCTATGTTGAGTATAAGCGAGGGTTATCGACAGATCAAATCAACATTAAATGAGATTATTTTCGTTCTTATGTTGTAACAATTAAATATGTATAACTAGTAGCTCTGTGAGCTGTAGACATCGCAAAAAATTTTTGTTTTTTTTAATTTCAAAATTTTAAAAACTGACTAGACAGAAAATTTTATATAATTATCGAACGTGCTCATACAATTTCACGAGAATCGCTTGAGAAATGCGACCTGTAGAGGAGAACATTCGGACACATCATACATGGCACAGAGGATCAGCATTGCCATTCAACGTGGCAATGCTGCCAGCCTTCTAGGCACGCTGCCCTCAGAACATGAGGCGATTTGGGGCAAATCTTTTATTTATAATTCTTTTTAATTTAGTTTTTAATATTAGATAGTTTACATTCGGACATACATACGATACAATTTTGTATATTTTTTCAAATTTCCAAAACCTGACATGACAAAAAAACTATATAACATTTTTGATACGAAAGACGGACGACGAGAACATCCGGACACAGGAAAAAAATTTTTTTTAAGTTCAAAATTTCCTAACTGACTCGACGAAAAAATTCTATATAATTATCGAACCTGCTCACAGAATTTCACGAGAATCGGTTGAGAAATGCGACCTGTAGAGGAGAACATGCGGACAGACATATGAAAGAATTTTTGTCGAAAGCTGAAACGGAGACGCTTCGCTCGCTCGGTCAACTAGAACAGCTCAAACCCATTTATCTCGAAAAGTAGTAATGAAAGTAAGAAACATTAATATCCTTCAAATACTGCTCGGAGATTAGATTAACAAAAACCCTTTCATTTGAAATTTAGAATTTTCGTTAGCAGGCGGTAAATTTTGTATCCTATCAAAAACGTAAATGTGAAAATGGCAGCCAAGTTCACCGACAAAAGAATTGAGATTTAAATGGGCGCCAAGTTCCGTAGATTATCTGAAAAGTTGCCAAGTTTGGCACTAGATTGTTTACAGTAAAACTAATTTACTGCGGCTTAATGCATTTTGAGCTTTAACTTGGCAGTTTTCTATGCAGTATGTTATAATACTATAAAAGCCGTTGGATATTTAAGAACCACCAAGCTGCATGCCAAATTTCAGCTTTCTAGGTCATCTGGAAGTGGGTTAGGTTTTTGATTACTAGTCAGTCAGTCAGTCAGTCAGTCAGTGGTAAAAATGCCGTTTATTGGAATTTAATATCTTAATAACTATTAAACCTATATTTATGAAATTTGGGGTTCTAGTTGTTCTAAAGGATCTTAATATATGTACCAAATTTCATGTTTTTATGTTAGATAGATTTGGATTTATTGGGGGGTCAAAAGTGGCTCCAAACGGTTCGTGTAATATAACACACGGCTGCTGTCCGCCAGTTCCTGGGATGAACTTGGCTGGACACGCTGCCGCGTGTCTAGATTAAGCAGTAATGCTTCATAGAGAATTAGTTTCATAGTTATTCTTCCATTTATTTTACTTTTCTTTTCCATTTATTCAACATTTTAGAAAAAAAACTTATGGAGGCGTACGATATCCGGTGGTTATGACCCTAACAACTTAGACCTATAGGTTATACTATACCAATGTTACCATAGATAAGCGTCATTTAGCGCCAAAACGACAGTTGGATAGGTAGTAGGTACTTATGCTTCAGCGTCAACGCTCCAGACTTCCGAATCTGAAGTCAGACTTACGTTGGGCCTTTGGTGGCTACTGGCGTAAATGCTGAATAACTGCTCTGGTACTGTATAGCTATTGTATAGCACGAAAGCTAAATTAGGTTTGGCTGACCTTTACTATCGATCCAGCGCCAGACATGCGAGTCAGAGAGAACTATTCTACAAAACTAGTGATGTGAGTGATATACACAAATAATGTTATACGTACTAAGTAATTATTAGGTACGAGTATGTACACACAGTCCGACACAGAGCGAAAATAGTGTTATAGCATCCGTTGATTGTAGTTAGATTGTTTGAAAATATATTTTAAATCAGATCTTCTCAAGAATTTTCAATGGTTTCAAACAATAGTTTCAAACAATAATAATTCAATTTGGTATTGAAGGGATGAGTAACGGGTTAACATGTAAACGGTAGATGTTTATGTTGTAAAACTAGTTACGCTCCATTGAGGAAAATTGTTTATAAATAACGAAGTTTACTACTTTAAATGAACACGTATCAGGGTACACCCACGTATACTGTATCTGTTTGCATTAATTAATTAGCGTTTGTTTATGAGTTATTGGAAATAGCACAAACATGTCTATGAAAAGTGGGTAAGTCTTAATTTAGTTATTTCCTCTTAGTCACAACCTCACAACAGGTAGACCGCTAAAACTTCATATGTAGCCTAATGTAGTCTCGCCCAATCTTATAATAAGAAATGAATATACACGTTATTTTTTTTTCTTTTTCACGGCATGATTTTTGAACGTGTACATTTCAGAGAATGGCAAAAGGAAATGTTTAATGCAGGTACTCAATGGAAGCTCACGTCATGGTTTAAGGATAAGACGTACCAATCTAAAAATAGCGGCATACGATACAAACAAAACAAACATATCAATGCGCTGAAAATTACAAGGAATTGTGTAAACAATTCGAATTAGCGTCATAAAATTCCTCATTACCGTTCGGTCTTCAGCATAGATAGGCTATTGAGGTTGGTTTACCATCTAAAGCTTTTGTAGAATTTGTAGATACGCGTGTTGTTTGTCATTGTCAACATGATCATTTTTATGTCGACCTTACAGCACTCGTCCCTCTCGCACTTACATACATACATACTAATAGTAAGGGACGAATGGCAGGCTTCACATAAATAAAAGTAAATCCTAATGTTAATATGAGCCACAAGCTTTAACCTTATTAATATTGCGTAATAAGGAAACATAAAGGCCGACACACTATTACAACCTTGAAGCTGTGCATGATGCCGCGATCAAATTCTCAGTAAAAGTGGCGTCGACTTTCGCTCCCCACAAGTTTATGCGAGCTACAGCAATACTCGCACAACTGCATAAAAACCTGCATCTACTAAATAAATCTCCGCCTGACTAGGTCAAGAAATATAATAACGAGCCAAAAGGAGTACAGCGCAAGGGGGGGTCCCAGTGCGTTCAGTACTGAGATCCTGGAGTCCTCCTCATTCGAGCGCAGATGGCGGTCACCGTGGAGTTTTTAGTGGATAGAAATACCACATAACCCAGTCATTCCCCGATGAATGGGCACCTGAATCGCAGGTTTTCTCCACGAAAAAAAAAAAAAAAGTCAAGAAATATAACAAAGACAAAGACAAAGACAAAGACAAAATATTTATTTGTAAACATAGGTTCATAGGTCTTACATTTATTTAGTAGTATCTCCATGTTTTGCCATAAGGCATACAAATATTTTGAGTCAAGATGGAACATGCATAAACAATTACAATTTTTCATCTGTCAAATATTCCTTTAAGGCTTTTTTAACTAGGAATGCAAACAAGCTTTTTTTGAAATCTAACAATCCTTCTAACTTAGTTATACTACTTGGCAATTTATTGTATATTTTAGGTGCCATCCCTAAAATACTTTTGGCAAGAAAAGCTGTTTTTATTGATGTTACATACAGTTTGTCACGTCGGCGAGCACTTTTAAAAACGGAAAATTGTTCCATATTGGCCTTAACGTATATTGCTATTTCATAAATATATAGGCATGGTAATGTCAGTATGTTGTGTTTAATGAAATATGCTTTACAAGATACTGTTGATGGTAACCTACATACCGATCGTAGACATTTTTTTTGAGCCTTGAAGGCCATTTCTCGGTCTGTGGAATTGCCCCAGAATATGACGCCGTATCTCAGAGTTGAAGTAACATACCCGTGGTAGGCTGTTAATACAGTTGGCTGACTTACTATTTTACTTAGGTTATATAAAGCATACGAAAATTTATTAAGCTTTTTACATACAACGTCAATCTGATTCTTCCATGTCAACTTGTTGTCTAAACTTAATCCTAAAAACTTGGTAATGTCTGTTTCATCAATTTGGTGTTCTTTGTATGTCACTGTAAGATTAGGTATTCTATCAGCTCTTTGCTTGAAACTCATAATTTTTGTTTTATTCAAGTTGATTTGTAAATTATTATTACTAAGCCATTCTATTACTGTTTTCAATGCTTTATTTATTTTCATCTGTAATGTGTGCGGGTCGTTTTCTGTAAATATAATCGTACTATCATCAGCGAAAAGAATCATGCGATGATCTACAGTCAGTGGCATGTCATTGATATATATAATAAACAATAATGGGCCCAGAACACTGCCTTGAGGCACCCCGTATTTAATTTCTCTAAAATCTGATAATACAACCATTTGTGATTTTGTTTTAGTACAAAGTTTATTAATTTTAACCACTTGTTTTCGTCCAGTTAAGTATGACTTAAGTAGATCGTGGACGTTACCACGTATGCCATAATTTTATAATTTGTCTAACAATATGTTATGGTCGACAAAATCAAAGGCCTTGGACATGTCCATGTACAATGCACAGACTGGTCGTTTTTCATCGACTTCTTTCATAATTGTTTGCAAGAGATCGAAAATTGCCATATTGATAGACTTGTTCTTTCTGAAGCCTTTTTGTTCTGCCGCAAATAGGTTGTGAGTTTCAAAGTATTGATATAAACCGTTGTAAATAACTTTTTCTATTATCTTTGAAAAAACCGATAAAAGGGCTATAGGTCTATAACTGTCCATGTTTTCCTTGTCACCTTTTTTAAAAAGAGGTTGTACTACGGCCAATTTTAGCATTTCCGGGAACTGACCTTTCTCGATACATAAATTTGTAATGTAGCTGATATGCGGTGATATTATGTGAGCTACTTTTTTTACAATTTTACATGATATGTCATCGTAGCCAGTACTGTTGGTATTTTTTAATGTATTAATAATATTTTGGATGTCATCAGGGTTTGTGGGCTTCATGAACATTGAAATAGGCGATTTAAATGTCATAGTGGTATTATTTTTAAAAATTGAATTATGATTACTAATACTACGATTATCAGACGTAACTTCTAAACAATTCTTAGAGGTAACGTATTCTGCAAAGTATTCATTAAATGTATGTGCAATATCCTTCATGTTTTTAACTAGTTTACCGTCATGTTTTATTTGTGTAATATTATCTTTGATGTAGGACTTTTTTGGATTTGTTATGATGTTCCATGTAGCTTTGCATTTGTTTACAGAGTTCTTGATGTAATAGTCATTCTGAGACTTTTGAGTGAGTAATATAATTTTTTTAAGTCTATTGGAATACGCTTTGAAGTATATCTTATCACGTGAGTTAGGGGAGCGCCTATATTTCCAAAGTAGATCCCTTTTCTTCCTACAACACTTTCGAATACCATGTGTTATCCATTGCGGCTTTTTAAAAGCTGATATTTTTATCCTGATAAGTGGAAAGCATAACTTATAAAATAGCCGAAAATGATCAATGAAATATTCGAAGGCTTCATTCGGGTCGTTAGCCATGTAGACACCATTGAAATTAAGACTTCCTATGCATTCGACAAACTTTATAATATTGTCTACACTATAGTCACGTTTTTTTATAAACCAGAATGGTAATAAGTACGTTTTTTTAACCGGACATTTAAATATCTGGGCTGTGTGGTCAGAAATAGCAAAATCAATAACTTCTGTTTTACCACCTCTAACATTATGCAGAATGTTGTCAATACATGTTTTACTTTGCAATCGGGTAGGCTCCATTATTCCTAATTTAAGATTATAACTAAGAGTTAATCCTTTAAATTGTACAGAGTGCTTTGTTCTTTTTAACATATCAATATTAAAATCGCCGCAAATGATGACTTTCTTTCTATTATAACATGACTTAGATAAAACAATGTTTAGTCTATTGAAGAATATGTCTGTGGCACAATTATCAAATTTTGGAGGTCTATATACACAAATTACAATGATATTATGTTCCTGTAGTTCAATAGCTGAACATTCAAATACATTTGAGACAGAGCTGGAGAGGATATCTGTCAGGATTGCGTATTTATGGTTATTTTTCACAAGAATACAGGACCCCCCATTTCTGTTTTCCCTCGCGTAGCATGTAGCTAGAGTATAATTTGTAATACACAGTTGATCTTCGTCGCCTGGCTTCATGTTATGTTCTGTGATACACACTATGTCGACTGGTTTGTTAGAATTTCTCAACTCTTCTAGGTGAACATTTAGTACGTCGGCTTTGTGTACTAAACCGTTTATATTTTGATGAAGTAAAAATATATGATTATACACGAAAAAGCTCTTGAGGTGAATTTTTGTTTTCCGAGATAGTAGTTTTATTTTTATCTTCTCTGCCAAACTGACTAGGCTGTGTGTGTGGACTCCTTAAGGTGTGACTGATGTCCTGTGAATCCGAAGAGCAAGCTTCTATGAGCTTCGGCGTTGATGGGTTGCATTCAGATCCATTAATATACAGTCGATTGTTTCTTATTACAGCAAACTGTCCTTTTCGTCGTGCGAGTAAAAGGTGCTCTCTCAAAAGTTTTCTTTTTTGCAACGCTTCACCGTCTAACATTTCGGAGACCCCATAACCGGTGTTTTTGAAGCACATTTTATTCTGTAGGACATAGTTTGTCATTCGCTTGCTAATGAGCTCCACTTCAAGCGGGCGACGGTTCCCTTTTTTCCCAATTCGTTTAGCCGATTCAATAAAACCGTTAATATTTATATTTAATAATTCTCGAAACATGTTGTCGATGCGGTGGAATAGAGATAATTCATTTTCTCCATACGAGGCTTGCACTGAAAGTGGCGGGAATCGAATACTTATTAATTTATTTTTAACATGTATTATACCTTTTTATAATCTCTGAAGTTTCCTTATCTCAAGACACTGGCCACTTAGAAAAAAAAAAGTATGGTTCGGTTTCAATTGTTTATTGAAGTCGTCGAGTCACTGCTTAAAATGGAATTGTGCCGTGAAAATTTCAGAGCTATGATTTATTATGACTTTAAAAGTGGACTAACAGAAAAACAATGTGAAGAGCGGATGGTTGCTGCTTTTAATATTGAAGCTCCTTCAAAGACTACAATATACAGGTGGTATTCAGAATTTCAACGTGGCCGTGTATCCCTCACCGACGAAGTGCGCGAAGGTCGACCAAAATCGGCAGTCACGCAAGAAAACGTCGATGTTGTGCGTCGTCTGATAAATGAAGACCGACATGTGACATATCGGGAAATTCAAGAGCACCTGGGTATTGGAATGAGTCAAATACAAATTATTTTAAAAGAAGAATTAGGCGTGAAAAAGTTATTTTCCCGTTGGATACCTCACCTATTGTCTGACGAGCAGAAAATAGTCCGTGTCAATTGGTGCCGCAAAACTTTGAAAAGATTTAACAAGGGACGCTCAAATGCTGTTTTTAGCATAGTATCAGGTGACGAGTCGTGGATATACGCTTATGAGCCTGAAACTAAAAACCAATCCCGAGTATGGGTCTTCGAAGACGAGCTCAAACCCACAAAAGTTGTTCGTTCTCGCAGTACGGCTAAGAAGATGGTGGCTACGTTTATCTCTAAATCTGGTCACGTAGCTACTGTGGCTCTTGAGGATCGTAGAACAGTCAATGCTGATTGGTACACCACTATTTGTTTGCCGAACGTCTTTGCTGAACTCCGAAAAACAAACCCTAGTCGTCGCATCATCCTTCACCACGACAACGCCAGCCCACACACCGCTCGGACAACAACTGAGTACCTGGACGGTGAAAAAGTCGAAATATTGGACCACCCTCCATATAGCCCTGACTTAAGTCCCAACGACTTTTTTACATTCCCCAGAATCAAGGACAAACTGCGTGGTCAGCGGTTTCAGACGCCAGAAGAAGCAGTGGAGGCCTATAAAATAGCCATTTTGTCGACCCCTACTTCAGAGTTCAAAAAGTGCTTTATGGACTGGTTTGAACGCATGCATAAGTGCATGAAATACAAAGGAGAATATTTTGAAAAACAATAAAAATATATAAACTCACTTATACTGCATATTTTCTTCTATTCCCGAAACTTTCAGTTTTACCCTCGTAGTGTTCGTCTAGGCCGTAAATTACAAATTTCTTTTCGGTGTCCATATTTTTTAAAGTATGATCCAAGGTAGTTTTACTTAAAATGCATGCTTGTAATTGTTCCATTTCTCGTTTTAATTTCAGATTTTCGCTTTCCAATAAATCAATTTTCACCAGGGTGTTCTCCAATTGTTTTGTCAAAAATGTCTGTTTTTCTTGTACTCTTTTGAACTCTAAAGTAAAGTCTTGCCTTAATGTACTAATAGCTGTGTTTAGTTCCGAGTGTATAAGGTGTTTCAAACTGCCTATTATAGTATTGTTGTGTTTTTCCAGTTTCGAGTCGAACAGTAAACCTATTTGTTCTAAGGTGAGAGTTTGCTGTAGCATTGAGTGTTGTTGCTGTAAGCCGACGGGCCCGACGGACCCCACGGTGTCGTCAAAAAGGGTTTTCTGTGTCTCATCTAGTAATAAATTGTCTATAGACATATTGTTGATCGTCGTAACAGAGTCTTCGAGTGTTGTGGTCTCCAATTGTTTAGCAACTGGAGTGTTCTCGTTTTTCCTTCGTGATGTAACATTTAGACACGACGGACAACGCCAGGAGCATTCGAGATCTCCTATATTTTCGTTATAAACCGATTTTGACATACCAACACACATATAATGGTATGTGGTTTTACATAATACACATCTCAGCATCTCAAGACTGGTACTAATTGGGTTTTGACACGCTAAACAACTCATTTCTGTGATTTTTAAGCGATCAAAACTTTACAAAGCAAAAATCTAGGCCTATTTTATTGTTCACTTCCCGATAACAATGGGAGTGGGCGGAGACGATTAATGAATAACCATTTTCATATCTACGCGTAAGAACTACAAGTATATAATTTATCTAAATATATAAAAAAAGAAACTGACTGACTGACTGACATATCAACGCACAGCCCAAACCGCTGGTCCAGAAGAGAGATTCCAAATTTGGCACGTAGGTTCCTTATAAGGTGCACTAAGAAAGGATTTTTCAAAATTCAACCACTAAGGGGGTGAAATGGGGGTCCGAAGTTTGTATGGGGAAACAAGATTAGTTGGACTATTTTATTCGAAACTTCACAGGAGTATATCTAACGATAAATGAGTAAATACGTGTTTCAGGTTTTTTGAGAAATCAACCCCTAAAAGGGGGAAAGGTGGTGACAAATTCTGAAAATCGACATGGGTATTGTTTATATGATATACTGGGTCGCTGATAACGAAAACAACAATGATTTTAAAATCTCACGTGGAGGACGTGAAATACCATCCCCCCTGTTGGGGTGCGAGGGGGATGAAATGTCTAAATATTAATATGGGTGTCGTTTTTATGGTTTTTTGGGACGTTAATTACGAATATGGCATCGGTTTTGAAATTTAATATAGTGGACATGAAAACTTTTGAAAGTTTGTGTCAAATTTCAAGAAATAACTGACTGACCGAGTGATTGACATATCAACGCACAGCGCAAACTGCTGGTTCTAGAGATTCCAAATTTAGTATGTAGGTTCCATATAAGGTCTTGAGGTGCATTAAGAAAGGTTTTTTCAAAATTCAACCCCTAAGGGGGTGAAATGGGGGTCCGAAGTTTGTATAGGGAATCAAGATTAGTTGGATTATTTTATTCGAAACTTCACAGGAGTATTTCTAACGATAAATGAGTAAACATGTGTTTCAGGTTTTTTGAGAAATCAACCCCTAAAAGAGGGAAATCTGGTGACAAATTCTGAAAATCGATATGGGTGTTGTTTTTATGGTTTATCGGGTCGCTGATTACGAAAACAACAATGATTTTAAAATCCCACGTGGAGGACGTGAAATACCATTAGTCCGGGAAAGAAACTTTCTGTTGTTCGAGAATTGCACATTAAATCCTACACTATATTTTTTTTTGCAATCTGATAGAACATTATTTTGGGATAATAAGTCAAAGGTTTTCCCCAAAAAATATATTGAGCTTTTCCGAAAAAAAAATTTTAAAGTTTATTTTTTTCATTAAATATAAACATTAAATCCTACACTAGTGATTTTTGATCTAAAGGGATAAACATATTAATAAAAACAGTATTTTAAAAAATCACCTCTTATATCGTAGAGCATATATAAATAATAATAAAAATATTGAAATAAATTAATAACAGCTATACATTAATTCAAAAGTTGGTGATTTTTGACTATACTGTCAGGACAATTATTTTACCCATTCTTAAAAAAGAAAACCACCGGGGATTTAATTATTTCTATTTTTTAAACAATTTTAACTGATTTTAGTACAGACGCATTAATTCTACAGTAGTTTTTTTTAATACACCTTATGGCTATAAATTAAACCTACCATAATATCAAATTATCCCTCGTTTTCACACTGAGCATTTACTACAATTGCCAAATTATTGATTGTCGAAATAAACGTGATCGGCGTAGGGCGCGTATCAACAACGTTAGCAAGGAGAGCCTAGGTACGATACGATTCTAACCTGACTGCACAAGGGTTTTCAAGCGTTTGCCCAGTAGATACGTCTCATATTTGAATGGCGCCATCCGGTCGGAAGCGGTGTGAATAATTATTAAATAATTTTATTAATTATGTACCAAATCGGTTTAATACAATTACAAATTATTGTAATGTATAACATATGAGATGTAACTAGAGTGCTCAGCCCGTTTGGTGTATGGGTACACATCACATCAAAAACATTATTTACCTACATGTGAAAAGATGGAGAAAGATTCTTATACCTATTTACTAAAAAAAAGTTTTGAGATGTAATGTTAAACCAAGTCAATTATTTTAGTCAGTACCGGGGAGTGTCAATAAATGTTGTTACCTACAAACCTAAAGTATACAGAGTAGAAAAAACAATATATTCATTTTAATTTAGTAGAGTTACGGATGCGGTTTTTTATTTCACCTTTTATTGTAATGTTGTCTACTATTTCTGCGACTGATACTCATTAATGGTTAAGCGTTTAAAAATATTTAAAAGCTTAGAGAAAACAAAATTACGATTGCGTCCTTTTTGTAACGTAAGTGGATCATACCTACAAAATATATGGGTAACTCAACGAAGGAATCAGTTAAGTTTGGTTTTAATTAAAGCCCTTAACTATGTAAATTTCTATTAATAACGACCCAAATATAACAATTTAAACGAATTCAATCGCAAGTACGGGATTTTATTAACTCAAATTGTTTTATTATTCTTTGATCTGTGTTATAACTAATCATCAATGTCTTACCTCTTACACTTAACAATGTCGGCTCAAAATGATCAATTACAAGGGCAAACCCTAAAAATCGGCCCAATTCACATAAAAGCAGCATTATAACTTTTATGTAACAATTACATAAAAGTAAATATAAGTACTTAAGGTAAAAGCTAATACATATATTTGATTCAAGATTTCGAGCTAACATGGTCACACTAGAATATTGTTAAGAACGGGGTATTTACCATGTAAATTTGATTATTTATCATCAAAAAATAAGCAATATAAAATATGCCTAATAGTCGATGGTGATGTAGACAAGGTAAGTAAAACTTTCACTATACGAAATTATGCGACCACTTACCATCCAACAACACCCCACACCGTAGGCTTAAAGCAAAAAAAATCATCCCACTTTACGTGTAGGGAACCCTAAAAATATATATTTTTTAGATTTTATTTTACCACGTTGTCAGTTTTATATCATCATCATCATCATCATTTCAGCCGAATGACGTCCACTGCTGGACATAGGCCTCCCCCAAAGACTTCCACAATGACCGGTCCTGCGCCAGTTTTATATATCGATGCTAAATTGCAGCTTTCTAGCACTAACAATCACGGGGCAAAGCCTCAAACAGACAAATAGACAGACGGACATGGCGAAACTATACGGGTTCCTGCTTGACTACGGAAGTACGGAACGTACGGAAGTCGTTTTAATTTTTGTTGACCAATGTGGAATTGACCTTATACCACTAATAAGTAACGCTACATCAGAAATCGGCAAAAAACGTTACATACGTCATATAATACCGACCCTCACACACTCCAAATCTATACAAAAATTGAAATTTTATGACATTACAACAAAAAGAAGAACACACACACACAGCTTTATAGCATAGATTAAATGTATAATGCAAACTTAATTTTACATTCATCATAAACATGACGAAGCAGTGTCCACTCGTTTTGACCGCCCGTGAACGACTAAATATGGCCAATAAGAAAAGCTATGTTTATGTGGTAGATAATAGACTGCGTTTCCAATGTACTTCATCTATTTCTACCAAATAATAGGTAGATTTTAGTGAAAAAATATGGTAGCAAAAGTTTTGTTCCATAAAAGTGTGGATTCAGGGCACACAAAGTTTTTTTGATAAAATTGGGAGTTTTTCAACGCTTAATTAAGCTGAGAGCGTAATAAAACTATTTTAAGTCTAAGTAAAATACTGAAAAGTACATCAAATATGATCTAAAATTATGAGATTAAAAAAACTGCACGAAAGCACATTTACAATTTGTATGGAAAATCGTCGTCACCATCAATTATAAAATCCAAAAAAAAATATTGTAAATCTTCCTTTTGTTGATAGTTGAGGATTAAAAAAAATGCTTAAAATACTATTTTATGACAAACAAGGACAGACATGATACTATTATGAATAGTTTTTATAAAACATCAGAGCACATTTTGTATGTAACGAAGTCCAATTCTTGGGCCTTGCCCGCAAATCAGCGGAACCTGTATGGCAGGTATATTAGAAAAATACAGGTAATTCATATTGGTTTATGCTGCGGCATAAAAAGAAGTTATTTTTACCAGTCATGCTTAAAGTAGTAAGACCCGAGAAGCAAACAAACTTACACCTCATCAAATGAAAGCTTTTCAATAGTTATTTCGAAACCTAATTAATTACTTTAGCTGGATTCGGATAAAGTTCAACTTTGTACACTCCTATCCAAGGTAAACATGTGAAAATGGTGCGTTTAGTGTGGTTAAAAGCATTATTTCATGCCTTTACAACATAATAATTGCAGATGTAAAAACCAAATGTGGTTGATTGATCATTTATTAAACATTGACTATAATATCCTTCTACAAATCACTATGTTTAATATACGCGCTCTCTTCAACGCTCGAGAAGAGATTTCGTGTCCCGAATTTCGTTACATAAAATCAAATATTTTTCATTAATATACGCCATTTTTTAAACATTGTTTTTATTCAATTGGCAATACTGTTTTCTTATTAGTATATCTATGGATACCCTACCTGCTGTTGACCATAATAACTTGTATACCAACATTTGAAGTGAACGTTCATGAGTGTATCCAGTTTATGTAACACAGTATTATTTGGTTATTTTAAAGCTTACTTTGCATTCATTTGTTATATATATATATATATATATATATAAACTCACGCCTATATTCCCAAAAGGGATAGGCAGAGCACATGAAAATTATTTTTCTGTGCCCTTTTTAGCAATTGCAGGTTTGTTTTATAATGTATACAAATTATATATATCTTGAAAATGTTATGTCTGGTGTATGATTTAGGTCTCGTGCATGAATCGTATGAAATAATAAAAGGATATATTCAATACAATATAAAAACTCTTTATTGCACACGTCAATAAATTACATAGCTTATTATACTTATTATTATGTTATTGTCGGCCTGTTTAGCCTAGTTGGTAGTGTAACTGCCTCCGAAGCTAGAGGTCCCGGGTTCGCATCCTGGTAAGGGCATTTGTTTCTGTAGTGAGCAGAGACATTTGTTCCTGAGACTTGGATGTTTTCTATGTATTTAAGTATATATCTATTAAATATATCGTCGTCTAGTACCCATAACACAAGCCTTATTGAGCTTACTATGGGACTAGTTGGATTTGTGTAAAAATTGTCCCCTAATATTTAATTATTTATTTATTTATTATTATAACAGCGTATAAAACTTAAAACTAGAGGTAAACAGCAGGCGGTCTTATTGCTAAAGAGCAATCTCTTTCAGACAACCTAGCGCAAAAATAGCAACAAAAAATTACTGAATTCAAACTTATATACAATCACGTAAATATTAAAGCACACATACATAAATCATACTAATTCACATAAATAAATATATATATATATATTGTTTTCTTCACTTTTATGTAGTTATGTAACGCTTTTATCAAACTTTTATGAAAAGTATGTAGCACTTCTGGTCAGTTTTTTACGTAACACACTCTTACATAAAGAACTGACCATAAAGGTAACGTAAAGGCGCCATCACATTGGTTTATCATCATCACACTTAAAAAATACTTTAAGTTTGATGATGAGGAAGATAAACCGATTTAAACATAATTTAGATAAAAGTATACTTACGAATATCATTGACACACATAATAATACAGGAGTTTTAACAATTACGATATTTCTGGTACATATGAATACAGGTACCTTCCTTTGGAATTTTGCTACTTTGCATTTTGTTACTTTTTGTATTTTTTTAGGGTTCCGTACCCAAAGGGGGCGTAAAACGGGACCTTATTACTCAGACTCCGCTGTCCGTCCGTTTGTCTCTATGTCTGTCCGTCTGTCACCAGGCTGTATCTCATGAACCGTGATAGTAAGACAGTTGAAATTTTCACAGATGATGTATTTCTGTTGTTCTGTTGTTGTAGGTTCGCTTGTAAGACAGTTGGGAGTTGGGGTTGGACCGCGTGGGCTCGCCCTTCGGGCCTTCGGCCCTCGGGCTCGCGCGGAGAGCGCGCCCTAATGGGACGCTTCGGGCCTTCGACCCTACGCGGAGCTCGGCCTTCGGCCTCGCGGGCCTTGCCGCTCACCTTCGGGCCTTCGGCCCTCAGGTTCGCTTGTAAGAAAGTTGGGAGTTGGGGTTGGACCGCGTGGGCTCGCCCTTCGGGCCTTCGGCCCTCGGGCTCGCGCGGAGAGCGCGCCCTAATGGGACGCTTCGGGCCTTCGGCCCTACGCGGAGCTCGGTCTTCGGCCTCGCTTGCCTTGCCGCTCACCTTCGGGCCTTCGGCCCTCAGGTTCGCTTGTAAGACAGTTGGGAGTTCGGGCCTTCGGCCCTCGGGCTCGCGCGGAGAGCGCGCCCTAATGGGACGCTTCGGGCCTTCGGCCCTACGCGGAGCTCGGCCTTCGGCCTCGCGGGCCTTGCCGCTCACCTTCGGGCCTTCGGCCCTCAGGTTCGCTTGTAAGACAGTTGGGAGTTGGGGTTGGACCGCGTGGGCTCGCCCTTCGGGCCTACGGCCCTCGGGCTCGCGCGGAGAGCGCGCCCTAATGGGACGCTTCGGGCCTTCGGCCCTACGCGGAGCTCGGCCTTCGGCCTCGCTTGCCTTGCCGCTCACCTTCGGGCCTTCGGCCCTCAGGTTCGCTTGTAAGATACTATGGGTAATACAAGTGCTTGGGCAACCCTTTTCTCACGGAGCTCGGCCTTCGGCCTCGCAAAATTACTGGGGGGGGCACGCCTGGACACTCGGAGTGAGGCTTCGGGCCTTCGGCCCTCCGCCGAGCTCGGCCTGCGGCCTCGCAGCCTGAAACTCGCTTAACACAGTGTTTATATTGGATTTTCTGTAGTTTTTCCCTCCTGCGGCTCGGCCTTCGGCCTCGCCCAAAATTTGAGGGGGGGGGACATGCCTGGCCACTCTTATGGAGGCTCCGGGCCTTCGGCCCTCCACCGGGCTCGGCCTGCGGCCTCGCAGCCTGAAGCTCGCCCTTCGGGCTCGCAAAAATTACTCGAAAATTGTTTTGCCCCTGACGGCCGCCATTTTGGATTTTTCCAAAATTTTTTTTCTTTTATATAATCTTGGACCCCCTAAGTCCCCGCATGTCAAATCTCAGCGCGCTCGGACCAATTAGAAATTTGGCCAAAAAAAAAATGTTTTTGAATTCCGCTGGCAAGGCTCTATGACATTTGGTCGAGCACTATATACCCATCTGTCACCGTTTTTTTTTTTAAAAATGTCAAGAAATTCTCCATACAAATTTTTTTTTTGAGCTAGAAAAAAAATTTTTTGGTTTTTGGAATCAGGGGACCGAGAACTACCTACATTCCAAATTTCAGCTCTCTACGACCATTTTGACTTTTTTGGCCAAAAAAAATGGCCACTTTTGGCCAAAAAAATAGTGGCGTCAAAAACTGCCAGCAGTTCCCTATGACATTTGGTCGAGCACCCCCCTCTACCTCCCACCGTTTTGGCAGGCAGGTCATCAACTTTTTCGTTTCGCCAAAATGTCCAAATTTCAGATTTTTCTGGATATCACGGGACCATTCCCTACACGTCCATATAGTTTTTAGTTCCACTTGGACCCTCCTTCCCGGAGATCAATTATATATATGAGAAATGAGTGGTAATGCAGCTTTATAAATGCTTTGTAATAATGCTACTAAAAAAAAAAAAAAAAAAAAAAAAAAAAAATGCTTTGTAAAAAATGCTTTGTATGCTGCTAAATACTAAAGCCAAAATAAAATAAATATTTAAGGGAGCTCCCATCCAAAAAAAATACAAAAAGTTGCTCGATATATTCATCAGGCACTGGGTCTCAAAATGTATGGGACAACTAAAATCCGACTCGCACTTGACCAAAATTCTACTTGATATTATTTATTACTGATAAAATATATTATTATTTAAATTAAATTAAAAAAGGTTATAATAAAGTGTCTAATGTTGTATAGATAATAGTACGGAACTCTCCGTGTGCATGTGTTTTAATTTATGTGACACTGTTAACATTAACGCCTATTGTTGCTTTTATGTTAGGTACATAAATACTTAATTATAATCACGCTCAAAATTATGCTACATTATTTTGCGCACTGTTTACAAATGTAAAACAAATGCAACGACTATATACCTAATTATTACCAACACTGTCGTCCGACGCCGGCCGGACGCGCCGCGCGCGCGCGGTATACTCGTACTTACAACGAAAGTATACCTCTCCTTTTCACTCACATCATCGGAACGCGTCGCACCAATATAGACGGCATAGGCTAGACACATAATAGTAGGCAAATTCGCGCGAAAGCGGTGTTTTTAAAAAGTGAGCCGCGAATGATTCGCTGTTTATTTCGATTACTCTTGAAGCACTTGGTATTTTTCGGAGATTTTTTGAGTACGCGTGTTAAATAAACAGACAATTGAAGAAATATTTTAATCTCGAATGTAGGTTTTAACGTTTTAATGCAAATATAGTATAAGCAAATAAAAACCAAAATTCATCGTAATAAATAGATCCAACTAAGTCACCTTGGTGAAAAATTACTAATATGTTTAGATTCATATTTGTAGTCAACTACCAAATTTTCGAATTCTGTATGAATTTGTAAGATCCATTTATAGCAATTATAGAAAAAAAAACAGAAAACTGAGTTTATTTTGATAAACTCGATGGACAAACAGGGGATAATTTTATCATTAGTCATAACTTATTTGAACATATATAATTGATAAATAATCCCGAGTGTAGGAATTAGTGAACACATTGTGCCAGTGATTGACATTAATATCTTCAATTTACTGAAATGCTCAAGTGCTGCACTGGGGATAAACGCACGATGATAATCTGAAGACCTTATTTAATGAATAGAAAAAGCTTCCAAAACTGTAGGAATTAATGTGAGTAAAAATTTTTCTTTCCCCGACTACATCCCCTCTGTTGAGGTCCGAGGGGGTTGGAACGTCTAAATATTAATATGGGTGATTTTTATGATTTTTTGAGTCGTTAATTTCGAAAATGGCATTGATTTTGAAATTTAATATTGCGGGCATGAAAACTTAAAAGTAGGTACCAAATTGCAAGAAGAAACTGACTGACTGAGTGAGTGACATATTAACGCACAGCCCAAACTGATGGTTCGAGAGATACCAAATTTGGCATGTAAGTTCCTTATAAGGTCTAAAGGTGCATGAAGTGCCGTGAGTTCCCTATGAAGATACGGCCTTTTTTGATTCAATGTATTGAAAGTGGTTTTATTAATCAGTGCCGTCCGATACGATTTCGACATAAATCGATATTTGAGCGTCCGAGAGGACTTTTAATAGGAATCTGAGGTACCTAAACTTTGAATAAAGTAGCGGCCATATTGATTTTCTTCATTTCCGTCCCGATTTCGTTCAAAATCGATATCTGAGCGTCCGAGAGGTCCCCTAATACGACTCCGAGGTAAAATTTGGAAAAAGTCGCAGTTATATTGATTTTCTTTTTTTTCGTCCCAATTTCGTTCAAAATCGATATCTGAGCGTCCGAGAGGTCTCGTAATACGAATCCGAGGTAAAATTTAGAAAAAGTGGCAGCCATATTCATTTTCTTCATTTCCGTCCATAGAAATACTATAATGTATAGAATCACAATCACGTCGTAAAAATGGCTCTGTAAAAGCCGGTATATGTGCACAATTTAAGCGGGGATTGTCGAGCGGAGCCGAACACTTCCGAGCACGTGCTTGATATTCACAATGCCTACTGACGTACGAAAAGTTCATCTTAGAAAACCAGTATAAGCCTGACCTCCGATTATGCATAGTCATTACGAATCTCAAGGTCCAGATATAATAGAACGTATGGTGAGGCAAGTCTAGACAGGTTGTGAATATCATAGTGTTTGACAAGACAACTTGTAATTGCCGGTTGCTTGCATAATCTTTAGTGCTTAAATGCAGAAATTCAAGCAGAACTAAAAAGAAAAAATGGTGGGTTATCTTATTTTCAGTAAGTACCATTCGTTATTGAATTAAAATTTGTATTTAAAAGGGCCAGTACTCGGTATGTTTGCATAGCGTAATTTGACAATCTCCAGGAATAAAATATCTGTGGAGTAGCTACCCCATTACTAATTATAGTAATTCCGAAAAGTTAGTTAATAATTTAATAATGTATGTGAAATTATGTTTCTTCAGCATCCAACTGCACTGGGATAACACTAGCTAGAATGATGATGAGGACGTTTGTTGGTGATAAGGTCTTGCAAATTTTAAAATGTTTTAAACTTAAATTTTGATTTATGACTAAAGTACTTATTGATAATTCCAATAAAGTGATTGAAAGATGCTTAAATTAAAGTTAAGATAGTAAAGTTATACGTATACGTATATACGTATACCTATACGTCGACAAGTCGCGGCGTCATGTTGCTCCGGCCGTGATTTCGAACCCAACTGCAGACGGCAGCAGCAGATGGCAGTGCCGTCTTCCAGTTGGTTCTGAGTGTTCCGCGAGACAACACGACTGACGTGTTTTTGAAATTTGAAAGAAGGGATCGCGATTTACTTTTGTATATTTTGTTAAAAGAAGAAGAAGACGATGATTATGATTTAATTATACAGGTATATGTAGAGAAAAAAGACACGCCAAGAACCTTAAAGGATGACGTAGAGCCGCTATACCCGTGCGACTACGAGGGACGGGAATGCTGTTGTGCAGCTAAATTGAGAACATTTTTAACATGTGTAATTTGAAAAGTAATAATAATACTTGATTTTTCATTATTATGAATTGATATCAACATATTTCGACTACGTCCCATAGTTCGACGACTAACTATAATAAATTCTTACATAAAAACATTGTTCAAAAAATATGAATGCGACTCCATTATGTATGTATGTATAGTATGAAGGACATGAAGTTGTTTCAAATGTCGCTAATGAAGATGATTTTTCACATTGTACTAATTTGAGTCTTATCTTGCTTGTAATAAAGTAAGTTTTCGCATGCTTTACTTTTTAGTTTTACGATCGTGGTTATGAATTGAATGACTTCGCTTCTACTCGAATGTAACATTGTTATGAGCTATTATTGTGACAGATTTAGTTCGGGACTGTGACTCTAGGTATTATAAGAGCTCAATGTTTCCGTCCCGATTTCGTTCAATGTATTGAAAGTGGTTTTATTAATCAGTGCCGTCCGATACGACTTCGACATAAATCGATATCTGAGCGTCCGAGAGAATTCTTAATACGAATCCGATAAATAAAATTTGGAAAAGTGGCAGCCATATTGATTTTCTTCATTTCAATCCGATTTCGTTCAAAATCGATATCCGAGCGTCCGAGAGGTCCCCTAATACGAATCCGAGGTAAAATTTGAAAAAAAGTGGAAACCATATTGATTTTCTTCATTACCAACCCGATATCGTTCAAAATCGATATCTGAGCGTCCGAGAGGTCTCTTAATACGAATCAGAGGTAAAATTTGTGAAAGTGGCGGCCATATTGATTTTCTTTTTTTTCGTCCTGATTTCGTTCAAAATCGATATCTGAGCGTCCGAGAGGTCTCTTAATACGAATCTGGGGTAAAATTTGGCACTCCATACATGCCTGTATGAAAAAAAGTTTAATGTTACTATATAGGCGTGTGGGGTATTTATGGATTTGCTTTTAAAAACGACATAGAGGTTTCGATATTTTTTTTCCATTTCAATGAACCTTTAGATTTTTTTTAATCGTATGTCATTTATTTACGTACCGTGAGATTTTCGAGAAGACAAGTACGGTTGCCAGTTTTTGTGGCACTTTTAGCACCATCCAGGGGTCACGTGTAGGGTAACGGTGGGTACTTCCTACGGACGTGGTGCAACTTCGACCCTCCTTTGTCAAGTGAGTGGGCAACTTGACTGTTAGAAGTTCGCAAGCCGCTCGAAGGCCTCTAACTTGGCTTAACGATTGCAGTCGGGGTCAACGGCATAGCGTGCCTTCCAAAGCACGAGAGTCAGTTAGTAACCACTTAAAGCGGTCACCCATCCAAGAACTGACCTGCGCCCACATTGCTTAACCTCGCACACCGCACGCGGTAGGCGGGTGCCGCTGGGCCACGAGCGCTCTAAATTCTTCATAGTTTGTGCCAAATTGCAATTCAATCGGTCCAGTAAAAGCACCTTGGTTGTAACAGACGGACTGACAGTAAGGAGTGCGAATGGAAGTGAGGCCAAATTTTCTTTTTGGATGCTCCAATGGGGACTGGCAAAAACTACCTAATAAATTTAATTTTAGGAAAAATAAATGTTACACGTGATATTGAATTAGCCGTATTTCTGTACTTCAAAGGACCAGAGTTTATGACCGCTGCGCGCTGCTTGGTCGTTTACAGACCTATTGGTGTTACTGTAGTACACAGATACTTTTACTAAGGGCCATTTAAGACATGCTTTTATTTCATCGGCCCTTTCCCCTTCGGCCTCTCGGAAATGTATGGTAATAGTTTTCGATCCTTATTTTTGCCAAAATCAAATGAAATTCAACAGTTTGCCGGTTCTCAGAATGTATACTGACTTTTCATCTGTTCATCTGTTAATGAATCACAATCACCAAACTTCGTATACCGAAACCCCCAGAATGTAACAACTACTTTTCTGGAGACCGCATCTAAATCGGTTCAGCCAAACGTGAGATAATCGTGGACAAACATACGAACCTGTTTTTTGTAGACGATTAAAAATTTCGCTTAGTACGCGGGCGAAGCCAAATGCCAGTACAAAATATATTCTCTTCTATAGAGGAGGTCAAGTGTATGAAAGTTCGTTATTATTGAAATGTAAACCTCCCACAACACCCAGTTAGCTACATAAAATGATACATTTATTCATTAGCCTAGGAGGGGTGTTTTAGACTGGAGCTAACTAACTTTGTTGTGTACGCCGCAGACGTGATCGATACAGCTATGAATCTAGGGAAATGTTGTCGGCTGCCTTTTGCGTGCTTAAACATTTATTTATGGGGCACCGCGGATTACGTTTATGATTGAATGCTAACGTAGCTTCTTTCTCCTTAAGCTTATCTATCCTATAATAATTAATGAGTATTATAAGATTTATAAGTTAAGAAACTAGTATACAATAGGAGGGTGTACTTACAAAATCTTAAAAGCTGTTCTTTTCCATAAAGAACGGCATTTAAGATTTTGTACACCCTACATGATAATAGTAATAACCATATTCGCAATGTATTTATCTGTATCCATCATCAATCACAATCAATATCCATCATATTATTGAAAAACTTATTATTCGTTTAAAAGAGGTCACTGTCAAAACTCTTTTCACAATGACCGGTGGCAACCACCTCTAAAACTCTGCACCCCTCCTAGGCTAATGAATACATTTATCATTTCAAAACTCTTTTACTTAAAGGAAATTTGGACATAGAAAACATCTGATAAGAAAAACAATGTTATGATTACAACGAGTATTCTTAAATGGAGGACTTTATAGTGTTTGATAATATTTTGAAATTTTGCAAAATAAGTACATCGACCGAATACGTATTAATGAAATTGCGTGTTGGAAGTCGCACGACCTCAGGCTTTCCACAAAACTCGCCGCCTATAGTGCAATTATTCTGCCTTTGTTGCTCTACGCCTCGAAGACATGGTGTCTTTACAAAGGAGACATCAAACGTCTTGACACCTTCCACTTAAGATGTCTCCGAGCAATTCTTCGGGTGAAGTGGAAGGATCGTGTTCCAAACTCGGAGGTTTTGCGTCGAACTGGCATGGTTGGCATGGAATGTCTCCTCATGAAGGGCTAACTGCGTTGGTGTCGACACCTCGTGCGTATGCCGTCATCAAGACTGCCTAAAGCTGTATTTTACTCCGAGCTGGCCTCAGGTAAACGCAAAGCCGGCGGGCAATACCTGCGGTACAGAGATGTCCTAAAACGCCATCTGTCTGCATCCGGCATATCCTGTGAGTCGTGGGAGGAGCTTGCTACTCGGAGGTCGGACTGGCGAACTGCTGTCAATATGGGTCTTAGTAATTTGGAACAAACCCGTCTCGAAGCTCTAGACGCTAAACGCCAGTTTAACTCGATCCAAGCCCTCCTATCAATATACCAACTCATGTGGAGAGCTATACTGCTTCACATGTTGTCGGAGTTTCAAAACCAAGTTTGGCTTTGCAAGTCACACGCGCGCACATGCACGTAAAGGCACATAATCAACATCTACATATATTTATATAAATTTGTCAGGTTGTCGCCGTCGACGGATACGTCTGGGAGGACATCATCATCATCATCAATGAAATTGCAATTATTATAGTATCCTATGTATTAGTTGTGTGGAATTGAATTTACAACGCACCATTTCTCATCATTACTTGATTCATTCGAGTTGTCAGAGTGCAATGATTTTAGTGACGTGGCACTCGTATTATGTTATGTCATGGTTTACATGGGATTTTCAAGCCTAGCTTTTGTCGCATAAATAGCCTTTCATGTATACTGTTGGTGATATGTAGTTCGTTCTACTTCAAAAAGAAATGTGCTGGTGTAGAGTCAAGATCATTCCTTGTGACATGGGGTACATAAAATTAATATGGTAGGAGTACGTAGTGTCAATTTTTTTTTATATGGATTATTCAACTGCTGGTGTCTTTTTTGTACTCTCGTAAAAGGCTAGGTCAAGTTAGCTAATTATGGCGCTTTTAATAGTAGAGAAGGCACGCATATCATGTTTAATGATGAGTTTTTAACTGAAACGTCATAATATGCAGTTACGGCTACCAAGGGTGTAAGTCATTCAGTTGGATGCGTCATTAAACGCGGCCGGCCATGGCCATATATGACGTCCCAGGCCCAGGGCCAACAAAAAAGGGACACTTCAAGAATACTACTGTTTTAGGGTTCTGCATAACCAGGGGGCGTACATTTCGTGCCGGGTGACGTCACGCCTCCATATAGGATGATTTTAATTAGTGTTATTGTAAACACTTAATCATCATTCATTATTCAATAATTATGTATACATATTTTTTTACAATTATGCTCCTGTAACAACCGCAATTTGCCTGTCACATCACAACTTTTAAACTACAACACTGAGTATTACTGCAAGTTTTTGTGACTGGTTCATGTGTAATACCAGTTATTACCAACAATTTAAGAAACCTCCTCGTCATAGAGAGTTTACGTTCATATTTAGATTCAACATTCCTTTAACTTGTTATAAAACTTGAAAAACTATGAGTTCCTCAGCTGCTTATAAATAAAAAAAGAAATCTATTCTAATCTTCGGATGCACTAGGCCGTATTTAAAAAAAACACCATAATAAAATTTATATATGCCTGATTAAATGATTGATAATTACCATAACAGCAATTGGAATCATCCTATATGCAATGTGACGTCAATTTTACGTCACCGGCACGAAATGTTGGTTGGCTGTGTGTCGTCATTCTAACTAAAATATAAAATGGCGGACTAGTTATTTTTAATGCACTTCTATGGGTATCAAATGAAAGGGCTTGCTGAGAATAATTCGAAAAATAAAGTGACGTCACTCTAAATCGAATATGGCGGACTTCGTTTTATGCGTTTTTTGTTAACAATATCATAAATAAAAAATAAAAGGAACTTTTTTAAAACAAGCTTTTATGTGCTAAAAAGAATAAAAGAAACTTTTCCTTCATCCTTCAACTTCTCCTCATCTTTGCCCCCTGGCTATAGATGCTGGCCAAGAGAAATCCCATTTTAAATTTATAAAAAAATTGTGTGGTGACGTTATAATTATGAGTTGATAGTAAAAGTTTATTTTAGTCTGTTTATCGCATTTGAATAAAAGCTTGTTTGTAGTTTTTTTTTATTACATAACTTCCTTTTATTACACCATAACGTTTGAAAACACTGTAAATAAATAAGACGGATACATACAGAAATGTATATTAGACTGCTGATAGTGACTTAGGTATATTAAAGAAATACTATTAGTGGCACACAAAAGCCTTCTCACTTCAACGTACTGGCTCGTACTGGTTCCATCGCATACGTGACTAAACTAGGCTATTGTAAATTGTATCAAGGTCTTAAATGTTAATATAAATGTTTGAACACTAAACAAGTTAGGCGAGTTTAGTTTGGCGAGTAATATTCAAATAGAAAAATGTAACTTTTTTTTGAAAAAAAAAAAGCCGTAGCCGTGTTCCTGACGGCAGTGATAATGCATAGCATAGTTTTACAATACGGGCTATGCTTTGTTGCCACTACCAATACAAAGTACCTTATTTTCCTTGCGATACATTGTTGGTACTTGGTATATTTTCCATCTCTACAAAACAATCAGGTTTATTAATATACCCAGTACGTGTTAATTCGCACTACATTGCAAATACAACAATAACCGCCACTTTATTTTCGTCTTCAAGGAATGATGTTGTAGGTGTTCCCATCACATATGGGCATTATAAGTAATGCAATACTAACTGAAAGACTCCAGTCCGCACAGTAGGTATATTTACGCCTACCTCACTAACCTAAATTCATTCATTCAAGTACCGGCTGGCTTTATGTTTTTCCTCATACTTCCCGTTTTCAAGGTTTGCCTCAAAGAAATAATCGAATGAAGATTACAATATCGAGACCACTCCAAATAAATGTATTTCAAGACAGGGGGATCTACACGCAATGGGAGGCTTAGGGTGCCTTTTGGCGGGTGAAATTGAAATTGAATTTGTAGATAGAACAGTGTTTTTAGGTGTCACCTTAGATTCAAAACTGCAATGGCATGCGCATATTGCCACTCTGGCCGGCAAACTTAGTTCTGCGGCCTATGCAGTAAGACGTATTAGACAGTTAACTGACGTTGAGACGGCCAGGCTGGTATATTACAGTTACTTTCATAGTGTTATGTCCTATGGAATCCTGTTGTGGGGAAAAGCGGCTGACATCCAGACCGTCTTCGTGCTACAGAAACGAGCTGTACGCTCCATCTATAAACTTAAGGCCAGAGAATCTCTCAGGGAAAAATTTAAGGAGGCAAATATTCTTACTGTGGCATGTCAATACATTCTTGAAAATATTATGTATGTTCGAAAAAATATTCAAGAATTCAAACTCAACAGTGATATCCACGACTACAACACTAGAAGTAAACACAAGATTGCAGTGAAGGCCAGTCGTCTCCGGAAGATTAGCACGTCGTTTGTGGGGAACTGTATACGATTTTATAATAAAATACCCATCGATATAGTTAATTTTCCATTCAGTAAATTTAAGTCTCATATTAAACGTTATTTGTTAAGCCAGGCCTATTATACTGTCAACGATTTCTTAAATGACAAAAATGCTTTTAAGCCAGTGATAGTTAAATCCTGTTAGTTTTAATATACATATGCTTCACTTAGCATATTTCCTTGTATAAATAGCTCTGTCGTTTTATTTT
Organism: Notocelia uddmanniana; assembly: GCA_905163555.1. Taxonomy (NCBI): domain Eukaryota; kingdom Metazoa; phylum Arthropoda; class Insecta; order Lepidoptera; family Tortricidae; genus Notocelia; species Notocelia uddmanniana. The sequence continues at coordinate 20,000,198 of LR991061.1, read as the reverse complement.
ATGAAACATGATGCCTTTTCTCGCCGAAGAGTCATTTTAATCTTTCACATTATTAATGTCCGGCAGCCTGAATATGTCATGCTCGCTTAAAGGGCTTTGCTTACGGCGGCGTCGTTGATCGGGTCGCCACCTTCCCTAACAGATGGTCGAGGGAGGCGATGGCTGAGATACGCGTCATACTCGTGATCGGGTGCTGTTTGTGGAGTCCGGTCTGTTCATGCTTGCAAGGGCAAAGTAAATACCTTAATACTAGTGTTATTTTATTGTATGTAGATTGACGAGAGACATAATCCTGTTCTGGATTAGTTTTATTGTTATTGACGCTTAGAGACCTTATACATCTCTAACAATATTAAGTTTACTTATTTTAATTTTACCGCTTAGAGATCATTTACATCTCTAAGGACTTTGAAATAATTGTTTTTAATCGTATTTGGACGCTCAGAGACCATATACATCTCTGAGATATTAAATTAATTTTATGTACTTTTTGTTTATTCGGACAGATCGTATTCAATACGTCCTTAATATTTGTAAATTTATTTTTATTTAATTGTTAATCAGTATATTTTTTTTATCATTATTATTAAGTAAGATTGTCAGTTTTTTTTTATTGTATAAATTCACGCTTTGACTTTTAAAAGTGCCCTTGTGGCCTATTTGCAGAATAAATATTTGATTTTGATTTTGATTTTGATTTTCCACCAGAGATGTGCTACGCTACCTTGTTGCTATACATGCGTTTGATTTCACCGATCATATTCATTGGTTCACATATCCACATAGCATAGCACTGGTAGTAACGGGCTTTCGTAGCGTAGCTTTCACAACCTCGCTGCATAACTAGCACTGCACATCTATGGTGGAAACTGGAAAGGCATTCTCATTCCTGCATCTCCATTCTCCGGCTGATGGAGATCATACTCATATGTATACTGACGGTAGCGCTCAGTATTCCTTTGGTTCTGGACATAAATAAAAGTCCTCCGTTTTAGTTGAGTGATAGTTACAAGGGCTTATTTATTAGATCCTAAGAAATTGCTGAATATCTTACTGACAGTACTGCAAGCTGACTTTACTGTCACACGTGATAAAACTGTTCCGTTCACGAGAAATTTATCATTCTCATCGCCTGCTCGCAAGGAGGCAAAAGGCTTACTTTTATTTCACTGAGTGATGACTGACGGTAAAACAAATAAAACAAATTAGAGCGAAGTGAGTGTTTCGTCGAAGCGGGGCCCGCCGGTTTTCTCGATGCCGACTTTGTGAAGGAGTAATTTAGTTAGGAGTTCGGTTAATAGCTTTATTAGGTTATTATGGAGTATTTTGACGTAGTGCTTTATTCATTTAGTAAAGTATTTCGTATCAATCTTTTATGTTGAGTTTATAAAATGAGGTGAACACATACCTATTTATTATTTGTGTATTTGAGCGATTTTGAGATATAAACTCTCTAGCAAATTCTATCAAGTTTTACATGTACAGTCAACAGCAAATGTAGATGATAATTTTAGTACCTTGTCACTTTCACTACTTTGAGTTATCCCAACTGTCGCCGTATTGTTACGTTAGTGCGATAAAGTACTAAAATGATCATCTACATTTGCTGTTGACTGTACCAACACGACTCTTGTAACAATTCACCTTAGCGATCTCCTCTAAGATTAATTCCTGTAGGGGAATCTAAACTCCGCACTGACTGACAGACGGGACTATGAGTTGATGACTGACTGGGAACGTGATGAAAGACAAATGACACGATAGATAAACGAATTAGACTCATCAACAACAATCCAACTCCTTTAAAACAAATTAGACGTTATGGGTAATCAAAACTCTTTTTAACTTCTTTTGACATTTTGATTTTATTCTAGAAACTGTCTAGATTTCTATTTTTTATATAATTATTATTAATGTTTTGACGATCCTATTGTGAATTTTACTACACAATAATTTCTTACTTTGACAGATTTGTTAGCCGTTTGTCCAATACGCAGTTGGTCCAAATCGCATTTTGACGTTTGCCAACTACGCAGTTCGTCCATAATATGATACGCCCATTTCGCGATTCGTCAATACGCAGTTCGTCCATTTCGCTGTTGGTCATTCCGGATTTCATCCATTTCGCGACGCGTCAAGACGCAGTTCGTCCATTTCGCTATTTGTCATTCCTTATTTCATCCATTTCGCGATTCGTCCTTACGTATACACTCTACCTACGCAGAACTAATGAAATGAAATTTAATCGAATCATCATGAGCTAGCGAAGCGTGAGAATTTTCAAGAGTTTATTGAAAGTATTCGACCATAGTAGGCTATTATTATAGGTATAGATAGTTACATTATAAGTACATATATCTAAAATGAAATTGCGGTAGTTTGTTTACCATCGAGCGAGCGAAGCGAGTGAGTTCTTCCAGTCTATTTAGACAATCCGTCGTTTGTATGTATGACTGTATGTATCTATGCTTGTATGTTCGTTCGACGATAATTCGAGTATTTTTTCATAGAATAGTCATGGCAGGTGGTGAAAATGAGATGTGAAAATCAAGTTAAAGTCGAAAAAATAAAAGTGTGTTTATTTTATCGTAATATACAAAGACCATTCCGTGCCCAACCTGACGAAAACATCTGTAAATGTATATAATAGGAGAAATTCTACCATAAACATCTACATAATTGACAACATTTAATTTTTTCATAGTGAACCTTTTGAACGCCATCGACCACTAAAGTCGTTACGAGGTGTCGTGCCCGCAGCGCCAAGAACACCTAAAGTAGTTACGACATACACTGTCAAAGTAGCCTTCATACTTTGGAGTACGGTTTATATTGTCTCATTTCCGTTCGTGATCTTGGCGTGTGAGTAGCGTTTTTGTATACGAAGTCTGGCTGTCAAAGGGTTAAAACTGAATGACCATTTGTAGAATGAGGCACTTTTGAATGGTCAAAAAAGGGGCTAACCTAAAAATAAACTGAAAAGAATAAAATATTGGTCTTCTAACCTTTCGAGTACTATTAAATTCCTAAACAAAAGTAAGAGGTTAGAAAAATAAAAGGTTGTTAATTATGAACTGCGACAAGAAGTTAAAACTGTTAATAAATTATAATGTGTATTGCCTCAAAAATGAATAAAAAACTGAACAAACCCGACAAAATATATTAATAAAACTCCTTTAACTTACAGAACAGCTTAGTCACAATGATAACAAAAACTATGATTCTTACACAAAAATAAAACTAAAATAAGCTAGTCAGTTTTAGGAGTAACCGTTATGAAGGGTAGCGAGGGGTAGTTAGGTATCAGAAATCTTTGCACGATTGTGGAAACTATTGTTAAGACGGACATTATCTGACATATCTACGTAACCAACGAATAGATAAGGACATTGTAAAGTTTATGTGACATGATCTTTACAAAGTGACCGTAATACGTGTTGCACTAACTACATCTTGGACAAAACACGTGTTGACGTAATACGTATTGGACAGAACGTCTGCTGTACAAAAAATGGGATGGACGAAATGCGTGTTGATATAATACGTCTTGGACGAGCTGCTGTTGGGCGATATGTACGTTGGACCAAATATGTATTGGACGAAATGCGAATACAAATATCGTTTGGACGAACAGCGTATTGGACAAACGGCTAACAAATCCTTTGACATGTCTACAACAATACAATATTTTTTTTATAGAATAATAATAGCATTAATAAATTGCTCTAAATAATTAATTAATATATATGTTTATACATGTTATAACTGACGATTCGAAAGTGCAAAAAGCTCAATGCGCATACGACTATGCAGACCCGAGCTAACGTTTTTGACAGAAGGACTAATCTAACACACTCATCTATTCTAATACCAATACGTCATTACGGCTTATTAAGAGTGCAACTATATGCTGAGATTGCTGAGTCACCGCTTAAACCTCATTACGCATAATATATCCAACTTGCAGTTTAATCAGTATGAACCAGAACCAACGAAGAAGACACGCCGGAGACGGAGGCCCTGACCGACTCTCGGGAGCACTCGGGTCCGTGGGGTCGTTACTCCCCAACAGTTCACCACAAGCTGCCCTGCGGGCTTATTATTATTATTCACCTTGTTTATTTCTTTTTCTCAGGTTAGATTTTTTACAATAAATTTATCAAATGTAAAATATAAAAATACACGTACAAAATATAAAAGCATTATAAAAAACCTAACCTAGAGTGCCGCCGGCAGCGAGGCGGGCCTAAGCTACCGGTGGTTAGGGCGACAGAGAGAGGAACTCCGCGCTATCCGCGTCGTGTCCAGGAGTACCGCCTTCTGTATTTGACCCTTGACCCAGCCATCTAACGAGAGTCTCTTGAGATGTTGGTCGAGACTCTTCGCTATTATTTATTATTATTCTCCTTATTTATTTCTTTCTCTTAAGCTAGGTTTCTTACAATAACTTTATAAAAGTAAAATATATAAACATACATACAAAATATAAAAGCATTATAAAAAACCTAACCTAGGGTGCCACCGGCAGCGAGGCAGGGCCTAAGCTACCGGTGGTTAGGGCGACAGAGAGAGAAACCTATTATTAATATTATTATATTAAACAATTCGAGAAAATACGACTATGTACCCCTCATTTGACTAAAGTAATTGACTACTGTAGGAAGGGCTGGCCAGAAAAGAAATTAATTACAAAAGAACTGTTACCGTTTTAAAACAGAAAAACAGAAATAAGTCTGGATCAAGGATGCTTGCTTTGGGGACATAAAGTAATAATACCAGCATCAATTCAAAAAACCGTTTTGAAAAGCTTACATAAAACTCATTTCGGAATTGTTCGCATGAAAGAAATAGCTCGTCCGTATTTCTGGTGGCCAAATTTAAATGCAGAGATTGAAAGGATTGGGAATTATAAGAATCCCATTAAATCACCAAAACCATGGCCTAGTCCCGCACTACCATGGGATTAGACTACATGCAGACTTTTTGGGTCCATACTATAATAAAATGTACTTAGTTATAATAGACAGTTACAGTAAATGGCCAGAAGCATTTGGAATGTCAAGCATGACTGCTTCTAAAACAATTGATGTATTAGATAAGTTATTTAGCAGATTTGGATACCCAAAACAATTAGGAACAGATAATCAAACTACCGGGTATGTCTGGACCCGGGTATGTCCTAAAACTACGTCCAGGACCCGGGTATGTCCTAAAACTACGTCTAAGACCACCGGGGGATGGGCAGCAGCATCCCTGGAGTGCGGTGGACACACTGCGATCGCCAACCCGCATGCCAAGCGTGGCGATTATGGCAATTACCCTCTAATGATAGACAAACAGGCCACGGCCCCGAGGTTCCGGCGACCCCCGGTACCCTGGTTCTGGTAGCGGCCAGGGTACTAGCGGGGTCAGGGGTGCGAAGAATCTCCGGATAAGATCCGGCTACCACCACCGACGACTTCTGGCCCTGGCAACATATAACACACGAACACTGCGGACCGACGAAAAGATAGCGGAACTGGAGGAAGGATTGAGCAAGTTGCGTTGGGATATCGTAGGGTTATATGAAGTCCGAAGAGAGGGGGAGGACACGATAAACCTAAAGTCCGGCAACTTGCTCTATTTCCGGGAGGGCGACCAACAGTCCCAAGGAGGTGTCGGGTTTATCGTCCACAAATCCCTCGTTAACAACGTGGTGAAGATCGAGAGTGTGTCGGCCAGGGTGGCGTACCTTATACTCAGAGTATCCAAGAGGTACTCGTTGACGGTCATACAGGTGTACGCGCCGACCTCGGCACACTCCGACGACGAGGTGGAGGCTATGTATGAGGATATATCAAAAGTCATGCATAGTTCAAAAACCTACTTCACCGTTGTTATGGGGGATTTCAACGCCAAACTGGGCAAGAGAGATGGTGAAGAACTGAGAGTGGGGCAATTTGGAGTTGGAAGTCGGAACCACCGGGGCCAACTACTGGCTGGTTTCTTGGAGAAGGAGGGACTCTAAATGATGAACTCCTTCTTCAAGAAACGCGAGCACAGGAAGTGGACCTGGATGAGTCCCGACGGTGCAACAAAAAAGAAGAGAAAGATTGAAAGAAAGAAAGATTGAAAGAAGAGAGAAAGATTGACTTCATCATGTCGACGAAGAGGCGTATATTCAACGATGTCTCTGTGATCAATACGGTTAAAACCGGAAGTGATCATCGTCTGGTAACAGGCACGTTGAATATATGCGTCAAGCTAGAGCGCTCTCGACTGATGAAGTCCACGCTCCGTCCAGCAGCAGTCCAAATCCAAAACCCCGAGAGCTTTCTGCTGGAACTCCAAAACCGTTTCGATTGTCGAGGCGGCGATGTGGACGAATTCAACGACGGGTTTGTGGAAGCTGTCCATAGCGTTGGGTCTAAGTTCTTTAAGGCCCAACGAACTCACAGAGCCAAAAGGCTCTCTATCTTCACTCAGAGGCTCATTGAGGAAAGGAATGAGATGATCTTCAGTCTTCAGCCGATGCGACATTATACAGGCAGCTCAATAAACAGATCTCCAAGTCCCTTACCCGTGATCTGCGCCAATTCAATACAAATCGTATTGAAGAGGCCATCGAGCAGAATAAGGGCTCTAAAGTTTTCTCAAGAGATCTGTCTATTGGGCAGAGCCAGCTCGCTAGATTAAAAACTGAAGATAGTGGAATCGTTTCGTCGAAACCTGAGCTTCTGAATGAGATAGAGTGCTTTTATGGATAGCTATACACGTCAACTAGCAGACCCGAAGTTGGTCTGGCGGAAGACCGAAGAGCTAGATTAACCCGGCACTATACCGAAGATACCCGGACATCAGCCTGTACGAGATTAGAATGGCTCTTAAACAGCGTAAGAACAATAAGGCACCCGGTAAAGACGGAATTACAGCGGAACTCCTGAAGGCGGGTGGAAAACCGGTCCTTAGGGCCCTTCAGAAGTTGTTCAATTCCGTCTTACTAGAAGGGAAAACTCCTAAGGCATGGAACAGAGGTGTGGTGGTCCTGTTCTTCAAAAAGGGTGACAACTCCTTACTGAAGAACTACCGACCCATCTCACTTCTGAGCCATGTCTATAAGCTGTTTTCAAGAGTCATTACGAACCGTCTCGCACGCAGGCTAGATGACCAGCCAGCCTCCCGAACAAGCCGGTTTCCGAAGAGGCTTTAGCACCGTAGACCACATCCATACGCTCCGTCAGGTTATACAGAAGACTGAGGAGTATAACCTGCCCCTCTGTTTAGCGTTCGTGGACTACGAGAAAGCCTTCGATTCGATTGAAACTTGGGCTGTACTACAATCTCTCCAGCGGTGCCAAGTGGACTACCGCTATATCGAAGTGCTGAAGTGTTTATACGAGAACGCCACTATGTCAGTCCGACTCCAGGACCAGAGCTCGAGGCCTATTTCGTTGCAGCGGGGAGTCAGGCAAGGAGATGTTATTTCTCCTAAACTGTTCTCCGCTGCACTGGAGGATGTTTTCAAGACTCTGGACTGGAGAAGGCTAGGCATCGGTTTATATTTATATAAAATTTAAGGACACAAAACCATCTCCAGAAAAAGTTTTATTTATTAAAAAATAACCTTTTCGCTGAATAAGGATTGCGTGGTTAGTGTTCAAAATTAAACGCCTCAATTAAAACAAATGAATGTCGAACCTCATGTAGTTACCTTGTATGACGAATGTCGGACGCTATATTTGGCAAGTCGAAATTCGAATTGAGACAATAGCTTCGCGCGCTTTATATTATAACAGCAAACAATTGCAAGAGGTGTCTATTTTAATTTACAAGCGTATATCTATAATAATAAGGATCAATTTGGTGACGCAGGTCCTCCGGAGTTATGTTTTTCTTTTACTAATCGGATTGGATTTTCCGAAAACGGGCGGCGCTTGTCACTTGCAATGCTTTAAGTCGTAAACTAGAAGGCAGAAAGAATACAATCCTACCGTTAAATTGAAAGAGTAAGTGACAAATGTGTTTAAATACTTCAATTCAACATACTTAAGCCCTTTTAAATCGGCCAAACGATTGTATCACGAAGCTGTTTCCGCGTCCGATGAGATGATAAACGTTTTCAAGAAGGTTTAAACGATCTTTGGCACTTGGAAAATCCTACGCAGGAAATAATTATAGGTTAGAATAATAGTAGGTTCGCGTTACTGAGAAGTTATGAGAGCTTCCCATGTATAGTGTAGAAATTTCAATCAAACAACTGTACAGAGAAAATGGACGATTTACTAAATTGACCAGTTTAATGAATAATAATGGGCTCGCTAATTATTTCTACATAAAATTGTCGTTGGTGAGATTACGTTAATGTAATGATTTAAAGGAAAACCTAATTAAAAAATATTGCGAAAATCGAATTCACCGTAGGTGAACTGCAAAAATAGTAACGTGGGCGCTTAAAGATAAGTTGGATCACTATCCAATCGACCTTTGGCATTCTATTTAAGTCCTCAACTTCAATAGCATAAAGAAGTCCACGTTCATGACATATCGGTACGATAATAAATAATGACGAGTTGGGCTTGACCGAAAGACCCAATATTTAAGTTTTATTTCGTTTAAGTAACAAAATAGTGGAGGTATGCGGAGTCGAATGCGGCTACCTAATCAAATTATAACCTTATAGTGTAAACCATTAACTGTTTAGCACGGATCTGTGCCTAAGCAATAGGGTTAACTAAGTAATTACTTAGTCAACAATTGCTGACAAGAAGTGATAAATTCTTATTATTATTGTATGTCTTTTCCGCTCACGGGGCAGGTGTTCCAGGCCTTTGGAAGGCGTGCGCGGAGGTACCGAAGTACCAACACCAACCGAGTACCACATAGCCAACACGTTAGAGGCCGTTTTGAGAATTTAATGAAATGCAAGGGGTACACCGAACGAAAGCTGTCCCTGCCCGTGTCATGGGACGCACACAGAGACTGCACCCGCCAGGGTGCATAGGGACCATTGCTGGTTGATGGAATCTAAATGAACCGGATTATTGGGTTTATATTATGGTCTAATGGCTGGGCTATTGAGTGAGGCGACGGACGTCTGCCTAATAAAACTGCCTCTGATTAATATTATTATAAATCGGCTGATACGTGTATTACGAGTATATTAGATACGTCTAATGAAGAAAAGAAATTTACGACCACCACAATCATCATCATCATCATAACAGCCAAGGACGACCACTGCTATGCTAGGCATAGGCCTCCCCCAAAGAGTGCCCGCCGAAAGCGGAACAGTTATGATATGTATTTATTATCAATTCCTTTTAAAAGAACTGATATCAGGCGAATCCGCCTGCATCACCTATCGCTTTTCAGCGTATAGGTACATTCATTATGAAGCGTTACAATGCTAAGTGTCTCTGTTTGCGAAGTGGAGTATGTTTACAAACCCCCGGCTTCCCCGTAGTCGGCTAACAAGAAACAACCGTCTCGAAAACAAAGTGCGTCGTGTGCCTTGACTGCCTGCAGAAGCTAGTGTGAGGCCCATGGAAAACAGTAATCTTGAGAATATTACATTGCACGGTGTTCATGGTGACATTTGCCTTTATGCCTAATATTTCATACTGTGTGGCCTGTTACCACTTTGCGGAGCTAGGATATCTAATCCCTAGAATTGGCGTAGCCTTTCGTTTTAATAGCGAATGCCATTTGACCTTCCAACTCAAAGGGGAAAATATACCTACGAAAATGTAATTGAAATAGGCTCATGGAATATCATTATAACCACGAGCAGCCTTTTTTACTAATAAGTAAAAGAAAGCTTGTATGTATTTAATATTTATTCATTTCTACCAAATGGCCATTATAAATACGTTATCGGGTCCCTACCTGTTTTTTTTGTTAACGACGGCTTGCCCGCCATATGCTGTGTCAAGTTCTTTTTTTGTTTTGGTCGGACCGTAACTATTAGTTCAGCTGACCCGTGACAAGCCATATTGGCCAAACATTCTAGCTGTACTATTTTGACCTCTATTGCTTAATGGAACAAATACAAATGGCCTGTGGCGGTTGCAAAATCAGAATTTGATATGAGATGATATTTGACAACTGGCGAACTTAACTTAAGTACTAGCAAGTATGTCACCGCGCTGCTGAGACTATGCGACTAAATTGACTAAACACCAGAAAAAGATATTTTTTAAGATATTTTTTTATATTATATGTATATACGACCGAAAATCCACTTCTAATCTAATACGCTCGCTTGTGTCTTCAAAATATAATTAGTCCGTCATTTAGATTATCGAAATATATTGGACACGTATTTTTTCTTTAGTAATACTACAGCGGCATAGCAGGTAAAAGGCTATAGTCGGATTTCCGTAGTAAGTCAGCCCTTGAATCAATTTGACTCGGAGTTTTTTTTATGAGTACCTCTTACGGTGATAAATATTTATGCTGAGTATCAACATCCTACTAGTGACAGTTTTTAACTTATGATTTTTTTAAGTTTTTTCTTTAATGCATCGTTTTTTGAGATCTATTAAAGCGATTCGTTTCAAATTTTAAAATAATGTTCTTCTGAGTATCAACTCAGCATAAATATTTATCATCGTAGGAGGTACTCACAAAAAAAACACCGAGTCAAATTGATTCAAGGGCTGACTTACTATGGAAATCCGACTATAGCCTTTGTAACATTACATTAAAAAAAATATTTCAACATTCATTTTACAATACCCCTCCCCATTTTACGACGGAAGATAAAAAAAGCTTTTTCTGCCGTTCTATCACTGTCCGAACTCAAACTTAGAAACATGTCCTAAATACAAAGCATCTCGGTTCGGTCCAGTAAACAAGTCCTAGCGTGTAATAGACGACAATGTAAGAATCGTAATTGACTGAACCTGTAAGTCGGATTTTCCTTGAAGTTGTCTAAGGGATGAGAGTTACGGCCGGCGGGCACGGCATATTAATCAGGATAAACGAGGTATAAATCGACTTAAGTGCGGCTTGACTCGGCTCCGGATAGATTTAAGGGTGTTGACCCAGTCCATAGATTGATTTAAGCTCTCGTTGACGTTCCTAGGAACTCAGGGGTTATTAACTGCCTTGGAATTATGGAAAGAAGTAGATATCACCGTTTCTTCGGGACTTATTGTGCGTACCTACAGCGTGCGGTTATTGAAACTTGCTAGCATACAGATTTTATTGGTATACTCGTAGAGGAAACATTTCAGTTCTTTAAATAACGTTTGTAGAGCTCTGCTTTCATAAAGTTGGTAACCTTGAACAAGCGTGTTCAATCGCCAATTCGTCCCATACAAAGTGGCTATTGGAACAGACTTTTTTGTTCGTTTCCTACAGAATTGGTTGTTCTATTCTTTGAAAGTTTTTCCTTTAGTGAAAGGAACGAAAACTTTTACATTAGTAAAATTGTATGAACTACGATTAATAGATGAGCAAGCGGAGGCTATATAACTGGTTACGAGCAAAGCCGGAACTTATCAACCTTCAAGATAAACTAAAATGAAGAAAAGGGAATATGTATATCGCGTGACAGGTTCGCGAGAGTAGTAGTACTAGCTCTGCGCTGAATAAAATAAAGTAATACAAACCTTTTGCTAGTCTCCTTCGGCGCCGGCGGCTCAATAGGCGGCGGTGGTGGCGGCGGAGGCGGCGGCGGAGGCAAGTCCCGCGCGCGTAACTCAACCGGAACATCCGGAATATCCGGTATATCCGGTGTTGCCGACACGTCCGGCAAGTCCTTTACGTCAGGGAGGTCTTTTATGTCCGGAAGATCCTTAATGTCCGGCAAGTCAGCAATAACCGGAAGGTCCGGATCCACCAATTCATTGACGGGAGCCACTGGGGAAGTAACCGCCGAAGGCGCTATGGAGCCGTCTTGCGCGATAGAAAATTGGACGTCACCCGCTATGCCCGGTAGGTCTGGTAGGTCAGTGGGCATTTCCATCTCGGGAACCTAGGAAATACACATCGTAGAGATATCGACAATTTAACCATTGATCATAAATGAAGGAATGCAGGTAGATTATAATGCCGATAATGAGCTATGGAACCCGACAAATGTGTATTCATGACCTTTATAAGATTTTGAGAGCTAAGAGATATAAATTAGATGCAAAGGCTTTAGATAGTTAATTTACCCGTAATCACATCGGTAGTATGTATATCGGTAATGATGTTAAATGTACATATTTTACTTAAATTGCATCATGAATCTAATACTTACCATCCCCATTCCAGGCGCGTACATGTATTCATCGATTTCTCTCTTCAACACTTCTCTCTTAATTATAGACGAGGGTGCTTCTTCCAGTAAACTCCTGTTTTGTGCACTGGGGACGGTTGGCACATAGGGCGGCGCCTTGGTCTTGCTGCCCAGGTAAGGGCTCTCGTCTGTGTTGAAAACAAGCAGCTCGCCCACGGTCGATATGGTACCGACTACGGCTTTCAAATCGAAATCCGGTTTCGGTTCCGGGTTTTTAGGCTTGCCAACTTTCACGTGAAAAAAGTGGAGCCTTTCCTGAAAGAAGTATGTTTACAGTCAAGCACTAAATGTGGATAGACATGCATAAAAAGTACGTAGTCAAGTATCTCGGTTACAACAACCTAACAAGGGAACAACCTAGGGAAAAGAGCTGGGATATATGCTGCGATTTTACCTGTATTTGTTTTTCATTGGCCATCCCCTGAGATTTTCTGCTCAGGGTAACCTTTTGCGGTTTATGTTTGTATCCGTTCAGATCGAATATGGATTGGTAGTGTTCATGTGTGATTGAGGTAGGATATTTAGCGCTCGAAAACACCTTGATCGCAGTCTGAATGCCGGTTAACTTCTCGACCTTGGCTCTGGAAGATTCCACTCTCTGGGAGAGTTTGAACGCTTTCTCCTTGTTCTGCTCCACTCTGAGATTCAGACGCGCGAACACGTCTTGGACTATCCCGTTCAGATTGTCAAGGGTGTCTGCGATTTGCATTATCGTCTCTTCGGTACTCATGTCGCACGGTACCAAGTTAATTTTATATAAGCCCTCCATTTTAACTGAATAGGCCAACTAAGCTATAATCTGTAACAATGGAAACCAGTATCGTATTAGCCTGTTAAACAACGTCATATTTCGAAATTGACGATAATTGTGCAATTACTCTTTACTTAATTGTACAATTACGCAAGCGATCAGTAATGCCTGTTATAATTAGGCGTTAATTAGCAGTAGATCAAATAACTAGTGAATTTGTCCTTACCGACTAAGTAATCTCCTTTTTAAAACTTCTAAAATAAATTAATAAGGCACGATAATTATCACTAAACAGCACAACTAGATTCTTTAAATGGACAATGTTCAATAATCCTATAGCACATTCAAGGTTAATATCTACAGTCCTGTCACTCTCAGTCTATGAAATCACTAATCGGTCACTACACACTCGACTCAGTTTTTGGGAGTGGTCAATGTCGAGTCTACCAGTATCGAATTGAAATTATCGATCGAGGGGTCCTTGCTCCAAGAGAACCGGCAGTAGGCGTCGGGGCTCATGTCAGACTCGAGCTGGATGGGTGTGTCGGGCACGGGCGCGCGCGCCGCCATCATGTTGTTGAGGTGCTTACTGAGCACCGCGTCACCTGGGCTCACATACCCGCTCGCCGCCGGCTTGGGCGCCGGCTTGAGCGCCGGCTCGCGCAGCGACTCCAAGCACTGCAGTTGGATGTAACTACTATCTTCGCCCTTCTTGGGCGAGGGCAAGGGTAGCGTAGGCAAGCTCTCCGGGCCGAATAGTTTCGTCGGAGATGGGCCGAGCTTTGGCAAGTTCATCAGCCTTGCTTGAGGATCGTCGGCACGCACGTAGCCTGCGGGCGTCAGGCCCGTCGTGAAGATGGGCTGCGGCAGCCCCGCCATCACGTAGCTCGAGCTCGCGGGCTGCGTCGGCGACTTTGCTAGCTGCGGTGGAACCTTCAATGGTGAGGGATTCATATCAGTATTCGGATTTATTACAGACTGAACATATCCACTGATAGGGTTCTTTTTGAAAGCTTGGTCGTTCAAGTAAGGAGAACTCTCACGCGAACTTTCCGATTCTGAAACGGATGCTTCTCCTTGTATTGCGTTTTCATCGCCCCTCGCTCGGTCTATATCTAAGCGCAACGAAGAATCCGAGGCGGTGTCTGAAATTGACGACTGTCTGTCGATAGGACCTTCAGTATTGTTAGATAGTGCGGTACTATCCGTATGGTCGCTTGAATCGCAATTGTCGATACTCTGTTTGACTCCAGGCGACACGGGAGACACGCCAGTTTTACTATTAGGCAAAAGCAGCATTTCATCTGATGATGGTTTCTCGTCTTTATTAGTTTGATTCCAACCACCGAAACCATACTTTGTTAAATCTTTTTCAGGGACACTTAAACCATTGGGAAACACGGGTTTTATGTCCTCCATTTGCTTCATTTTCTTATAAAGTTTTAATGATCCATAGCCTACACCAACTACGAGAAACACTCCCACTATTATAAGCGTCAAGGTCAGACCTCCAGATTGGCCACAAGGCATGTTATATGTTTGACTCCATTCACCCACAAATTCATCTTCAGCATCTTTACTTCTTACAGGGCGTTCAACATACCGTTCATCTCCTAACACTCCATGATAGGGATCTACATCAAAATTGATTGCTCTTACTTGATAGGACATCTCATCTCCCTCACAGTATATTGTTTGGTAAGATAGCTCTGTTGTGTTACGAATATCAAATTCTTTTTTATCTTTTAAAATCATGACTTGATAGAGATCAACAAGTCCTGGAGCAAACCAATGAATGGTTCCCATGGAGTTGTTATACTGAGGTGCACTACCTATTTTTCCAGGAGGACCAATTCTTGTCCTAACATAAATCTCATCTTCAGGTCCAATTCTTGAGCAATGGTGTTTAGCATTGTAGTTGCAGGCTTTCACAGAAAATGTATAATTAGTGAGACCTTGTAGCCCATAGATCTGGTGGTATGTCAAGGTATCCTCTATCTCATAGTATGTGCTTCCATCAGGGAATGTCTTAGTAATATTATAAATGATCATTTTTCCATTTGTGTGATCTGGCGCATCCCATGTTATATTAACAGAATTATATGTGATATCCTTAATTTTGATATTTAATGGCTTTGTTGGGGTGTCTTCCAAAGTCGTCACACGGTCAGAATTATTATGTTGTCTGACTCCAGAAGAAGTGTTAAGAGCAATTGTAAATTGGTAAGTTGTGTAAGGCAAGAGGTTTTCCACCTTGATGCTTTTTTCCTCTGCATTATGAATATGAATAGTATAGTTTTTACCACCAGTGCAGGAAGCAGTGGTGTCAATAACTGGGCAATAATAGATTATGTATCCTTTCAAGAAGCCATCAGAGAAAATACACTGTACCTCCCAGCTTAGGTTAACAAATGTGGTCCCAAATGAATCATGAGTCAACATCACAGGGATCTGATACCATTCCATTCCTTTTGTAGGTATGTCGCAATAGGCCCATGTCATCCCACTACTCTTTAGACCCCTATTAGCAGAAATGGCGAATTGATACAAAGTTGACATTGGCAAATTTATAGAATGTTTACTGATCTCTGGTGATAAAGTAGTATAGTTCATATGACCTGTACAAGTTTGAGTAGTGTTCAGCTCACACCAAAAGAGGGTGTAGTTGTCAATTTTATGTTTTATCTTCTTCCAAGATAACTCATTAGTACCATTTTCATGAGCTAGTTTAGTAAATGACTGTACACTGAGGGTTTTAGTATCTGCCTCAGGAGGTATGTATAGGGTGCTGTAGTTGCGTGAAGTTCCCACAGCATTTTCTGACCACACCATCACCTGAAGAGGACCCGCGCTTGCATTGAGGCTAATGTAGCTCAAGCTCTTGTTTTCTGGATATATAGTTTCTGGTTTGTTGTCTTGAATGACAACCACTCTATAAGTAAAATTGGCACCGGCTTCTTCAAATTCCTCCAGCTGGGACCAATATATTTTTAACAGGCGGTGAGTTACATAAAGTTGCTGATGGAAAGAGCCAGCAGGCATTGGTGGTGCACGGCCTGGCAACTCACTAGTTGTGTTAATCATTATATATGCATATTCAGACCAGTACTGCTCCAATTTAGCTTTCTTAGGTCTTATGTAAATTCTCACCTCATACTCCCAGTGTGGATATGGCAAATACAAATCAAACTTATAAGTCCTATTTCTTGCTGGCAAATCTGAAGCATCAACCTTATGAAATTCTGTTGAATTATCAAGCCGAGATTTTTGATATTCAATTCGGTGGTCCACCCCTCCTTTCAACAAATCTACCATATTGTTGGATATTTTCCACTGCAAAGTTACCATGTGGGGGGCACTGTGAAAGACTTCTACAGCTGTTGGTGCATCAGGCTTCACTATAGAGAAATGGTCAATGGTAAAATTTTGTGAGATACATCCAAAGAAATTGCAGGAAGTCAAGTTAAATTTGTATATGTCCAACTGTTGCCTATACAGGGGCCCTCCATCCTCACTGTTTGATGCTCTCCACACACACCAGCTGACATTACTTTCATAATGGACTTTACATGGATGGACTGCCCTATTGTTCACCGCAAAGGTTAGGTTGTAGTTAACTACCATGAGAGCTTTAGAAGGTACCCAGGAACAATTAAGCTCATTAAGATTTTTGGATAGACAGTTAAACACTTTAATTTGTTGTGGAAGATCATCCACAACAACCTTACTGGAACATTTTTGATTTATTCTCTTGTTGTTACAATGAAATAATGTAACCTGCTTCTCAGGTCTTTTTTCATAATATCTAATAGTAGTTTTATTCACTTGCTCTGTATTTAGTGGCCCCGATTTCGCTAATAACTCCAGTTCATCAACACCATCCGCACCTTCAGTCATACAGAATATTTCCAAAGGATCCCCATATAATATCCGGATGTCCCCAGGAGGCTGTATGGACAAGGTGATATTACTCCCGAGACATTCCGAAAATATGCACGGCAAGCAAAAAACTTTGATAAACATGCACCATATCCAAGAGCTCAAGTGTGGGCCCTTGCGTAAACCACTATTTTTAGGTCTTCTTTCCATAACGAATGTTTTGTTCTTGTCAGATCATCACGGCACACAGCACAGAGGCGTTGGAACTAAATTGAGTCTAGCGATGTACACATTCCTTGTTTTTTTTTATCTCACGATAAATGGCGCACTGCCTGCACCCACGGCGCGATGACACAGACTGAACATGAACACAGAACACTCGACTACCAGTCCAATGAATGCACAACACAACACTGTCGCGCACCACTCTCACTTGTCCAATGTTTCTGGTTGAACCATGATTATGCACTAAAACGACTCCATTTAAGAAGACTAAAATGATTTTAAGTACGTCTATTAGTAAGTACTTACATAAAATAGAAAGAAACACTTTGGTATTTTCTCGGAATCGCCAACTTCACATCAGTCTCGGAAATAAGTATGTGTCAAAAAACAAATCAATAGATAATAATGTTGCCATATCTTAAAATATGTACCACAGAACTGGGGTGCTACCGCGAACTTCGAAAATCGAACTTCGTATCGTACCGTCCCTTTCCGTCATATAGAGTATAACACGAGCGGTTTTTCGCGGTTGCTAACCTGGACATAACATAAATTAATGTAATAAAATTGCAGCAATTATTGTCGGATTTCAAAGTAATAAATATTTTGTACTTACTGTGCATCTTAAAATTTTACTAGTATTTACCTTACCTCATATTTCTGAACGAATTGATCTGAAGTTTGTATGATCTACAAAGACGTTCAAATACATGACATGATAAATCACAAATCACTCTTAAGGTCTGTGTCACAAATTTTAATTTGTCGAAATCTAGTAATTGTAATTGATAAATAATTTATTTAAATAAGAATACAACAATATTTATATCCTTTATCTTTAGTTGATACTATTGAATTTTACAGAATAATATATATATAGTAATTTTAAAACACTATATTTAAAAGCTTTCTGAACGGAACTTCATCTTTCATCAGTCAGCTGAGATTTGTATTACATTACCTCTTTGTATTACTTACTCTACAATACCTATACATCAAAATAGAACTAAATTATAATAATTGAATTATGAGTATATCGACACTGATATAAAATATGTGACTACGACAGTATATTTGTAACATGGATACCCAGCAACCAATAGGTTATTCAACTAAAGAGGCTCTGATCCGGCTTCGAGACGGAATTCACAATGTTATCAAGGAGCACAAACAGAAGAATCAGACCGGGCACGTATTTACCTATTTACATAACACAATTTGTTACTACACGTTCACCATCAGGTTCTGCATAAAAGCGGGTGTATATGCTACAGATTTCAATACGTGATAATGATAATACAGAAATAAAATACACGTTTCACAAACTAACCAAAATTTAGTGGTAGCCGATAGATCCGGGCAATAATAATGCAACCCCAATATTGTTAATCATCCATATTTCACTTTGATAATAATCAAGAGTTACCACTTAACTGCTTTAGAACAATTGATGAAAGAATTATGTTTTATCGAACATATTGGTTTTCAATTTGGTGTTGATTGGCTTCTATTTTTTTCTTGGAAATAGTCATCCAGGTGGACTTCAAAGAATACAGAAAACAATCTTTACTAGCCATTAACTGGGTCCACATTGGCACACCCCCGACAAGGTGTGCTCTCCCGAGTATGTTGACTGTTTGCTGGGCCATGTGCGCACTGTGGACCCACCTACTTGAATTAAGAACCTTGAAACTGCTATGGTATCATTCAAGTCATCCATATATGCATATTTTTATTAAAAATGATTTATATTTTTCCAAATTGTTCTCATGTTTCTTATTTATTTCAGATATGGATTTATCAAAAACATCATATCATTTTCCTCCGAAAAAGTTTTGTTGTCAGGAGTGGCCTACACAATCACACTGGTGTACATATTCTGCCTTATTTTGACATTTATACTTGGAGACTATGTAAAAGCTGATGCCTATTTACTATTAGAGGCTCTCTTCCTTTTTATTATACTGATAATAAACTTCTTGGTTGCACTGAATGAAGAATATTTATATAGAAATGAAATACCTCACAGAGTTAAGAAAGTTTTAGGTGAGTTAATTGTCTACCATCCAAATTTTATTAATCTAATGCTTAGCAAGCAAAAGCAAGTACGTGGGACTATTTGCTACATATGGGATTTAAGCTGTAAAACTGGACAGTGTTATGCTTGCATGTAAAGAATCATCATCATCAGCGTATGTATGACCCACTGATTTAATGAATTCAAGTAGAATTATCTACATTAATAACCATTACTCAAGAGATAAGTCATACTTATCAATATGATTTGTGATGTATCTTTATCTTGATAAATATCTGATAACTTAAACTCATTTCAATAGCAGACACATTCTTTGGTAATACCATCAAATAATAATTGATGACCAGTTTAGCCTAATGGTTGTGGGTTTGAATCCTGGTCAGGGCAAATATTTGTGTGATGAGCATGAATATTTTTTTGACGCGCCGCAAAAAATCGACAAATATCGGCTCGGCACGCGGCACTTTCGATTGCAAACATCGAGCTGCCGTGCGCGCAAAACACGCTTACGTTACGCGCGGCTGCCGCGGTCGAACGTGCCGCGCGCGCCGCCGCGCGTAATGTAGTTGCACCTTAAGATTGTCCTACAAAAAAATATTTATGTTTTTGCAGAGACATTGGATGATGCAATAGATAGGTCAATATGGAAGGAAGGGCACTACCCTCACTTGTGCGCCCCATTTTCACCATGTGTCATACTGCAGTGGACTTACAGAGATGGTAAAAAAACTTAGATCAATCACAACAAATCTGCATTTAATAAGGATCGAGGAACTACTCATTCAATTCGACAAATTGTTTCTTTTTAGTATAATGATTAACACAACTAGTGAGTTGCCCGGCCGTGCAGCACCAATGCCTGCTGGCTCTTTCCATCAGCAGCTTTATGTAACTCACCATCATCATCCTCCTAGCATTATTCCCAGTACAGTTGCATCCTGAAGGATGCCTGGGGCCGCTACCTAATCTCAACAGTTGGCGTAGGCACTAATTTTTACGGAAGCGACTGCCATCTCTCCTTCCAACCCGAGGGGGAAACTAGACCTTATTGGGATTAGGCTTGTCAATTGAGTGGGCAACTTGACTGTTAGAAGTTCTCAAGCCGCCCGGAGGCCTCTAACTTGGCTTAACAACTACAACTGCTATCATAGACAGCAACCGGGATCAACGGCTTAACGTCCAAAGCACGGGAGCGCTCAGTTAGTAACCACTCAAAGAGGTCACCCATCAAAGGAATGACCTTTTTTTTTTTTTTTTACCTGGGGAAATGCCTTTACGCATCCCGCCTAGCCGGGGAACTAGGACAGGTATGACGGACTCCCGGGAACCGCCCGGACTACCGTCTAAAACCACCAGGGTATGCCCATCACACAGCATTAGTGGCGGTGACACGGGATCGCCAAGGCACACAACCGCGAACACCGCCTGCTGCGACAGCCGAAGCTGTCCCCTCTCGGTAGAGGCTTGCGCCCCCCACCCGACGGCAAGCGTGCAGGGCGACACCACACACTTGCCGACCAAAGGACCTCCACGCCAGGAGAGAGTGAAAAACCCCGGATTCACTCCCTCAGGTCCCCTTGTAACTTTTTATAGAGGTTTTCTCCCTCGCAGCCACCACCCGGCCCCGGCCTGACGGTGACAGCCCCCGCTCCCGACTATAGCGGCCCTCTGCCGAAGTCAGGGTTACGGGTCCGTAATTCTTTAAACAGGCATACGGCATGGCCTGTCCCTCTCGCCGCACCTGGGGAGTCATGCGACTCCCTGATGCGGAACCCCCCATCCCCCCATTGGTCGCATCTGGAGTGTCCTCCGCTAAACAGAGGAACACCCAGAGCGACCCCGTCTCCGGGGTATTGGTAGCACCGGTAAGCGATCCCTCCGAAGATGAATCACTTACCGTTGCCTCCAGGGCGCACCGGCCAGAACCCTTCCCCTTCCCGCAGACCCGCGAGGGTCCAGGGGAACTGGAAGAGCCCAGACACTCGTGGAGGTTACCCGACTAGCGCCCCTTCCAAGGACTGACCTCGCCCGACATTGCTTAACCTCGCATACCGCACGCGGTACGCTGGTGCCGCTGGGCCACGAACGCTCCTATCGCAAAAAAAATATCTCTTTTTTTTTCAAATTTCATAATTTCGAGAAACTGACTCGACAAAAAAAATCTATATAATTATCAAACCTGCTCACAAAATTTCACGAGAATCGGTTGAGAAATGCGACCTGTAGAGGAGAACATCCGGACAGACAGAGAGACATACGAAAGAATTTTTGTCGAAAGCTGAAACGGAGACGTTTCGCTAGCTCGGTCAGTAAAAATAAAATGCATTTATTTCGGACAACCTTAGATTCATACATTGTTACTATTGTTAGTACTATAAGTACAAAGGACTTTAGTTAGTTCATAAATGGGTGAGCCCCAAATTTCTGGAGCATTGTTAAGGCATCTAATACGACAACAATTTAATTGTTTCCTTGGTGGTACGAAACGTTGTCATTCCATTTATATGAGTAACTTTCCTATCACAACGGAATGAATTAAATTGTACACGAATTTTGGTCCCTACACAAACTTAAATGTAAGGAGGAACTGTGTCTTAGTAGGCTGCCGTCTAGGGCATGCATTGAAATTCGGAAATGGATCTCAATCCCGAGATACCGTTATTATAATACCGAAATATTGGAAGCACACTAAAATTAAGTTTATTTTGTAAAATAACTATAAATTAAAAGTGACTCGAATATAATTTGATGTTTATTATGAATTCTGAGGTATTTGAACTAAAAATATTGAATTCTGACCATAAATGCCATACGATAATTCGATAAAACACTTTGACATTAGGGTACTGTTGTATTATTTTATGACATTAGTCTGATCTGACCGACTGACCCCCATAATACCAACTTGATAATAGCCACCTAAGGGTGAAAATTCACCGACACACAACAACCATTTGCAACTATTATTCGGCAATTATCTGGATGTGAGTTAAATTATAAATAATTAGGTAACTGTTAGATTTATAATTAGATAAATGTAGGTATGGTGGTGAACCTGCCGTGGTCGCTGCTGGTGGAGGGGGACATGGTCGCGCTGCGGCCCGGCCAGGAGGTGCCGGGGCACTGCCGCGGGCTCGAGCCGGGGGACCCGGAGCTGTTCTTCGGGCAGACCTTCCAGCCCAGCTCGCAGGTGCTCGCCAAATATATGTACATATTTATAGTATAAGCCAATTATAGACAGCAATGGAAGGAGTTAGAGGAGCCCTTTGCCTGGAGGCACACTGAAGTCAGAGACATACTATAATAAACATGGAAAACACAGCATAGCGAAATTAAGGACTTAGAAAGAAAAAGAAAAATACTTCTTGAAATGTCAATGTTCAGGATAAAGGGCTTATATAGATAGATAGCAAGAAAGTCGACTACTAGAAAATATTTCATGGCAAAGTCCAACTCTTGTACAATATATGTTATTTATTAGAGAACCAACAGCAATAAAACTAAGTAACCACAATAATAGTTACAGCAGAGCCAAATACACGATCTAGACGATAGCGCTAGGCTAGAATGATATACTCAAACAAAGTTGAACTTTATTTAATGAATAAATGGTCGATTATTGTAATAAATGTGAAAATTTTGACGTTTGATACTTTGGTCGTACATTGAAAATAACATAATTTTCAGTGCAAGGAGAACTTCAGCACGCCACGCGTGCGTGAGCCGCACCAGAACCGCACGTATCGCATGTGCGAGACTCCCTTTCTGAAGAATCTACGGCTGGCTCTGGAGCAGGCCACGTCGCGCCCGCGCACCGTCTTCGAGAGACAGAGGTACCTGGTAAGTTACTCACGTCTCAGTTTGACCAGGGCATACCAGGAGCAGAGATTTATAAGGTGCCCCATGATATTATTTTCCGTATAATAAAAAAATTAGAAGTGCTTTATCTTTTAAGAAATACTTGCAGTACCCTAATAGAGTTCATGTATGAACCAAGCCTAATATAACTCCTATTTGCCACATGATTACGATGCAATAAATGAATTATGTTTCGTAAAAAAAATGACGCCTCCATTACTTTTCAGTGCACAGTGAAAATAATGGAAGGCATAGCGCTGCCCCTCGTGATTCTGCTGGTGGTAGTCGCCTCGCTCGTGCGGCACGTGTACCGGCTGCCGGGCGTCACGCACTGGACCGAAGTGTACTTCCTGCAGACCGTCGCCGCGTCGCTGCCGCTGCTGCAGATCATATTCCCCGTCGTCTGGGTCGCGCTCAACTGTTATGGAATGGCACGGTCAGTTTATCTACTTATAATAGTAGGCCTTAGGTTTAAGTTAATAAGGACTAGATTCACAAATAGAAGGCATATACTTATAGATCCTCGTGATCCTGATGGTGGACGTAGCCTCGCTCGTGCGGCCTGTTATGGAATGGCTCGGTGTGGGCGCGGGCCGTGTATCAAGTTGAGTAGTATTAGACTGTAGGGTAAAGTGAATAAGGAGCATATTAAAGTCAGAGTACTCTCACTAATTACTAATTAGTAGTATTAGTCAGGGAAGCTGATAGTAGTAAATAAATTAGGATCAGATTCATGCATAATTGATTTAATTGTTCCAAACGTCCAAAAACCGTCAACATGCGTAATCACCTTTATGTGTCACCTTTAACCATGGATGCTGCGACGCCTGCGACACCTACAGTCACAAGTTTTAATTTGCAACCCCCTTAAGGTTGTCAGTGTCTCTGACAGACTAAGAATTTTATTGCAAATGGGGTCACAAATTAACGTGTGTGACCGTAACTCTAGGTAATCCTGCTAGCGCCCTGTAGCCGGGGCATAGAATTCGGCTACGGTATCCTCTGCCTGTCGTACAAGGCGACTAAAAGGGGGTCCTTGGGATCGAAGACGGTGGCAGTTGGGGGCTGCGATCGTCTAAGAAAACAGACGGTGGGACCCACAGAGGTGTGACTCTAGGGCGGCACTGGTGCGTTCCGACGGAGATCCCAGAGCCGTCCGAAATGAGTTGAGGTTGTTTTTAGTCGGTGCAAGTCCGACATAACCTCGCGGTGCGGTGGTAAAAAAGGTAATCCTGCTTATACCACATCCATTACTTACCATAACATAAAAAACATATGAAAAATATTATAGTTAAATATATAAAATTGCGCATAAAATTTCAATTGTTACAAATATATTTAATTTACATCTATTACAGCTTCAAACTACTCTCCGAAACACGACAAAAGTACGTCCGCATGAAATCCTGCTCAATATCAGAGGATGCTAGCGACCCTCTCATCAAAGCAATCAGCGAATCCAACCTGAAACCAGAAAGTCTTAAATCCCTGTGGAAGACCTTCTTCAACATTTTACGGGGAAGAGAAGACATGGTCGTGCGGACAGCGAACATTGTTCATGTGTTGGGCTCTTTATCGGTAAGTGTTTTACGCTTTACTTTATCCGGTTGATGCAAACTCTCTAAGATACGATCCGATCATGTAATCACAGGAAGCAAATTTCGTGAATACAGTTGTTTACGCCATATTGGTACCATACGGACTTTTGAATATAATTAATTACTTATACTCAAAGCATATATATTAGTTAGGTTTCAAATTTAACGTTACACTCGATAAAAATCCTTATATAGGTAGATTGACAGATTTTATTAATTTAATTTTTATTCCGCAAAAAATAAACTTAACGTGAAAAAGGCGGAGTCTGTGGGATGAAAGCGCTGGGTGACATATTTAACCTAAACAAGCTCTTAAATATTGTTGATGCACACCGCCTTCCGTAGATCACATAGAGAAAACACAAAAAATCCTACTTTCAGGCCCTTTGCTGCGTAGACAAAAAAGGCATTCTCTCATGGCCGAATCCGACAGCGGAGAAGGTGTTCTTTCTGCGCAACTCCAGCAACGCGTCCACCGCGTCCAGTAAGACCAGTCTAGCGGACTCCATGAGGCAGAGCCAGACCAACCTGGAGCAGGAACCCAAGCAGGCCGAGCCGTCCACCATCGTCGAGGTAACTAACTAAAGGAGGGTATAGTGGAAGGCGCGCCTTAAGCTTGAATGAAACGCACAGAGCCCGGCGCAGCGTCGTTACGGGGCGGAGACGGTTTTGTGGTAAAGCGAACGCGAACCGTGATTACGTCACACCCAATAAACCGCGCGGTATTCGGTAGCGCAGTAGAGCGGAGGTGCCGTGTGTGACATATGAAACAGGAATCGACAGTTTCGGAAAGATCCCCGAATCGCGCCGCGCCCGGTTTATGTGTGTTTCGAGCTTTACTCTAATGGCCGGTAGCGGCGGAGGTGTCCTTTCTTTATATCGAATCGTTTGTGGTATTACCCATATTAGAAAGGGACACAATAGGTATGAGAAAGTGAGTTTCTTACGGCTCTTGTTTTCGGCCACAGATGGTATTCTACTTATACGTAGTATCTCCTATCTCTATGTATGTTATTAAAAATGAGATGGCTCTTGCCAGCCAGGGGGCAAAGATGAGGCCGACGATGAAGCGAGCTCACCCAGAAGATGCCTATTCACTCGTGCCTTAAAAAGGTCCAAGTTATATGAACTCGGAAATACTCAACACGACACGGCATAAGCCCCCGATGCTTTCAGGTGCTGGACTTGACGCACGACCAGAACGCGCCGTTCTGCGTGGAGTTCGACGACCAGCGCTGGCGCCAGCACCTGGCCCGGCTCAAGCCGCTGGGGCTCGCCGCGCTGCTCAACACGTGCGCGCCCGCGCCCCGACACACCTACGCGCACTTCTGCGCGCATCTCACGTGCGAGGCGCAGTACAGGTATGGACGAGAGCTACAGGGTTGAACCGGTCAAGAGGTTACTAGCACACCCACGGACTTTAATTGTTAAGCCATTTAGAGCTCACTTTATACTGGGCACCATAGTTAGCCATAAAAAGTCCAGTGTAAAGTGAGCTCTAAATGGCTCAACAATTAAAGTCCTTGACCGTACCTGTAGGTTACCCGTAACTTCTCATCACTCGCACGAGGCGGAGTTCGATTACCAATTTTGGTGCCAACATCTGGCGTTGATGCCGCAGTAAAGTATGGAAGTATGGACAAGTGCTATAGGGTTGAGCGGTCAACAGGTTACTAGTCGCTTGGTAACCCTTGACCTTTGGTGTTCCACTTGACGCACGACCAGAACGCGCCGTTCTGCGTGGACTTCAACGACCAATGTTGGCACCAACATCTGGCGTGTTATCAAAAGTCATTTGATAACCTTGTCACTCACATCACCGTCCGGTTGTCGCACGATCAGAACGCAATTTAAATCGGTCTACGTTTCCCATTACTTATTTTGACCAACAAAAAGACACGCGCTACGCAAACCGTCACTCATGTCAAAGTCAAAGTCAAAGTCAAAATATTCTTTATTCAAATAGGCCTAGCAACAAGCACTTTCGAATCGTCAGTTATAACATGTATTAACATATATATTAATTAATTATTTAGAGCAATTTATTGATGCTATTATTATTCTTCAAAATAAATATTGTTGTTGTAGACATGTCAAAGTAAGAAATTATTTTGTAGTAAAATTCACAATAGGATCGTCAAAAAATAAATAATAATAATAATAGAAAAATATATAAAAAATAGAAATCTAGACAGTTTCTAGAATAAAATCAAAATATCAAAAAAAAAGATCATATTAATATCTAACGCCATAATGATTAATTCATTAATATTTCAGTCACAATTAATCCCACGGTGTTTTATCATTCATGTAGTCATGTGTGCTATAATATGCTTTCGATATGAGTTGACGCTTTACATAATTTTTAAATTTATTAATAGATAATTCAGTTACATTTCTTGGAAGCTTATTATAAAACTTCACACCATTACCCATGAATGATTTTCTAATTTTCTGTAGGCGAGTGGTGGGCACCGCGAGTTTGTGTTTATTTCGAGTATTAATATTATGTATGTCACAGTTCTTCCTGAAATTTACAATGTTTTTATGTACATACACAATATTATCATAGATGTATTGACAATGCAATGTCATTACATTAATGTTCTTGAACTTATCTCTAAGTGAGTCTCTATGGTTCATTTTATATATTGCTCGAATAGCCCTCTTCTGCAGAACAAAAATGGTATTAATATCTGAAGCACTGCCCCATAGTAAAATACCATACGACATAATACTGTGGAAGTAACTAAAATATACTAATCGAGCTGTCTTCACGTCTGTCAGTTGGCGGATCTTGCTCACGGCAAAAGCTGCAGAACTCAGTCTATTCGAGAGACTAGCAATATGGGGACCCCATTGGAGTTTGGAATCTAATGTTAATCCAAGAAAAACTGTACTATCCACTAGTTCCAATTCCTCATCTTTCACAATGACACTTGTTTGATTGTGCTTAACGTTAGTCGTGACAAACTTGATACATTTGGTCTTTTTCTCATTTAACAATAAATTGTTGACATTGAACCAATTAACTACTTTAGAAATAGCATTGTTTATATCTATATTAGCTTGTTGCTGTCGTTTGACTTTGAATATAAGAGAGGTATCGTCTGCAAACAATACTATATCATGGTGGGTCTTTACGAGGTATGGCAAGTCATTTATGTAGATAAGGAATAGGAAAGGTCCCAATATTGATCCCTGCGGTACACCCATCGAGACCACTGATCCTGGAGATCGCTGTCCATTCACATCGACCCTTTGTATTCTACCATATAGATAAGATTTTAGCAAATTCAGTGCCGATCCTCTAACTCCATAGTAGTGCAGTTTCCTGATTAATGTTTCATGACATACGCAGTCGAAGGCCTTGGACAAATCGCAAAAAATACCTAAGGCATCCTGTGACTCTTCCCAGGCATCGAATATATGTTTAGTTAGCTCAACAGCCGCGTCGGTTGTCGAGCGACCCCGCGTAAAACCAAATTGCTTATTATGCATTAAATTGTTTGCATTAAAATGTCTTATTAATTGGGACAAAACTAATTTTTCAAAAATTTTACTAAATGTTGGCAGCACAGATATTGGTCTAAAATTAGTGGGGTCAGAAGTGCTACCTGATTTAAATAAAGGAGTTATTTTACTATGTTTCATTAGATCAGGAAACTCACCGCAGTCAATACTGTTATTAAATACAACTACCAAGTCAGGCGCTATGACTTCTATTAGAGATTTGACAGCATGGACAGAGACTCCCCAGAGATCACCAGTTTTTTTGACATTAATTGATTTAAACGCCTTTATTACATCTGGGGTACTAACATACTCAAAATGAAGATTTCCACTACATTCTGAGGCGTTATCTTTTAACAATGTAACGGCAGACGAAGGTGAAGAATTTAATGTCTTTGTTGTGGATACTGGTATCTCAGTGAAAAATTTTTCAAATTCTGTTGCTACTTCTAAACTTGAATCTATAATTATGCCATCAATTTTTAGTTTAAGATCATTCATTTTGTGCTTTGATCTACCAGTTTCCACATTAATTAATTTCCATGTTGTTTTGATAATGTCCGAACTATTTGTAATTTTCTGGCTTATAAAATTACGTTTAGCTATATGACAATCTATTTTAAATTTCTTAGAATATTGTTTGACATGTTCCTTAAATTCATCACTCATATTAAACCGGCGTTCCTCATATAAAGCATACAGTGCTTGTCTACGTTTATGTAAGTCCTCAGTAGCCCACTCACTAAAAACTGATGTCCCACCAACCACGACCGATTTGGATGTAAAAATCGCATTATAATGTTTCATAAAAGTGTGAAAAAATGAATTGTACATTTCGTTTGGACTCATATCGGAAGACAGAAAGGGTAGCGCCTGGACTAGACTTTGCTTCATTCGTTCCATACGGCCCGTGGTTACTGGTACAATAGTTATTTGTTTCCTCAGGGTATTTCTTCTTAATGTCTCAAATACCATTAATTGACCTAAGTGATCTGATTCTAATTTACTGATTACACTTTTAGTGATTGGAACAATATTAGTGAAAATGTTATCTATACAGGTGGCGCTTGTAGCAGTGACTCTAGTAGGCTCCGTAAATATATGACTCAAATTACAAGATTTGAAAAGATTCAACAATCTGATACTTGTTGTTGAATTTTCTAAAATGTTTACATTGAAGTCTCCGCATATAAGTAATTTCTTACTAGAGAGTGATATTTTAAGTAGCACGGATTCCATTATGCTTTCAAAAAGGTCAAAATTACTTAATGGCGGCCTATACACACAGACAACAATAAATTGCTCTAATTCTACTGCACTTATTTCTATGGTCCGTTCAACAGACAAGGATACAATGTCCTTACGTTCCTTAAATTTTAATTTATTATGTAATATTATTAATGACCCACCATGTATGGAACTAAGTCTGGTGAACGAACTTCCCACCTGGTGGTTATTAAATTGAGGCATTAATTCATTATTTTTTAACCAATGTTCAGTTACACACAATATTTCAATATTATAATCATTCAAAAAGAGTTCAATCTGTAAGTCTTTTCCTCTAATAGACTGAATATTTTGGTGAACCAGGTGCATATATTTTCCATGATGGCAGTATCTTTCATTAAATTTATTAATAACTAAATTGCCAGAGTTTGAGTACTCCTTTGTCTTAAAATCTAATTTAAATGATTGGTTAAAACTGGAACCAATTCCAACTGTATATTGAACTGCTCAATAGGAGCAGAGTTATGTGCCAAATTCTTGGCAGAAATGTCAAATAAATAGGATAGTGACAAAGCTATTTGTCTTTTATAATAATTACAAAGGTAAAACTTACCTTTAGTCAATAAATTGTGTTTACCAACATATTTGTTAGTGTCAATTATGCTAAACTTACTACTATATGTACAGAGATTATGCAGAGCTATATTCAAATTATATCTAGTGTCATTTTCTGCCTTTGAAATCTGATGACAATAGGGGAATGTGAACATAATAATTTCTTTTACAGTTAATGTGTCCAATTTTTCAAAAAAATTAATTAAATTATGTTTGTTCACATTTCCTCTGTTACCCATAAGAATAAGCAGTGTTGTTTTAGAATGAATACTATTATCACTCATAATTTGATGTGACATATTATCAAGGCTACTATAAGGCAGACAATTGCTTATTGCGCTAAGCCCTGTTAAGTGATCGCTTAGATATGTGCCCATATTACTTCCAAACTCATCACAGTACATAATTACATTAGGTGTGTTCGTTTCTGAAGTGTGGAAGGAGCTATTATTATTTTGTTCTTGTGGAGGTACACTGGCACAAAGGTGTGGGTTCGATGGACCATCTGATAAATGACCACTCATTTGTTTACATAAACATGACTGGCCATTGGTCAGTGACTCAAACCGTTCCGAGTTATAATTAATTTGTGTTATTAAATCATCCATGGCTAATGAATATTCATTAATAACTTTTTTTGAATTTTCATTCATCCTATCTAAAGATTTTATTGAGTCCTCCAACTTATGAATTTTTAATTTCAATATCTGTGTGTCAGTTTCATATTTTGATCTACTATTTTTCAACTGAGCAGAATATATATCCAACTTATCCACTAAATTCACATTAATTTTGCTAAATCTCAAGTTCTTGAAAAACAATTTATTCCGTTTTGACAATGTTTGTGTTTTTTTTATGAATCTGTTCAGTCTAAGATATTTCTTTAGTTTATTACCGCTGCAATGTTCTAACCCTGATGTGTTACAATCATTGGTTAAATCTATAGTAACCACAGGATTATCAATTGCAGAGGTAGCCAACTTTGAGTCGGGCCCGACCAGTTCCTCGAATAAACTCTGAGTCTGAGCCTCTGCAGCTTTAGTTTGGGCTTCCTGTAGGTCGTAGATTTTTTCGTGGGCATCATGTAGCGCTCTCTCCAGTGAGTTAATGTCCTTCAAAGCCTCTTCATATGCAGCACCACACTCAGTAAACCGGTCTACCGTCTCCTGAAGCCGGGCCCGCTCAGAATTTACATCATTGTAATCACTTTCTAAGGAACATAAATCTTTTTTTAACTTATCTCTGCTATCAAGTACTAATAATAGTTCCTTCTCACTGTCCTCTCTCTCACCAAGCAATTGAGCACACAATTCCTTGGATGTTTTTAGTTCAAGCAAGGTAAGTTGAAGTTTATCAGTTTCCTGCTGGCGAGCCGCAGCAGCTGCTCTGCGAGTTAGCATTATTGTTTTTCTTTAGTTAAGCACAAAAACAAAACAAGGAATTGCTTACTCAAACTAAGCGAAATTACAGTTAGGTACTTACATGAAATTCTGGCGTCTCACTATGCCCATACACTGCCTTTCAATACAATTCTGTACAATGATTTACGCCTTGTTATACACACAATTAGACAAATAATTAATAAAGCAAGCAAATAGGACTGCGAAACGAACACAGATTTCAAATCCAGGCTCCAACGTACAAACGTCCGTTGACAGCTTCAAATACACGAGTGCCCGGGCACTGTACTAAGGAATTATATATTAAACTAACACTGGTGTCGCTTATTTACTCTATTTTCACCATTCGAATTTACTTTTAATCGTAAAATATTAATTATTATATTAAAATTAATCAGCTGATACAACTTTGACGTTTGACGTTGGCGAGTGTTGCCACAGAAAAAATCTTGTTTTAATATCGGTGGTTACGCTGCATAAGACATAAATTAAACGACGTAATTAGAATAGTGCGTTCACTCGTCGTTACTACAGATCACATTAGATATTCAATGTACAATAAACTTAAATAAAACATGATTTCAGCGAGGATCTAGTCCCAGTCACAAACCGTCGCTGCCTGTGCGAACTCGCGAAGCAAATTGGATTTACTGATTCTGTGGAGGATTCCTATACCGTCCAGGAGTGCTTACCTATCTTCAGGCATTTGGTGAGTCTGCCACGTTTAAGATCGATTCAGCTAAGGCGTTCAGGACATCAGGATCGTCTTCTGTAACAATGTATATATACAGACAATGTATACTTATGTAAACAAGCTTACGGCCTGCCGGGTGTTAAGCAGACACCGCAGCCCACGGGAGCCTACAATTCCAGAGGAATCACAAGCCCGTTGCCGGCCCTATTGACTTGAGGGTTCGTCGTGGTGACAGCTAGAGTCATATGCAGGTCGCTCACTCTCAACTCAACAGAATGTTGAATATGTTAGTACCCCAGATGTAATAAAGGCGTTTAAATCAATTAATGTCAAAAAAACTGGTGATCTCTGGGGAGTCTCTGTCCATGCTGTCAAATCTCTAATAGAAGTCATAGCGCCTGACTTGGTAGTTGTATTTAATAACAGTATTGACTGCGGTGAGTTTCCTGATCTAATGAAACATAGTAAAATAACTCCTTTATTTAAATCAGGTAGCACTTCTGACCCCACTAATTTTAGACCAATATCTGTGCTACCAACATTTAGTAAAATTTTTGAAAAATTAGTTTTGTCCCAATTAATAAGACATTTTAATGCAAACAATTTAATGCATAATAAGCAATTTGGTTTTACGCGGGGTCGCTCGACAACCGACGCGGCTGTTGAGCTAACTAAACATATATTCGATGCCTGGGAAGAGTCACAGGATGCCTTAGGTATTTTTTGCGATTTGTCCAAGGCCTTCGACTGCGTATGTCATGAAACATTAATCAGAAAACTGCACTACTATGGAGTTAGAGGATCGGCACTGAATTTGTTAAAATCTTATCTATATGGTAGAATACAAAGGGTCGATGTGAATGGACAGCGATCTCCAGGATCAGTGGTCT
Source organism: Notocelia uddmanniana (assembly GCA_905163555.1). Classification (NCBI taxonomy): domain Eukaryota; kingdom Metazoa; phylum Arthropoda; class Insecta; order Lepidoptera; family Tortricidae; genus Notocelia; species Notocelia uddmanniana. Next base: position 19,967,242 of record LR991061.1, on the reverse strand, counting down.
CGATGGGTGTACCGCAGGGATCAATATTGGGACCATTCCTATTCCTTATCTACATAAATGACTTGCCATACCTCGTAAAGACCCACCATGATATAGTATTGTTTGCAGACGATACCTCTCTTATATTCAAAGTCAAACGACAGCAACAAGCTAATATAGATATAAACAATGCTATTTCTAAAGTAGTTAATTGGTTCAATGTCAACAATTTATTGTTAAATGAGAAAAAGACCAAATGTATCAAGTTTGTCACGACTAACGTTAAGCACAATCAAACAAGTGTCATTGTGAAAGATGAGGAATTGGAACTAGTGGATAGTACAGTTTTTCTTGGATTAACATTAGATTCCAAACTCCAATGGGGTCCCCATATTGCTAATCTCTCGAATAGACTGAGTTCTGCAGCTTTTGCCGTGAGCAAGATCCGCCAACTGACAGACGTGAAGACAGCTCGATTAGTATATTTTAGTTACTTCCACAGTATTATGTCGTATGGTATTTTACTATGGGGCAGTGCTTCAGATATTAATACCATTTTTGTTCTGCAGAAGAGGGCTATTCGAGCAATATATAAAATGAACCATAGAGACTCACTTAGAGATAAGTTCAAGAACATTAATGTAATGACATTGCATTGTCAATACATCTATGATAATATTGTGTATGTACATAAAAACATTGTAAATTTCAGGAAGAACTGTGACATACATAATATTAATACTCGAAATAAACACAAACTCGCAGTGCCCACCACTCGCCTACAGAAAATTAGAAAATCATTCATGGGTAATGGTGTGAAGTTTTATAATAAGCTTCCAAGAAATGTAACTGAATTATCTATTAATAAATTTAAAAATTATGTAAAGCGTCAACTCATATCGAAAGCATATTATAGCACACATGACTACATGAATGATAAAACACCGTGGGATTAATTGTGACTGAAATATTAATGAATTAATCATTATGGCGTTAGATATTAATATGATCTTTTTTTTTTGATATTTTGATTTTATTCTAGAAACTGTCTAGATTTCTATTTTTTATATATTTTTTATTATTATTATTATTTATGTTTTGACGATCCTATTGTGAATTTTACTACAAAATAATTTCTTACTTTGACATGTCTACAACAATACAATATTTATTTTGAAGAATAATAATAGCATCAATAAATTGCTCTAAATAATTAATTAATATATATGTTAATACATGTTATAACTGACGATTCGAAAGTGCTTGTTGCTAGGCCTATTTGAATAAAGAATATTTTGACTTTGACTTTGACACAGCTGGCGACCTTACCACCAGAAACACAACACGACATACACTCTTTTTTTACACTCTTGCCAGAGCGGTCGTGGCCGTCATGCTGTGGGTGGCGAGCTTGGCTCACGTGACAACTTGCCACGTGGCCTCGTGCTCTCAACTGTGCCCTGTACCACAAGCCGTTCGATAGACAGAACTCCACTGACTCCACTCCGTGACACTTCGCCGAAGAATGCCAGAATCCTTAGCTTAACACCGTAGGGGACAGACGCTCCTTTACGAGTTTAAGGAGCTCTTGAAGAATTAATACATCATCATCCTAGCGTTATTCCCAGTACAATTGCATCCTGAAGGATGCCTGGTGTCCGCTACCTAATCCCAAGAATTGGCGTAGGCACTAGTTTTTACGAAAGCGACTGCCATCTGACCTTCCAACCCAAGGGGGAAACTAGACCTTTTTGGGGATTAAGCTTGTCAAGTGAGTGGGCAACTTGACTGTTAGAAGGTCTCAAGCCGCCTGAAGGCCTCTAACTTGGCTTAACGACTGCTATAATATATTCTGTTAAATGTGTGGAGCTAGGTTGAGTGTAATAGCGTAGTGTGTACCTATACCTGCTTAGTAGTTATGTCTCAGTGGGAACTAAAGTAGTGTCTCAGTGGGAGTAAATGCATGTTTAGCAGCTAAGTATAGTCTGACAATAAAGAGTAGAAATTAAATAAAATGGAACTAACATAGAACGTTACATGGCAGCACCAGGTGTCATGTCAAAGTTGTCAAATACTGGTCCGTAAATAAACATTGAATTGCTGCTGGTAAGTATTATCGTTGCTTACCCAGTTTTTGTTCGACGAAAATATCTAAATAAAGTGAAAATTAATAAAACAATTCATAGTGAAGCACGGGAAGAAAAATATCGGTGCTTTTGACGTGATTATCCGAATTTCAAGCTGGAAAGTTATTGCTAGATTTAGAAGAATTTTACAAATGAACTGCTAATATGACGGGTACGTACTACTAAAAATTTTATTTCATATTTATGAATCGAGGCAAAGATGTACAGCTATTGACTTAATAATCATTATTTGGATGTAATTTCGCTATTGTAAATAATTTGAGATTAGGTAAATAATGTTCGATCTTGAAATGTCATATAGCGTAAATGCCACTTCTTGATATTTTACTAGACGGTCACATAAAAAAAGCAAATGAGTCGAAAAAATAATCTTTATATTATTTGTACAGTTTGCAACTTTATTATCAGTGTAAAACGATTTAGTATATATACCCTGTTAAGATTAAATATTACTAAATAATGAGGATCTACAATACTAAATAGTTAAACTTGTACATAGATACTAATCTGATACCCAAATAACTTTGAGTACTTACTACTTATTGATTTGATCATAAATATGTATAAAACTTTAAAATGTGCATTGTTTCAGGGAAGTCAGTAGTGTAAAGAAAATAGTGAATAAAAAAGTTCGTAAGAATAACGGCAAATTTGGAACGCACAGAAAAGGGCGTCCTCAAAAACAATAAGATGACTTTGATATGTGACTTTTTGATTAGTAAATTGGACGAAATCAATAAAAGATCATATTTTATTTTCATTTTCGTGTTTATTTTTATGACTAACGTTTATATTACTATAAAATATTGAATATACGTATTGTACTATATTATTTTGTATTTAATTATTATCATAAGCAAGTATCAATCGAATCCTAGTATAAATGTTGCCCGTTAAAGCACAGTGGCGACCTCAATTAATTTCTTCTTTTTATTGTCAGACCTTGCACTGTTATGTTTTCTGATTGTACATTTACTTCTGTTTGTTTCTCCTAAACAAATAAATAAATAACACCGCATTTCAAAAGCGTCTAATCTGCGCTTCTAAGTCCTCTTAGAGTTTAGGTCTCCGCGGCATAGAGAAATATGAGTTTTCTCAAACATGCGCCTAAGTGTATGCGTTAATGTCACGAAAAGAAGACATGAAGTTTCTTGTTTATGGCTCCCTAAATTGGCCAAGAAGTAATGTGTGCAGCAAGTATGAAATAAAAACATTATGTCCCGCTGCTCTAACTTATTCAATTTTCTTAGTAACATTAAATGACAAAGGAAACATTACATACAGGCAACCGCTACTAGACTGTAAGCATACTTCCGACATTATTTCGGCTCATCGAGCGACATGTTTCGGATTTATCGAGCGGCTTGTTTCGGACAGCGACATGTTTCGGATTCATCGAGCGACGTTTCGGATTCATAAATATTACTTTCAACACTATTTAGTGCAGTATAATACAATTTTTAGTTTATTTATGTAGGTAATGTAGTTTTTTTAATAATTTTCCTTTTTTTTTAGTTTCCTGTTTGTTTTATTTTAATTTTTTTGTTTTTTTTTTTTTTTGTTTTATTTGTTTGTTTTCTAGACCAGAACAGGGATTGCAGGACTCGTTTTTTTCCTCCAAGCTCGTCCAGCAATCCCTTACTTAAACTGACATTTTCCACAGCAAGCGGACACGATCAGGCGCGAGACGCGCTTCGTGCGAGCGCTGCACCTGAGCACGCGCGTCAAGGTGCCGCTCCCGCACATGCTGGCCGTCGTGGTGAAGGACCAGGCCAACCAGCTGCAGATGCTCACACAGGTCGCTCGCTACATAACCTCGAGTATGATGTATGTACAGTACTGCACCCGAGCACGCGCGTCAAGGTGCCGCTCCCGCACATGCTGGCCGTCGTGGTGAAGGACCAGGCCAACCAGCTGCAGATGCTCACACAGGTCGCTCGCTACATAACCTCGAGTATGATGTATGTACAGTACTGCACCCGAGCACGCGCGTCAAGGTGCCGCTCCCGCACATGCTGGCCGTCGTGGTGAAGGACCAGGCCAACCAGCTGCAGATGCTCACACAGGTCGCTCGCTACATAACCTCGAGTATGATGTATGTACAGTACTGCACCCGAGCACGCGCGTCAAGGTGCCGCTCCCGCACATGCTGGCCGTCGTGGTGAAGGACCAGGCCAACCAGCTGCAGATGCTCACACAGGTCGCTCGCTACATAACCTCGAGTATGATGTATGTACAGTACTGCACCCGAGCACGCGCGTCAAGGTGCCGCTCCCGCACATGCTGGCCGTCGTGGTGAAGGATTTTCTGTTTGCAGGGCACGGCGGACATCATCCTGGACTCGTGCGTGGACTACTGGAACGGGCGCGACCTGACGCCCGTGTCGCCGTCCGACCGCAAGAAGATCATCGACTTCTACCAGCGCAACTCGCTCACGGCCTACTGCACTGCGTTCGCTTACAAGTATACCTGCTTCAAATCATTTTAATTGAACTAATTGTTTCTAATTAGTCCGTTCAAGAAACAACTTTACTGTACAGCAACAAGGTTCAAAATATAATGGCAGTTTAATGTCCAACAAGTATATATTATTATTTCAACTGTACACTTCTTAAACATTATACTGAATAAAATAGCTTTGTACTTACACGACTTAGTAAAGAAACATGACTAAAATATACCGAATGATGAAAACCTATTCAAATATCTCAAAAACTACAACTTAGAAAAGTTGAAAAACCCTGACATTTTCATTTCAAAGCTCAATATCTCAAAAAGGGTTGAACAGATTTTCATGAAACACGGCTAAGAACACTCGGGATAAAATTATCTATGACACAAAAAAAAACTAAACGAAAATCGGTTCATCAATGACGATCGTTCCATAGTCCAAACAAAGGTGCGTTTGGCGAAAACGCACCTTGACGCCCCCTAATAAAACTTTGAAGACTTATAATATTATTATGTAATTATTTATTCTTATGTGTTACTTTTTTCACCATTAGATTATTTTTCGAGATTTAGATCCTTTCGAGAAAATGTTTTTCTAATTTTATTGGATGTGATCATCCCCATATACAGGCGTCCCACGGCTATGTCACATGGAGGGAAAGTACATTGACTATTGTAGATGGAACATTTTACTGAAAGAAGACATTATTTTAATTAAAAAAATAATTTAAACTGCATTCATAGATTTTTTAATTAATACATGGTAGAACCAGGAACCGAACCCGCTACACAAGAAAAAAATAGCCTGTAGCTTTATCATGCCGATCGAAAGACTTTGTCATAAGAATAATTTTTTGCTAAATAACATAGTGTCAGAAATAAAAGGAAGACCACGAATTTTAACATTTCTCATTCAAAATTAATCAATTTCATTTATCAAATGCTCAAAATGAGATTGAATACAAAGTCGCTCTCTTTTGATTATTTCGCGCTCCCTGTCGATTGTTTGATCATGTTGTGGTGGATATTTAGAATAATACGTCTAAGTTCTGCTTGTAGGTCATGGACAATTTCATACTGGTTTTTGTAAACTATTTTTTTACATAACCCCATAAAAAAATGACAGGTTTTCAGTTTTCTGAACAAAATTTCACATCAAATGTATGAGTATTACTCGGAGACTATAAGCACTACAATTATGAAATTGGGTAGGAAGGTTTATTCTCTGCTACAGAAAAGTGATGTCTGATATGAGTGATGTGAGATTACGGAAAAATATTAAATTGGGGTATCTATGGATAGGCCCTTAAAAATGATATAGAGGTTTCTAAAAAACTTTTCCATTTAAGTCACCCTTTGGTGAGATATTATAGTAGCTGTCAGTCTTAAAAGGTGCCCCCCCCCCCCCTCTAATTTCCAAACTATGAAACAAAAATTGAGGTGGTGTACATTAATATATACTTTCAACGATTTTTGGGTTGAATTACATAGGTCTAACGGTTTTAGAATTATCGCAGAAAAACTGTCTTGCAAAACAACAATACGTTAGTGCCGTGAGTTCCCAATGAATATACGACCTTTTTTAATTCAATGTATTGCATAGTCGTTTTAAATGTGGTGTAGGTGTCTGTAACGAAACCTCCGACACGCACTTGGCCGGTTTTTTTTAAGTTGCTACTTTTGCAATAAGATTACAGTTTAGGCTAGAATATATTATATGCTTTAATTGTTAGCAAAGGACATTATATTAGTACAAAGCCTTTGTTTTAGAGAGGAAAGAGTCGACTTTACACATTACGCAGTCATGTATTCTGAGTATTTTGTAATGTAAACCTCTAATGCTGATATAGTTTATCTCGTTTTGTTTTTTCATACTAGACCGCTGACCCGCGGCATATCGCCCTCCCTGTCGCGCATGTACCTGGAGCTGCCCGCGGACAGTCGGCAACTGTACGCCCCGCACTCCCAGCAGTGGGCGGACGCGCCCGCTCTGCACTTCCATTCTACTGGTGAGTGTTCTCTCACACTAGCCCAGCCCGCTGGGCGCCCCAGGTACCTGGAGCTGCCAGCTGACAGTCGGCTATTAACTATTACTGAGATAGAGTTTTGTTCAGAAGCTTCTTATCCAATTGTAGCTTTCTAATCTTAGATTCTTTGTTAATTCTTATTGTATATGATGATTTACTATGTGAGATGTGCAATAAAGAGTATTTCTATTGTTTTGTAAGAAGACAAATAGACATTTAGAATTTAATTGTTATTTTACAGATTCTTTATTATTTAACGAAGTGACAGATGACGACGTCAGCGACGCTGATGGCTATTTCGACATGCAATGCAATCAGGTACCTGCATAGTACAATAATGCTCTAAGCCAATATGAAGCTAAACGTACGTTTGTCTGTCGAGTCACAGCAGAACTGTAATTGCAATATATAATTTCATAAGTCTATAAGTTCATAACCAACAAAGCTCTCCAGCACTCAAATATGTCGTAAAATACATGAAAGAAACATCATTTTCACTTTTACTACGTTGCCAGGTATTCATAGGCATGGTAACAATGCAATACCAAGCTCAGTCCGACATGGTGGAACTGATCGAGCGGCTAGAGCGTGCCTGTATTCGTTTCGTCCACTTCAGCAAAGAAAACGAGCTGCGATCACGAGTCTTTAGTGAGAAGATGGGCCTCGAGTCTGGGTGGAACTGCCACATCTCGCTCATCAGCGGCGAGGTGCCCAGGTAAAATAAACCTTATTCACCTGTTGCAGAGTTGCTATTCAAGCGCAGGTTTATGATAGTTAATCTAACTAGCGACACCTTCTGTAAGGAATCGTAACCCTCAAGTTATTTTTCTTACTGATAATAAATGGCGCGCTCTGGGTTATGTCGCATACCGATATCTCATCGTAGGATTAAAAGTAAAGTTACTACAAAAAAAAAAACAAATCCTTGTCTGTCAGATAATTTTTAGCATTCCTACCTAGTGCAAGACTTTATCGTGGCTCGTATAAGCGTGTTATAGTTTACCCGTTTACGACTAAGTTTTCATCTTTCGACTTAGGGGAACAGAATTAACATTTCGTTAGTCAGGAAAGGACATTTCATTCCCGAATTAAAGCGATTGCATGTCAAGATGTATTCTAGAGTGTAATCATCAGACTCCAGCGGACAATGCCCCGTTTATGAACTGGTCTTCTCTTATTTGATATGCCAGCCTATTGCATACTAAATAATTAAGTTTCTCATAACTCATATCAGAATATTACAGGATGTAGAAGATATCAGTTCAAAAACTTGAGATAATACACTCGTCACCCTTTAATTAGTAAAATTAGTTCCTAAGTCAATTACTGGGTCGCAGAGGCATCAATAAGAAAACTTGTAGGTGTTTCTCATCAGAGAAGACTTGAGAGTAAATATTAACATATATAACGTTTGTTTGTGCTCTAACAAACATTGGGCTTCAAATTAATATCTGCCACCTCATCCAACACACAAAAACAGACAAAATTAGACCTTACTGTCCTTTAAGTTCAATTTACTAGCAGTTATACTTTCTAGATGTGCTAGTTTTTGAGTGTGTACGGATTGTAAGTATATATTAATCAGTGTTTTATGTTTTACTTGATTTATTTGGCTTTGATAAGTGGCTAGAAAATAAATAATAATACTTTTACGTGATTTCAGCGAATGAAAAAAACATAGAAGCGACCAACTAGCGTCGCAAAATGACACCATCAAATTTGTGTCCACTAAGGCGGGGCGTCAAAATTGTGTCCAACGGCTGTCTAGTTAGAACATGGCGGCGCAACGTAACAGTAGTATTAACTGAGATCACAAAAATAAACAATATGCCTTTTTGTGCAGTGAAGTGGTGCGTTAATCACTCTAGATAACTTAAAAAAAGATGGAATCACTTTTCATATGTAAGTAAAGCGGTAAACATATTTGTTTATTTTATTTGTCGGAACCGATTTTGTATAGGGATGGTGTTATGCCACCTTACATCATCAAAATGTTAATCGGTGAATGAAAAGGTACCTAAGATACCTATTAAACATTTTAATTTGTTGAGATACATGCTTTCATGCACATAACTAATTTGTGTATGAAAGCATGTATCTTAACAAATTAAAATGTTCGAAAAAGGTAAACTAATTCCATAATAAATAAATATTAGGGGACATTTGGTACAATTACAACTAGACTATTGATTCTAAATAGACTATATAACTATATGAGGGAAGCGGGAAATTAATATATTTTTAACAAGAACTAAAACCGAAATAAAAATAAAAGAATAAGTGTGTAACTACGCTATACATACAATATATACAATTACGAGTAATATATATACAATTACGAGTAATATCAACTACTCAAATTTGTGGATTTAAAGAGCCCAAACTCGGTATGATTGTGTTAACTTATTACAGAGTTCCTATGACCACTTTCCGGTTCCATCATCAGATCAGCTCGATAATAATATTATCATAATATTGCATTGTCACTGAATTTACATATATGCAGTAAGCTCATTCCTCCATACAAACGTAGTTTAGCTCTCATTTTAAAATGCCATTCTAGAATAACATGAAACTTTGTATACACAATGGAATCCGGAATATCTAGGTCGGAAATTGGTTTCTGTTGATTGAAATTATACCTAATGGAGAAACAATACAGCAATTATTAAGTTTTTCATAAAAGACGTAAAAAAACTCAAATATTCGCTGTATTTTGTTCTATTACAATTTCTTGCAACAGAAACTAATTTCCGACCTAGATATGGCGGCTCCCATTGTGTATACAACGTTTCATGTTATTTCAGCAAGGGGTTTAAAATGAGAACGAAACTACGTTTGTATGGAGAATCGAGTTCAGCCGAGCGTACTAACGTCAAATATTAGCTCAATCGGAAATCGAGAAGAGGGTCTAATTTAGCTTCTAATATTTGACCCACACGAACAAAAAAGACATAAGTTACTGACACGGCAAATTAAATAAAAGTTTGTAAAAAAAGAGTTAACGTACGTATGTAAAATGTTTGCGTTGTCTGAATATACTGTAAAAGTTTCGATTACGAGTGGTTGCTGTTCTCTATGTCTAACAGTGTTTAGCAAGCTATAAATTATGTACATGGTCGTCCAATATGCATAGTATAAGTCTGGTACGGCTTAATTAGCGACTAGTTAGATTTTCGTAAGTTTATCCTATGATATTTAAAAATAAAATAAAGCTTAAATTCAAATTTAAATAATACGGCGGTTTTGCGTATGTAGATGTCTTTTTGTTGCATGCAACCATCCACCCGCTAAGCGTTGTCGTTGTCGCCGCCATTTTGACACATAAAACGTCAGCGCTAGGATACCAAACACAGCCAGCCATTTTGAAATTTACCTATAACGTTTGTTTGTTTTGGGTAATAGAAAATCGGCTGACATTTTTGGCAATTCTTATTGGTACAACACCGCGCGTGCGTATTACGAATAAATGCCCCGTTTCAAAGTGGACTTTTGTAGGAAGCTCGCCTTCTATGCTTTTTTCGTTCACTGCGTGAAGTAAATATTGTTCACAGAGTTAAAGTTGATTTTATAGCACATTTGCCGCCCCCCATCTATTATTGCGTACATATGTAACATCTTGCGTGTCAGTGCAGTGGCACTGAATACTTAGGTTAACTACCGCTTCCGTCTTGCTTTAACCTTTTCAGCGCTCTGTCAAATACAAACGCTGTCACTCACACGCTATAACATAGGAACGTCAAGCGCGGACTTAAACTTTATAGAAATGTATGTAGGTTGATATCGCATTGGCTGCCATGACGGATATATGCGTCGTTGGCGTCGAAAAGGTTAATAGTTTGTACTTAAGCGCTAAAGCGAGACCAAATATATTGCAAGAGAATAAACTAATATTTACATCAATTTATCAAAGCCAAATAATGATATTTTTTTCTTCTGCAGGTCTGTTAAAGTTTAATGTTTAGTGAGTTTTTGCTTACTTGGCGACGCAGGCAATAATGCAACTGAAAATAACCTTGGACGACGTCTTACCTGACGTCAAGTTGATTCTTACATTTTACAGTAAGTTTCTTCCTACAGCATGATTTTCGGACCAATCATTCAATACGTATGTGACTCGGAAGTCGATTTTTATTTGGAACAATGTTCTTTTTTTTCTTGGATGTTCATAGAAGCATACCGATCATACCCTACCGGTCTTTTATCAATAACATTTCTGTATTTGGGTTGTACCTTGTTTCACAGACAGAAGTTTCATAGAATGTTTCCCATAATTTTCATTTCATAGAAAGTTTTTTTTTCAAAGGGTCGCAGTTCCAACCTAACCTACTTTTCTGGTAGACCTAAATGAGTTCTACAGAATGACTTAAAAAGGCTACCTAAAAAGTTAACTGGAACATAACGGGTTATACATAGCTAGCCAGTCTTACAGTTTTATTGCTTAAACCATCAACAAGAAAAGGTCGCGCACCTACGTAACAATCGAGTACAATATGTCAATGCAAGAACGTGATGTCATTCAAACCTGAAACCAGTGTAAACCAGATTGGTCCATGAATCATGTCTGTCAGCTGCGAAAGCTGAAGGGGTCCGTGTTGCAGCCGGGCCGCGTCGCCGCTGTCCTCGCAGACGCTCGCGCGCCCGCGGCCGCTCAACAGGGCTGTCGACACTTGTGACGCGGTCAGGCTCGGCTTTTATAATAGGTTTGTGTTTATGATGCTGACTATTGACTGCTAGGCAACCCTGCAACTGGCAGCTCCGTTACTAGGATTTCGTTGAAAGAAAACTTTCGGTCAGTTTCTGACAGAAGTTTGATTCGGGCGCACTCTGCGCACACACGCACGATTATGTCTTCAGTGAAGCCTATTCTGTTAGGGAGGGACAGCTGCCCCCATCTGCCCGTGCCTGGGTACGCCCATGTTCGCTGCCATTTTGTTCAGTAAGATTAGTATAGTTGCGTTTTAAGTTCGTTATCCTTGTCTCCTTGTAGAATAACTGACAACTTAGAAAAGTTGAAAACCCCCCGAAATTTTCATTTCAAAGTTCAGTATCTCAAAAGCGGCTGCTCCAATTTTGATGAAACATATCTAAGAACCATCGCTGGAAAACCTGCTTTCAAATAAAAATTTCCGTCAAGTGACGTCAGAAAGGGGATGGTTCTCTTCTCTTTGTCAATCCTTGTAAGTACCTACCAGTTGTACCCCATACCAGTGTATCAAATATTATGGATACATCTGAAGATAAAGTGCACATCACGTTGTGCCTGTTAGAAAGAAAGCGGTAATTTGGCTACACCAATCAATGCAGACATCCATAACTCTGATAAAATCATGATGTGCTTAGACCCGAGTTACTATACTACAAACAGCAACACGCTAAACTGACCACTATAGGACATCTTATCCCGTTTTAATAAAGTTTACAAAGCTCAGTTAACTGTGTTGTCGATGGTACTAGAATCCTGAACGCACTAGCAGTCAATTGTCAACATCTTTTTGTCTAACTCTTGTTTTACATTATTCATGTTTAGTACTTAAATAGAAGGTACTTCTTTTGATTGAAATATGAAAACGTTTTCAGTATAAGGTTTTTTCAACAGAGTCTTCTTACTTTTGTGGTTTTAGAAACACGAATAATGTATCATACCTATATTACATATAAGTGAGAAATGTAGTACTTATCTTCTTCGTATTGTTTTTTATGAACATCAAACTAAAGCACCTACTAGTGTTTTCCCTATCTTAGGACATTATTCTACCCTTGCACCTAAAGAGTTCCTCAGTTTCTAGCCTGCACGGCATGACTACTATTTATTTTCCACTAAGTTGGTTGCCGAGGACACCTACATTTATTGAAATTACAATGTTATCCCTTCTATGCACATTATTAAAAATGTATTGATCTTTTTGACGCACTTATTTGTGTAAGTAGGTACAACACCTATTCAGTCGTAGCATAGAGTCCCTCGATTTTGTTAACGCGTAATTTCCTCTTCAGTAGAAGCAATTTAGGCAGACTAATGGACGCATGCAACATTTGTTTGCGCATCTGTATGTGGCCTTTTAACACAACTAACAACACGACACTCATCGCTTGAACGAATAACGACTAATTGCATTATACGCCGCATCATTATTCTTTATTTTCGTTATTTAGAATTACAATTAAATGAAATTATGTAGATGACAAAGACTATTACAGTCATTATTAATATTTACTTATAATAAGCGCATTAAAAGTATATATATACTACCTCGTGTGTTCATAAGTTTTGAGACGAATATTGTTTTGAATAAATCAATTACAGAAAATATTCCTGTCAATGTTATTATTTTCATTAAATCACTGTACTGTAACTGATAAAAGAAAATAGAGTTTATTTAAATTGTTTTTCAATATTTATGATTTAAACCTTTGAATGCGGTGGTCTCTCTTAGGTGCGGCACGAAACGAAAAACGCCTTTTTCACTGTCAAGTTAATGTCTATGGTAGAAAGAAAGTTAAGGCAGCGGAACGACAAATTGTACACCGAAATGTCGATAGATGTTCCAACTACTGCACAGACAGTACTGCAACCTTATCAAATCACCCTACGATTTTCACGATACGGGCGATTATTACATATGAGGTAGCCTTTTCTTTTAATTTTGAATACTAGATGCTCAAACTATGCCTTAAAATTATCCATTTACTAGATGGACTATTGGAATCACTTGTTAAACTTTATTTGACACGTTTATTCATCAAAATAATTGTTTTTTTGACAAAATTTTAGACAAAACCGTAACAAAATTAAATTTTCATACGAGAACTGCTTTAAGAGAAATGTATAATAATAATAATAATTTATTGAACCATAAAGTTGTGTAACATGACAGTTTCAACCAATACGTTACAGCAATTCATATTATGCTAAATTGGTACTAAACTAAGGTATACTAATTAACATCCATACGTCTCTCTAACACTCTTTTCCATTCAGTTATCAGTCGCGCTATCCCTGTCACAAACACATCACACTGTATGTCTTGTATCAGTCAATAGAAGTAACTTTCTTCGAGCCTGGCTCTAAATACTCCTGATTAGTCTTTTTGGACAAAATTACCTTTTTTTGAACACACAATTTAGAGCTAAAAACCTGCCGTAAATACTACTCAAAAATAGTTACTCACAAATGAGCCACTGGAAGAGAAGCAAGATAATCTCTGATGAAAACTTTCATGTCTCGCGGGGTCATTATCTAGGTGTAGCCGACGCAATAAATGGCATCTAACATAACATATTGGAACGCAGTTTAAATAATACCCATTCGTCGCACTCCAGCGGGCATTTTGCGGGCACGTCATATGGTATGGTTTACAAAAAAAAACCTCTTAATTTACCGGTATACATACTTAGTATTTGTTACATATCTGTTATCATATATCAATCTTAAATTGTCTACATCATACGTCGTACTCGAGGGGGCGATATGCGCGCACGTCAGATGGTCAGGTTCACAAATAAATCAATCCATTTTCGAGTTGTCAGAATAACGTATTTGTACTTAGTATTTGTTACCTAGTATTTGAAATATGCAGTTCCAAATACCTTTGTAACTAATGCTGTACGTTAGGTAGGTGTCTATAGCGGTACCCGAACTAGCCGAGTATACTGACGCCATTCAATTTTAAATAACACGAGTAATATACCAATCATCATCCTCCTAGCGTTATTCCCAGTACAGTTGCATCCTGAAGAATGCCTGGGGTCCGCTGCCTAATCCCAAGAATTGGCGTAGGCACTAGTTTTTACGGAAGCGACTGCCATCTGACCTTCCAACCCGAGGGGGAAACCGACCTTATTGGGAATAGGCTTGTCAAGTGAGTGGGCAACTTGACTGTTAGAAGTTCTCAAGCCGCCCGGAGGCCTATAGGCCTATACGAGTAATATACCAATATAAGATTGAATTACAGATATTTATTTTCATATATTAAGTGGCCACATAAATAGGCTTATCGCTTTAGAGAGTCTTTACACATTATTTATTTATTTATAGAAAAACCAACAGCAATAAAACTAAGTAACTTTATTATTAGTTACAGCAAAGCCAATTACAGGACATTATGTAGGCAATTTGAGATTGATATATGATAACAGGTATGTAACAAATACTAAGACCACGTAAGTGTTTTGGTGTCAAACTGTTAACTTACGTGTGAACAAATGATTATGATACAAGTATGTATACTAGTAAATCAAGAGGTTTTTTGTAAACCATACCATATGACGTACTAGATATGAGCGCCGATGGGCATTTTGCCGGCGGCGGCGCGCCGGTCAAAATTGATCAGCGGCGGCGGCGTCGGCGGCGTGACCTTGTAAAAACCGTAGGTTTAAACAAACCCGACTAAACCCTACGTATTTACATGAAGGCGCGAAATTTTCATTTTTTTAACCTATTTGATGTCGGACAAGCCTATCGACGTCGTTTTTACTGTGTCACAACTGCAGACACGCCGATTGAAATCGATGTTCTTGGTTTTTTGTCATTTCTTAGTAAATAGTTGCTTACGCGACACGCCGATTGATATACATGTGCAATGTTTTATCCCGTCCTAGTTGCTTAGGTACGCATGGCAGTCCACACATTGCGTATTGCAAGTTTGTGTTCTGCTGTAGGTTACATCTAAGTGCCAGCTTGACGATGGAGTAGACAGCAAGGCAGTTGCTGCCTTCAGGAAACTTTGTGCCTGAAGGTTCCGGTCACATGACAAAGCTCCAAATCAAGATTTCTGTATGTAAGCATGGCAATAATTATGACCAAGCTCCTGGATGCCTTCGAAAAGTGGTGTCTCTAACGCAAGCACTCGCGTATTAGGGTGGATGGGTCGGTCGGACCAGCTAATTAAGTGTGCCGGTTTGTGACCATTTATTTATTTAATCATATGGCGATATTGTCAAATAGGCAAAAGTACAGAGCTATAATTTTATAAGGCAGCAACCACATTTCGCAACCATTGAACAGCGTCAGGCGTCAAGTCCATGAGATCTTCGGGGATTCCTGAGTAGCATCGAAGAGGGCACCACAGGATGATGAGGTCCATGGTCTGATCCTCCATACCGCAATCGAAGAGAGCGGATCACTCCATCCCCATTAGTGTCTGAAGAAATTGCATCGCCCGTGCCCAGTTCTCAAGCAGTTCAAACGGCACCACAGCTTCCTTGGAAGAAGTGTTCCCTTACACTCCAACGTTGGTTCAATAGACTCTGAAAAAAATCCGTTGGTTTGCTTCATCCATTCTTGATTGCATAGCTGCTGCATATCGAAGGAACTTTGAGTCAGCATTGCTGCTGCTTCGTATGCAGGACGCCGTGACTTGAGTCTCGCTGCGGGCGGGTCAGTGAGCTCCTGGTGTAGTGGAAGTGTGGGGCATGCGCTGACCTTTTCTGCCTCTCCCAGAAGTGCGTGTTTTCTTCTTAAGTGCTGTGGTGGGATTTGTCTGAGGAATGGGAGCCAGTGGCATGGAGTATACTTAATTGTACCAGAAATGCATCTCATGGTGGCGTTAAGCTTTGTGTCTACTTTTTGCACGTGTGGGCTCTGAAGACAGGCTGATGCACAGTACTCTGCAGGTGAGTATACAAGGATACGAGCCATTGTGTGGAGGCAGTCTGCAGATGCTCCCCGTGAGGTCCCACACAACTTGTGTAGAAAGTTGTTCCTAGTCGAAACCATCAAAAACATTTTGCTGAGGTGTTTCTTGTAGCTCAAAGTCCTATCCAGTGTGACGCCAAGATATTTTGGGAGGGGATTGTATGGAAGCTCTGCCCTTAAAGTTTAACGTTTGGCTGGCAGTTAGCAAAATAGTTGCTGAGGTGGAAGCACGATACCTCGGTTTTGCTGGTGCTAGGAATTAATCTCCACTTCCTGAAGAACTGCTCCAGGACCTTCACATCTGCGGTCAGTGTCTTTTCAGTTTTGCCAAACACACTATCCTGAGCCACTAGGGCGATATCATCCGCGTAGATGAACTTTCTAGATGTAGTCGCCGGCAAGTTACGCCCAGGGTATGTATATAATACGCGGTAACGTAAGCGATTGCGATGATCTATGAAATTTGGCCAAAAACGCACCTTAATGACTCCTTTATTTCCTTGTTAGTACTGAACCCTAAAAATAAACAATCCTACCGTAACCTTAAAATATTAAACTCCAAACTAGTATCGCGATCAATGAAATGAATAAGCTACAGTATCCGAAACGAGCGCGAGACAGAGATCGGCGCGCCGATGGCCCTGTGTCGGTGGCGGCGGCGTGGGATTGGTTGCCGGCGGCGGCGGCGCTCATGTCTATGACGTACCCGCGAAATGCCCGCTGGAGTGCGACGTATGATAATACCTATGTATGTTTATTAATGAAACTATTGTCAAGTAAAATTAACAATATGTTTGTAGGTATACTCGTATATAAAAATAAATTAAATAATTGAGAAAACATCGAGTATTTAGCCGTCTCAAAACTTGAACACACGAGGTAAAAGGGATCTTAAAACGTACTTGACTTGTCTATGTAGCTATAATAAAATTGCTTACGTTAATTAGATGTTGATATTACTATAATAACATGTATAATCACTAGCACTGAAATATGTAGATGATCGTCCACAGCTTGTATATTTATTTGAGTATTCATCTGAAAATTAATATGCAGAACCAAGTGACTTTTTTAATTAATCCGAATATATTACCGATATGAAAATTAATTTGATTAGCTGACTGGCTGAACCTTACAATTCTATATCTAAATAAACCAGCACTTATTAAGTACCTAAGTAAGCTGGCCATCAATATGCTCACAATATCCAAAATATTAAGAGTATACTATTTACCTACTTACATTCAGAGCGTGTGATTATACTGTCAAATTCAAACTTATATTTTAGTTGTAATTTTTGTGGGTACAGTCAGAAATAGACTAATGGATTATAAAGAAGCATAATCGTATATTCAGTTCGCCATCTGAAAGTTTTGCTCTAAACACGGAAAACATTTTCTGTGTACCTCGCTTTTAGGTCGCAACACTTATGTCTATACATTCATTAGTTTCATTACACTTGATGTATATCTAATTCTGTTTGTACCGACGAAACAATACTTACCTGGCCATTTCTATTGCCTTAATATTATCTAACACGTACCAATGTTACTAGCAATAATATGGCGGCGTCGAAAGCACTATCAATGTCCGCTCCAGGAGCTATAAACCTGGACCATACCACCGTCAAATTCGACAGCGAGATCAAGAAGGCCAGGCACTCCATCACCACCCACACTGGGCTAAAGGTATGTGGTTGCACATATGTCGAGAACACACGGTACTTATACAGGATGAAATTTTATTGATTCTTCAAATTTTCACAGTGGATTCCTTAGCGAAAAATAAAAAGTACGTGTTTTTTCTTTTACTATCTTTCAGTACTAAAATATTGAGACAGAGCAGCTGAAATATATCCTGAAACACCATGTGTTCGTGGATAACGCGGTGACGCATTTTGCGGGAGGTGTTGATAACACTCGCCCCTCCCCCACGTTGAAACGCCGAGACAAACTTACGCGTCGAAACAAGGATTTTTTAATGAAATCTAGTAAAAAAAAAAAGCATACGTTACAAATTTTCCTGCCCCGTGCATGCAGTGCATGTAGGAAAATATTACTACCGATTCGTAAACATTGTTGTGTCGCGTTCGCGATCGCGCGTCTTTACGAGAGATACAACACGGAAGTGCAGGACCGCTCACGCAGAAATGCGCGTGCGACTCATTTGCAATTTTGGTCGAGATAAGATAGGTGAGCGCACCCCTCCCCCCGCACCGCTAACCCCGAGCGTCATTCAGCTCCCGATTATCCACACGTTACTTATTATGTATACGGACATCACATTTTATTGTGAAAATTTTACCTATGTTTTTTTTTTCAGATATGGCATCATCCTAATGTCTGGGAAAAATTTGAACAGTCAATAAAATTTCATCCTCTATAAATTTTGCACCTTAATCCAACAGGCTTAAGTACCTAGATTTACATGTACATAAATTTTTGAACCATTTATAACAAGCTTAACTCCATAACATTGTGATAGAGATTAAGAGACGCCGTTTAAAATGTAGGAAAGTGGTGCATTGCGTAATAATTAGTTTTGAAACCACAAAATAAAGAAAACATTTTTTATCATTGAAATGTATATTTGTCATTCCTTTATTATATTCGATCTAAAAATAATTAAAAGTAGGGTTCTAGGCCACCAGCGTTAGTTTGCGTTGCGACCACCTGAAGGACAAGGTTTTTTCAATTAAGGATACATATTAATATTTATACAGACCCTAAAGAAGCAGTGCGTTGTATGCATTTAATTTGGTAGTTATTGAATGGAAATCCAGTAAAAAAACGAGTAGCAAACCGATGCACCAAATTAATTGGTCGCTAACCGACCTATCGACCCTATAATTTATCCAAACTCAACCTTGAAGATTTTCAGTCTCGATCTTCTAGTCAATAGGGTTACCCAGAGCAAACGCGAAGCACTAATGTAACTTTTATAGTAAATAACAGATCGATAGACCTTTTTAAGGCACGAATCTTCTGGGTGAGCTCGCTTCATCGTCGGCCTCGTCTTTGCCCCCTGGCTAGATGCTGGCCAAGAGCAATCCCATTTTTAATAAAAAAAGAAAGATTATTGTAACATCATACTGACGTATCAACCCCAAAACATGACTTTGATCTGTATTCACGTGCCAAGCCTCGCAATAATTTCCATGGCAGTTCCAACGCAGCAGTATAGCGACATCGCACCCATCGGCGGACTCGCTCCTCGACGACGAGGGCGGCTCGCCGGCCGACGCATGCCGCTCCCTCTCCTGCCTCACCGACTCCACCGACCATTCGGCACCCGTCAACTTCGACATGAGCAATCGGGTGAGATCTATATACATACTTACACTTCATTCAAATCAATTCAACGAATCTGTATACTATAGCGACGTCGCACCCATTAGCGGATTCCCTTCTCGTCGGGGCGGTATAGCGGCATCGAACCCAATCGTGGAAATCGCCCTGCAACTTCGAAGTGAGCAATGAATCGGGTGAGGTGTATTTAGGCATGGTACCCTAAAAAAATTCCAGTTTCAACACATCGCTACCGCAGTGAAATCGCACCCGTAATCGGACAAATATACCATTTGAGCAATTGTATATAAGCGCACATTACTCGTACACTGGCATGGAGTTCAACTTATCTCGCCTTTCACGCTTTATCCTAATATCAAACTGTGAATCTTATAATAAAAAAAAACGCGTTTTACACTATTAAAAGAGCGGTCACATGAGAGATAGCCATATATTCAGGCATATGTTTGCAAAGTAAACTTTTAGATAGTTTATTTGTAATACTCGTATTGCTCATGGATTCATAACGGACGAAGTCATAGGTTTTAATTATGTGAAATAGAGCCACGCGTGTTTCATTCCGCACATGATACATCGTTGTGTATCTTGTGGGGACCACACATTTCAAGAACCCAAGGGGTGAGTGAGTGTGAAGCCATCACAATAAGGTTTACAAATGAATCGAATGATCTCTCATTTACGTACGAATGTGGCGTTGGTACTAATAAAATTCATTGTTCCAGGCGAAACTGCCTCGCGGTATCGACGCAATCCGCCCTCATATAGAGCAAGTGGACAACGTGCCGTTGCTCGTGTCTTTGTTCACGGACTGCACCGCACGATCCGTGCAGATGATGATACAGATCATGCAGGTGAACACTTTACGCCTTCAACATAAGGTCGAAATTCGGCTCATATACCCGTATAGAGCGAGTGGACATGCCGCTACTTGTATTGTTCACGGACTGCACCGCGCATTTCGTGCAGATGATGATACAGACGATGCGAGTAAGTCAATGTAAGACACTGCAATGTACAGTCGAGGAATTCTTCTTCTTCTCGTGTTGATGGTTTCAGACTGTGCGGGACCAGCAAGTGGCGATGCTTATCGCCCTGTCTGTCACGTCTCGAAGGTCTTGCTCGGAGCAGGCGTGCGTGCTGTGCAGTGCGTGCTGGGCAGGACAACATGTGCTTCATTGTTTGGGGAGCCGTCCCGCACGAGCATTCAGCATCTGAGCCGCTTAGGGCGCCCCACTTCAGTAGGTTCTCCTTACTGCGCCCGACCTGAGAACGCAATCTATTTAAGGATATCCAGATCGGCCATGGCTGTTAAGTCGAGGAATGAAAAGGTTAGGCACTTTTCGACTCTATTTTAATGCTGTTAAGGTCGAAGAGTGAAGAACCTTTTCATTTGTCGACTATACTCTGTACCGCTGCGATAAGGTCGAGACTCGCGGTATATAATTTAGACAGTGAAGACCTTACTAAAAACCAATGTTTGTTACAGGATTACGGCGAGGTGGTCTGCGTAATGGGTTCCGCTGCCAACTGCCTCAATATGGAAATTTTTATGCAAGCTGATGCCAGGTAACGGAATATAAAAAGCGTAGGGTTCCGTATCTGTCCACTCGTAACATTGTGCGGAAGCGTAATCAAAAAGTAGTTTAAGAAAGCTCACATTTTTTTTAAATGACCTATCTAACGATACCCAGCACGATGGGTTTTACAGGAAATAAATGCATCCCCACTTTATGTGTATGAGGTAACCAAATTTTTTTTGGTAAATTTTATTATACCGTCCGTGTGTTTGATTTGTATACTCGTACACAATACAGCTTTCTAGTAGTAATGGTTACGAGCTAAGCACCGGATAGACGGACATGGCGAAACTATAAGGGTTCCTTGTTTTCTTTTACTTTTTGTTTGACCGGTTGTTTCATTATTTTAAATCCCAACCTTCACAACTGCGGAACCCCTAAGACGCTATACGTAACTCGCTTCGCGGCTTTTTTCAATATGTAGGGCTCGGGAATTTCAAACCGTCCGTAAACATAAATTAAAATCTGCTTTTATGGGAAATTGTACAGTTTCCTATGAAATGACAGCTGCGGGCGCCATATCAAAAAATTCCCGGCCAGTAAAATGTGATCGATACCACCCGCCATAACTGACTGTTCTAATCTAGCAGTACATTTTAATATGACTGACGATTGCAGCATCGCCGTGGAGCCGTTATACCCAGTGCTATGTCAGAAGATGCCGCCTTACCAGGTCCCCAAAGACTGCATCGGGCCTATCGACCTGGCGCGGGCCCTCAACTCCGTGCCTTGCTCCTTGTCGGTAAGCACTGTGCTTCAACAAACATATTTCTTTCATGAGGAATGTCTCCTAAATACGCATTGAGATTAATTACCTAGAGGCAATTGGGCACCATCCACAAGTTAAAATTTATAACATTGTATCACTAATATCGATAGTATACCATCTAAATGTCACGATTAATTTTTAATTATTGAAGTTTATCAAAATCATAAAAGATATCAAAGTTATTTTTATTTGTTAATTAAAAAGTACCAATGGAAATCCTTATTTAATCTATACTAATATTATAAAGCTGAAGAGTTTGTTTGTTTGTTTGAACGCGCTAATCTCAGGAACTACTGGTTCGAATTGAAAAATTATTTTTGTGTTGGATAGTCCATTTATCGAGGCAAACTTTAGGCTATATAACATCACGCTGCGACCAATAGGAGCGAAGACGCGGGCAACAGCTAGTAATAGTTAATACTTAAAAAAGTCCGCAGTATGCCCGGTTCTCCATACAAACGTAGTTTCGCTCTCATTTTAAAATGGCATGCTGAAATAATTTGAAACTTTGTATATGGTGGGGGCCGGTATATCTAGGGCAGAAGTTAGTGTCTGTTGCTTGATATTATAATGGAGAAAAAATACCTAAAAAGTTCAAAAACTCGCTGTATTTTTTTCTATTCCAATTTCTAGCATCAGTAACTAATTTCCGACCTAGATATGGAGGATCCCATTGTGTATGCAAAGTTTCATGTTATTTTAGAACCGCGTTTTAAAATGAGAACGAAACTGCGTTTGTATGGAGAATCGAGTTCGGTCGAGCGTACGGGGGACTCTTAAATTGTATAACAATATTGACAACTATGTACTCTAAACGCGGTACACAGCACGTCACGACCAAAACATCAATTTATTTAGTTTTCCATGCAATAGTACATTTCGATTCTAGTGCGGAAAGTATGTCATTTCTTCACGAGTACCGAGGGATGCCATGAGCCGCAGGCGAGTGGCAAGACTCGGGACGAGTGAAGAATGACATTTCCGCACGTGTATTGAACGACGTTTTTTAATACAGTTGCGAAAAAATAAGAAAAACAACAAGTAATATTTATAAAAACAATATCGAATGTTGCCTTTAGAAACTTAAAACATGCTTGCAGTAAGTAAAAACGCCTCTTTTTGACAGGCGTTTCGGCAGCTATTCCGTTCCACTCAGACAACTTATTAAGAACGGTTTTTCAATATTCAATATTAAAAAATAAACGTGTTATAATGATGAAGAGGTAAGTAATAAAATATGAAATGTGTATATTTTTCGTATTCTGATATTAACAGTAGGTTTTTATGTTGATTACGACGTTTAAAGGAAACTAATATTTAACACCCAGCAATAAGGAGTCATGCATTGGAACAAGCATAAATTAAAAAAAATTGGAAATGTGAAAAGCACTAGTGCGCGAAAACCAACTTTCCGCACGCTAAACAGCTACGTAAAGTAGCACTTTTTGAGCAACTGTATTAAAAAGATTGTTTCATATATCCTTTTGTGAAGTCATAATGTAGTGTCAATTAGTAGAAGCCGTTTCCGCGGTCTCTAGCTGCGAACTGAGTGAATAACTTTTATTCTTGCCTTTTGTTGTGCCTTAATTGTAGCTGCTCTGTAATCTCCGTATAGACAATAAGTAAGCACATGCTCACGCACACATATTCAAACTAAACCATGCACATAACTCATCATTACGTGTCCCAATGATTTAAAGATCACACGTTTCGAGCTCTCTGCATGGATTAGTTTGTATGTGTGCGTGAGCTTGTGATAACTTATTGGGCATGGTTTTAAAAACTGTATTCACCAGGTTGTTCGTAATGCTCCGTCTATCTTTTTTTCTTGGGCTATTGAGCCTCTGAAAACTGATTACAATGGTACCATAGAAAAATAATCAAGTATCTAATCAATTGATAACTTGGATTAGCTGCTCCGTTACAGGCTTGGCTATGTGAGAGATCAAGATCAACTGGAAAGCAAAGTTTTATATTTTTGAAGTGTCAAGCTAATTTTGTAGTTAAAAGTGACTATATGACACACGGACAGACCCCGAGATGATTCCATTTGTGTACCATTTTTAGGGTTCCGTAGTCAACTAGGAACCCTTATAGTTTCGCCATGTCTGTCCGTCCGTCTGTCCGTCCGTCCGTCCGCGGATAATCTCAGTGACCGTTAGCACTAGAAAGCTGAAATTTGGTACTAATATGTATATCAATTACGCCGACAAAGTGGTAAAATAAAAAGTGGAAAAAAATATTTTATTAGGGTACCTCCCCTATACGTAAAGTGGGGAGTGATTTTTTTTTTCATTTTAACCCTAACGTGTGATATATTGTTAGATAGGTATTTAAAAATAAATAGGGGTTTACTAAAATCATTTTTTGATAATGTTAATATTTTCGGAAATAATCGCTCCAGAAGTAAAAAAAAATGTGTCCCCCCCCTCTAACTTTTGAACCATAAGTTTTAAAAATATGAAAAAAATCTCAAAAGTAGAACTTTATAAAAACTTTGTAGGAAAATTATTTTGAACTTGATAGGTTGAATAGTTTTTGAAAAAAATACAAAAATAATTTCTGAACTAAGTTTGTAATTTAACCGTATAAACAGGTGTTTATTGTACCTGTCATTTCTACAAAATCACAATGAAATGACGTGCTCTTTAGGGTTTTGTGTTTCTGTACTTAATATGTCAACTTAATGTGACGGACGGAAAACTACGGAACCCTACACTGAGCGTGGCCCGACACGCTCTTGGCCGGTTTTACCTATTTTGCTTGACAATTTCAAGTGGAGTTTGAATCATTCTTGTTTTAAATAATTACATATTCGTGGACCAGTTTGGCAATGTTTCAACAACTGGCCCGCCTTACTCAAAATTAGATTGTGATCATAGAAATATTATAATATACAGAGTGGCTCATTTAGATCGGTCAGTATGGGAAAGTCTGAAACTATAAGATATACGAAGATCTGTTCTTAGGAACCATATCATCGATTTTATAAAAAAATTAATTAAAGTATGTGAAAACAATGCATTAAATTCATTTTATTTTTTGAGCTTAGACATCATGTTTCATTTCATCACGACCTGATGCGATTCCCGAGCTGAATACAGGTTTTTTTTAAATGTATAAATGCAGTATTTTGTTATTAAATAATAATAAATTCTTTATTTTGGAGCACAAGACTCCATAGATGTTAGTAGACAAGACAAGAAAATTACATGAAATTAAAACTAAGTTAGTAAAATACAATTTAAATTTACCTTATATTACATTATTTCAGTTGGGACAGTTGAGTGCTACTCCCTTAATCAGTCCAACCCAATGCCTCAGTATTGGGCTGTCATACCGATTGGCAATCACATTTAGAATGCTGTTGGTGCTGTGTCTAACTCGTCCCAGCAGGGATGCGCCTTTCTTTCGCATGATTGCTGGGAACCCGTCCGACCGCGCTTCGCAGAACATGCCGGACGCACCACATCTACTGGAAAACCCCATCAGCATTCTAAATATGTTGTTGTACTGCACTCTTACTGCATTGTAGGATTGATTAAAATCGATAACATGATTCCTAAGAACAGATCTTCGTATATCTTATAGTTTCAGACTTTCCCATACTGACCGATCTAAATGAGCCACCCTGTATAGAATCACAATGACATCGTAAAAAATGGCTCTGTAAAATGAGGTACCAGGCCCCGTCTGTGGCGGGATCGCCAAACTGAGCCAAATGCTTTCGAGCACGCGGCTTATATTCACAATGCCTACTGACGTAGGTATCAAAAATTCGTCTCAGATTAATCAGTATGAGTCTGATCTCCGATTATGCACACAGTTGAATCTCGAGGTCAAGATATAATATAAACCTATGGTAGGGCGAGTCTTGACAGTTGTGAATATAATGATATTTGACAACTTTTAATTGGCATTACTGTGTCATTTTACACATTGAGTTACGTTTTCGCTAATATCGCACCAATTTGAGTATTAGGTATTGTGGCTAAGATGAAACGGGTTTTCGAATGCTAAAGCCTTTCGACGCAAAGTACCAGAAACGCGAATGACCAGGTACGCTAATTACCTGATTCGGTTTTGCAAGTGACCTGATACGCATATGCCCCGATATTTTTTTCGCAAATCATCATACGCATATTGCCTGATTTGGTTTCGCAAATGACCAGATTATTTACACTAAGATATTACGTCCGCTGAAAGTTTTAATTTTAATTTTTTAGGTTTTAATTTTTACGATCATTGTTTTAAATTGGGTGTTATGGCGTCCACTGGAATAAAATTAATTTTCTTATATTTCGATTGGTGACTCTAGGTATTATGAGAACTCAGTGATTGTGTTATGTCTTTGTTAAATCTCTCCTGGTTATGTCTTATGTTACAACTTTACTACCTAGCTTACCTAAATGTACCCT
Source organism: Notocelia uddmanniana (assembly GCA_905163555.1). NCBI lineage: Eukaryota > Metazoa > Arthropoda > Insecta > Lepidoptera > Tortricidae > Notocelia > Notocelia uddmanniana. Next base: position 19,940,929 of record LR991061.1, on the reverse strand, counting down.
GAAATGTGTAACCCTAGCTTTAAAATGTTTCTTATTTTGCACGCTGGCCCTAAAGTTACTAAACAAATGGCAAAACCAGCCATTCAACAAGTACTGCAGTAAACAGGTGGGTGTTGTTAGTAAATTGTTTTGAATCGTTTATAGAAAATGAACTTTATGTTTGACTGTTTAGAACTTTTTATTCTTTTTACAAATCCTTCTTTAGTAGTGTAGACGACTGGCCCTGTTGGAACTGAGGCTCAGTTATATTCGTGATTGCTTTTGCTTGCAATTAAACTGTTCATAATTGTGTCCGGACAGTTATGCTACCTTCGAATACTATTAACGGTAACCAGAGGCGAGCTTTGGGGGTGGCGGGAAGAGCAGCCGCCCGGGACCTCGCTCTTAAAGCGACCTCTCGTATTTGTGCAACTACATGCGGAAATATTAGGTACTAATAGAGTAATAGTGCAAAGACGAGTTCCTCGCAAAAATCTATCCGTCCGGAGCCTCGCAATGGCAAAGGCCGCCCCGGACCGTAAACACAAACCCTAATGTATATTTATTTTGAATCAGCTTTGAGAAAACTCTCTTAATGTTGGGAAGTGTCGGAATAAATAACCCTATCCTGATCTCCAGATGACACGCGACGCGGACGTATCGCTGTTCACGCTCATCACGATGTCTCGTCACTTCACCGCTTGCCTGTGGAACTCCACGCAGTTCTGGATGTGTGCCGTGTGCTTCATATCTGTTCTTCAGGCGAGTGCTCCTGTGTATTGCAGGTTAATTTGTATCAGCATTATCAGCAAGCTGCAAACGCACTTCATTTCAAAGTGATCTACAGTAACCGCTAATAATAAATCAGAAATTAAATGTGTTATCTTCTGTTCTGATGGAACTGGGGTAGGTACAACTAATCTTAGTAGATAGGTAGGCTTATTGTGTTTTATTGTAATTTCCACGCAAATATATTTTGATACACAAAAACGCCTTTTAACGTAGTAAAGTTTGATACACGAAACCGCACTTACATAAAAAGGAGCATCCTATCCGTGCACCAACTGTGGAGTTGGTTTCGGCGGCGGCGCCGTCTTCTTTTTCAAAAACGCTAGTAGATTTTGACTTGTAAAAGTGCCATTGCGGCCTACTTGCAGAATAATAGTATTAGTAGTACATTATTGCAGAACGGCTTCTGCAATAATGTACTGTGGAAAAAAAAATTCGTGGTTAAGATGATTTTGACGGACAACACGAAGCGGATTCCGTCACAAGATACACGTCCAGGAATTGCCATTCCCGTCGAGGCAAATATAGTGCTTTATTCAAAACATGCAATAAAATTAGAAAATTATAAGACAAATCCAAATGAAACTAAAGATTCACTAACAAAATCTTTTGTTGCGCACCCGCCGCCGCCGCGCCCTGAAAACAAAAGACAGTCTCATAGGTGGCATATTCCTTCAATTTTGTATGAAATACCATTAAAGGACGCTCGTTTCCCCACATCCGAAACGGGATACTTTGCGGCCTATTATAACGAACATAAAGTCAATATTTCATTACATGTTTGAGAAAAGTTGATTATTTCAACCCTAATGTGTTGCTACGTTTTTAGGTGGGGTCCCTGTACTCGTTCCTGCCGCTGGCGCTGAGCGCGGGCGGCGCGGCGCTGAGCAGCGGCGCTGCAGCGTTGTTGGGCAGCGCGCTCGCCTTCGCGCCCGTCGACGCCGGCGTCATGCAGCGCGCCGCCACGCGCCCACAGCTCGCTGCGCACAAGCAGGTGCGTTTTTTGTTTTGCTCTCCACAAAATTCTTATGCACTTAGTATAATATAAGAATTTTGCCACCTTATATAACCACTGGTTTTGCAATAAATATGTATGAGTAAATAGTCGTGGTCACGATACGAGCTCGAAGGCGGCTGTTGCCTATATCTCTCCATCTCGTCAGATTCGTGGCATCTGGTAGTTTCATGCAATGAATTGTTCAGAGCATACTTCTAGCTCAGCCCGCCACTTGGGGACTGTGCACGTGGTCTTGTTTCTACTTTGCTTTGAGCCACTTGATAACAGGTAAGAAAAATGGACTTGATGAGACCAACATGTGGCATCGTCGAGGAGGACTAACCTGGCGTTTTTTGCCGACCTACGGCATCTACAGCGACGTCCCGTCCGGTGCGATCGCGGTATGCTTACAATTCCCATGTTTTTTTAATATTGCCAATCACCGTTAGCTTCTGCCGATTCTGGCTCAAAAACATAGTTGAGCTGTAAGTGATCGTGATTGCTTTAGAAGACATCAGCCACTACACTAGACATGAACAATTATTTACATAGCATAGAAAAATTTAAAGCTTCGAACTTCTAATTTATTATAACAACTCAACCTGTCCACAGATGATCCTATTCGTATTTTGGTGCTATGCGTGCAAGTTCCTGCCCTCCGTCATCTCGATAATCGTGCTCTACGGATTTACGCTAAGGTAAGAGAGCCCCAGCCCAGTACACATTTCATTCATTCATCATCATTTTCGCATATTTAAGATTTTGAGAGAAGAATGAAGTTTTTTAACCCATTCATTGTCGTGGACGCCCGTTCTCTGTTGAGTCTCTCGGCGTCTTTGTTGACCTTAACACAACGACTTGGGGATTCCGGTTCATTACAGCCAAATATCATAATAACGTGTTCCTAGAATATCAAAATGTCAAAACAGATTATTCTCAAAATGTTTAAAACTCGAATTGACTTACGCCTTACCGTATTCTTAATGTGACTATAATTCATTTAAACTCTATCGGGTTTTTGAGAAATTTTCAATTCTACCATTTCCCAAAATGTCTAAAACTCAAATTAACTAGATCTTATCTTATGTTATCTTTTTTGTACGAGGGCCCTTGCGGATGCACTTCGACCCAATGGGATCTTTTGTGCAATTGCCCCCTCCTTTATACTTACTCCAAGCTGCTCTCTAACATTTCCACAAACCGGATGATGGAGCTCAGCGGGAGTACTCTGAATTCCTTTGGTTCTGGATAGCCATTACCAAAGTCATTCATTCTTTGTCTGGCAAGGGCGTGACATTCACACAATAAGTGTTCCATTGTCTCGTCATCCTCGCCACACATTCTACAATCTATGTTGTCTGATAGTCCCATCTTGGCCAAGAGATCCATGACCCCGAGGTGACCTGTAAACACCCCAGTTATAATTCTAAGTTGCTTTGTGCTGAATTTCCAAAGCTTTTTGGTCCAGCTTGGGTCCACTCCTTCGATGAAGAGCTTTGAGTGCCTTAAGCCCGCCTCAATCCTCCACTCCTGTTGGTGTTTGGCTTTGGCGTAGTCCTTTAAGGCCGACCTACAAAATGGCCTGTAGATCCCATTCTTGCCAGTTCATCTGCTTTTTCGTTGCCGATGAACCCCTCGTGCCCTGGTATCCATACTAGTTGCACTTTGTTATGCCTTCTAGTCTAGAGTCTACACTCGGCGCTGTAAGCGCCTTGAGGGCTGCTTGACTGTCACTGAGTATATAGATAGTCTCTCCTTTAGTTCGTCTATCTATATTCTCCTGTGCACAGGCAACTATGGCATATGTCTCCGCCTGGAAGACAGTCGCGAATTGCCCCATGCTTACACTACTTTTATAGTCTTTTGCATAAATGCCTGCTCCCGTACCGGATTCCATTTTTGATCCATCCGTGTACCAGATATTGTCTTCACCACCAGTATCTAGTGATTCCAGACCTTCAGCCCACTCTGCCCTCGAGGGAACTTTTATATTGAAGTTCCTGTGGAACACAAACTTGGGTTGCATTTTGTCGCACCCCATGTTTGTTATTCTGTCTAAGAAACTGTCCGTTTCCATGTTTGTTTGTTTCGTCTTCGGCTTGCTATCGCTCCACAGCCCAAGAAGCCTCAGTCTGTAGAGGGATTTGCGCGCTTCCGACTTAATCACTATATGAAGCGGCGGTAGGTCCAGTAGTACTTCTAGCGCCGCCGTTGGCGTGGTTCGAAACGCCCCTGTTATAGCCATGCATACTGTTCGTTGCACCTTTATTAGGTCATTTCTGCATGTGCTCTTTAAAGTCCTTGGCCACCATACCAGGCTTCCGTACAGTAGAATGGGCCTCACCATGATGGTGTAGATCCATTTCAGTACCTTTGGGTTCAAACCCCATGTTTTGCCATATGCCGATCTACACATCCCAAACACTCTCAGTGCCTTCGTTATGGTGAGATCAGTATGCTTTTTCCAATTCAGTTCTTTATCCAGCGTGATGCCTAGATATTTCACATCATTGGACAGTTCTAGCACCCTCCCGTACAGTTTTAAAGACTGTATGCCTCGAAGGGTCCTTTTCCTAGTAAATGGTATTACTACAGTTTTGCCTGGATTGATGGACAATTGGTGACAGTTGCACCATTTCTCCACCTTCTTCAGTGCTTCATTCATGATTCCTGATACTGTGCTTGGAAATTTTCCATTAACTAATATCACTAAATCATCCGCATATCCTACCGTGCGAATAGGACCATTATTGAGTTCTTCCAGGATTGAGTTCACCACCAGACTCCATAGAGTCGGCGACAGTACCCCACCCTGGGGACACCCCTTTGTGGCCGTGGCTATTATCTCATCCCCTAGAAGAGATGACTTTATTAGTCTGCCGTTTAGCATATTGCCTATCCATTTACATATGGTTGGCTCTATGCCGTGTCTAGCAGCCGCTTCGCTAATAGCTTTATACGTGGTGCGATCGAACGCTCCCTCCACGTCTAGGAAAGCCGCTAGGCATAGTTCTTTATTCTCTATAGCCTGTTCAGCTCTGGCTGTTACCAGGTGCAGTGCCGTTTTTGTTGACTTCCCTGGCTGATATGCACATTGTAATTCGTGCAGTGGATGTCTTTTTAAAGGGCCATCCCTTATGTGTCTATCTACCAGTTTCACTAAAGTTTTTAGGAAGAATGATAATAGACTAATTGGCCTATATGATTTGCTTTCACTGTAATCCGCCTTGCCTGGTTTGGGTAGGTAGGTTACTTGTACCATCCTCCACACACGCGGTACGTGTGCGAAGGCTAAACACGCCCTGTACAATCTACTCAAATGCGGGATTAGTACATTGGCGCCTTCTTGTAGTAGAATGGGGTAGACTCCATCCGGTCCCGGGGCTTTATACGGTTGGAATGTGGAGAGTGCCCACTTTATCTTTATACTATATCTATTAACTAGATACAAAAACGTTACATTCTCAAAATATCGAAAACTCAGTTTCTATCGAAAATATTTAAAATTATGTTGAAGTTTACAGTTTTTAAGCAATGAGTAAGTAATTAAATTAATTATCGTTTAAATGTATAAATACCTAACACTGAAAATACTGCGTTGTGTAAAATGTTTGGTATTATGAGACAGTGTCATTTTGATCTTTGGGCCTGTCAACAAAAGGTATTTTTAAATTTTGGTAATTATGAAACTAATACATTTTTACTTTCTGTCCTAATAATAATTCGGTATTTGAAGTTATTGTTCATTTTACCAACTACATATACAATTCGACAGTGGCGTGCCTAGGGTTGCAGAGAAGAGCAAGCCGAGGGATACATTTTTGTATTTTTTTCACACACAATATCAATAAATCTATCTCCTACCTTGATACCTTGCCATATTACCATACTAGTAAATCTTCACTCTTCATTATCACTAACTGGTGTGGCGTAGACAGGACAGACCATCAAAACACACTGAAGGCATGCTATTACTAAATAAAATTGCACAGACATATCAGCAATCGCACCGATCTTTGAAATTGTCGTTTATGTGACTTGCTTATCTGAGAAATACTCAAGTCAGGCGTAGGTTTCGGTGAAAAAATAAGTTGCTTTTTTGTGCAAAATTTAGCGTGCCTACCTTTTCTGCGCCGATAACTTGTGCACATTTTAAATCGTCACACGGAACGACTTCATCCAACGTCACATTCCACTTTAATAAACTTTTTTAAAACAAAACACTATCCGCTCAAACAAATTGTTCAGTTTCAAGTAATGTAAATAATTGTAATCAATGAAGTTAGCATCACAATCCATTCAGTCATGAACGAGCATGCGCGAAATTCGCATTTGACTAACTTCTGTTGATAACTTCACGTCGAAAGCCGGGCTTCTAGTCACAAACTATTTGCTAGATAGATCTAGCAAATAGTTAGAGCTATAGATACGTATCTCTCGTTTTGTAGCAGTTTTCATAGATAAGAAAGAGAAAAAAGATATCAGCATTAAAGCCCGCTTGCAAGCCTGCGCGTGCGAGCGAGATGACTAGCCCGTGTCTCAACTCTATCGTGTTAAGACCGCTCGTTTCACGCGGCAGTAGCGCCACTTACTTGCTACGGTCGAATTTTGTACTACTACCCCGACCAAGATGAATAGAATATACAGATCAAGCGCCGCCGCGCGGATTTTAAGTTAGTTTGAAATGGGAAAAAAAATTAGTCGTACATATATTTGGTTTTTGCTAATTTTAGTTACGCAAGCCAGGCTTTTGGGCTTTTAAGACCGTACCGCCACTGCAATTCGAATATCGGATGTAATGGGTAAATGTTGTTATGACATTTTATTGCATTGAAAATAAGTCAATTTGGGAATTTAGGCATTTTGGAACTAAGACAATTTGAGATTTAGTAAAATATGTAAAAGGGCATTATGATATTTGGCTGCAACAAACCGGAATCGACTTGGGCGCCAATTGGAATCTCAATTCCTACTCGCCATTTAGCTTTTAGAACGTCCGTATCATGTCGGTTTAAAATAAAAACAAAACCACCAACAAAACCTTTATATTACTAAGACTTCTTCGTCCTCCGTTCACGTTCCGTTCCGTTGTCGTTCGTTCGTTCTTCTTCTTCTTCTTTCTTCTTCTCGGTCATCTGCGTCTTTGTTGGCCTTAATAAGTACAATGGACAGGATATTACATGTTATATTCTCAATAACGAAATGTCCTGCGGTAAACGTAAGTATTTATTTAGCCTTTAGAACGGCCGGCTATTATTACTAAAATTTAATATCTGATCATCAAGGACTTCTATCCGCGTCTTTGTTGATCTGAATATAGAATGCCGCAGACAAAATTCTACTTGGGATTTTGTAGTAAGTATTCTCAATAAAGAAATGTTCTGCGGTAGGTAAACATCATTTACTTAGCGTTACAACATCCGGCTATTGCCCTTTGTATAAAAACGAAACTATATTATTAAAATTTCTGCTCGGATGCCGTTTACGCCGATTGGCGCCCCATTTAGCTTTATCTGGCTGCCGCGGATGCCGATGGCTGGCGACTGGCTGATGCGTCATACTTACAGAGGGTATTGTGGCCATATAGTAACTATCAATGGGCCGGCAATGAATGTGTTTTTAGTACAGATTTCAGAATTTTGTCAGTTTTCTAATCGAATCTAAAACTTTGATTGTGTAATCTCTCTCACTCTCCTGTCAGGCACTATTTAAATGAGAGGAAAAAAAAGGGAACTTGGCTTTTTGATTTTAATAATCTTCTACTCTCTTTCCAAACTATACCTTGCGCTATAAATAAATTCATAAATCTACCATGAGATCTCAATGCCACAGTTATAACTACTATTGTCAGTATAACTAATAACCTAACGTAACCTCTGGAACGTTAGTTCCAGATATAACTAACATTTTTACATTAATTAAAAAAAACTTAAAATAAATATAATAAAATAAAAAATGATTTATTGCCACATCAAAACATACACAGCAGTACCACACGTCTAGACATATTTATAGGTTATTGATTCTGCGACAACGGGCTCAGGTCTCAGCATATGCTGCGAGCTGGGTCAGCTGCGCAGCGCTGGTTTTCAGCCTGCACCCTATCTCTCAGTTACATTTTTGCGAGTTACAAGGGAAACATTACACGCTGCTGTACCTATCTTTATAGCTAATAAAAACAGAACCAAGTTTTACTTTCAATAGACACATGCTTATTAAATACACAAAATATATAAAACATATGTATTTAAAATAACCTGCTACTACTTAAATATTATACAGGACACCCTGTTCTATTGATGGCCAGTGCGTGATTTAGAACGAAATTTATTTAGAAAGGTTTTGCTTTGCTCGCATTAATCATTATGTAAATAAAAATTTTGCACTTACCACAGTTAGATTTCAATTTTTTGATTGAAGCCTTATTAATAATAAAATGAAATTTTCAGGGTAGCTACCTGATAGATAGAGCAAGTTTTTAAAAGCCAATCGGTAATTATTTTTTATGTGATTTAATTTTTTTAAGGGCCCTTGAAGTTGTGAACATACTGGGTAATTTTATCTTTCTTGGCATTTTTTTTATGCCATTCAAAGATCTAACGATAGTAAATGTTACCATACTGAATTGGCCTATCTATCAGCTTAGCACACCAAAAAAATCAAGCATCTACCGCAATAATTCACGTCACCATAAATAAAAATCTCATCGTACGCGGCGATAGGTGAAAAATTTAAAAAAAAATCATAACTACGAAAATACTAAAAATCGCGGAACATACATGGGGGTGATTCAGATAGCCCTCTAGGTCCTCTACCTCCCAGCTTCAGTATATCACTACTTCTTGGGACACCCTGTATTTGGTTTTAGATCTTTGCTATGTATTTATTTGTACAAAATTTATGAAGAAGTATAGTTTGTGAGAATGTAGCTTGTGAGATTGTAAGTTTATATTGTATTATATATATTCATTAACAAATTACATTGTGTTTGAATGTCATGCCTTAACTTAAAACTAAGAATATATGATAATTGATACACTATTCAAGTTAATATTATACACAGTTAAGTACCTAGCGTAAGTTAATATTATACACAGTAAGTACAATGTCAAGGTGCCAACTTAATACATAATGAAATTCGGATGAGTATAAATAATAACCATAATTACATTGAAATATAAATAATAATAATAGAAAAACATTAAATTTCATTCATACGTAAGCAGATAAACACAAATAGAGAGAGCATATTCACTTCTAACTATCCTTCATAAAATCAGTCACCGAGTAATAACATTTTTCGAGTAGAAACTCCTTCAATCTTGCGTTGAAAGTATGTCTGTTATCAATTGTTTTGAACTGAATTGGTAGCCTGTTAAACAGCGACACAGCTTGATAACGAGTAGTATGTTTTATAATATTCAGTTTTGGTACTGTCCTGTTCTATATATCTTTTCTTCTAGTTAAGAATCTGGCGTCCTTCTCGCTCTAGCTTTCATAGGAGTGTAAATGCTTGATGAAGTCTGTGAGCAGAACTAGGATATAAAGACATGGCACAGTCAAAATTTTCAATCTCTTGAAGTGATCTCTGCAAGATTCTCTTTATATAAGGGGTAATCTCCCGAACTAAGTAATCCGATTTTAGATATTCTTCTAACAGTGTATTTATATCTAGACACGCGGCAGCGTGTCCAGCCAAGTTCACACCCAGGAACTGGTGGACAGCAGCTGTGTGTTATATATATTACACGAACCGTTTGGAGCCACTTTTGACCCCCCAATAACTCGAAATATATCTATCATCAAAAAAATGAAATTTGGTTCATGCATTAAGATTCTTAAGAACAACTAGCACCTCAAATTTCATTAATATAGGTTTAATAGTTATTGAGATATTAAATTCCAAAAAACGGTATTTGTACGACTGACTGACTGACTCTATGCAGTAGGTACGTTATTATACCATAAAAGCTTTAAGAAAACTGCCAAGTTAAAGCTCAAAATGCATTAAGCCGCAGTAAATTACTTTTACTGTAAACAATGTAGTGCCTGATTTGGCCCCATTTCAGAGAATCTACGGAACTTGGCACCCAATTAGATCTCAAATCTTATGTCGGTGAAGACGACAACGAAGCATCTCATATTCTTAATATTGAACTTGGCACCCATTTTCACATTTATGTTGTTGAAGGGATATACATACATATACAATCCGGGTCCGGAGATTATCCCTTACATACTTTACACACCTTTACCTATATAGAATTTAATGGACCTTCCGGTCGGACATATCGAGGTTATATTTTATGCCATGGCGCTAGCGTTGTTTGTAACACGAGGGCGCCGACGGCTAGTAATTTTTTAACCGACATCAATGAAGGAAGGAGGTTCTCAGTTCGTCTGCATGTATGAACATATAATTATAACTCTTGACCACGTTGGCTGATTTTGATAATTCTTTTTTGTTTCAAAACAGGTACCCTCAAATTGGTCCCATAGAAGTTTGGTGAAGGTCTGATGATGGGATCTCGGAGGAATCTAGGGAACTCCTCGATTTTGATAGGCACGCATATGCCGATTTCGGTATTTTCTGTAGGTGACCAAGCATTGGCAAATTTCGTTAACGTGGCAACTAATGCTTGTAAGAATACACATTTTGAAGTGGAACTTATGATGAGGAACTAAAGGTCATTATGGGTTCCCTGAGGAATCGAGGGAACTCCTCAAATATCATCGGCTTATATAAAGTGACTTGGTTGGGATCTGTAGGAACCACCTCATTTGCTATCGGAAAGCAGCAATGTGCTGAAGCAATGTGGTGAAGTGGGATGGATATGTAAAAATGTCATGTGTGTGGCATAGCGAAGTACAAAATTAGAGTCGTTTTTTTTTTGTATAAATTATTAATAATGAAAGCGTTACCACTGACAGTTGCAGTATACTCTCGATATGCCGCAGGTCGTTCTGCGAGCAAATATCCCTCGCGACCAACGCGACCGAGTGCTGGCTAGTGTACCCGGTGAACGCAGGGAACTACAGCGAGGCGCGCGACCTGACGCTCCGCAGCTGGCACGGCTGGGGGGACGACTTCTACGACGGGTTCTATGTGGCGCAGCACATCACGCTGGCGCTGGTCACTCTGCATTTAAGTGAGTGTATTTACTACAAATATGTAGTTACAATAATACCTTGTTCTACCCAACCATTGCCGAAACGAGAGAGGTGCGAGGAGAAAATCCACCAATAGGAATAGAATAGAAAAAACTTTGATTCTCAATTTTTACACTTCATATGATTTCCAACCGTAATGAAAAATTGATTGCCCGGGCGGGATTTGAACCCACGACATCTGGAATCCGGCCGTCGCTCTTTCCAACTGAGCTACCGCGGGTTTGCTCGAGGCGAAGAATCTTTCAATCAGTTCAAACCTTAGGGACACTACCACTTCATATGATACCTACAGACAGTAGATAAAAAAAAATAGCTTAATGGGAAAACTGAGTTCACTCTGCATAATGTCGATACACAGAAGGTGAAACGACGTTGATATTACGTGGATCCACATGTGGTGCACTACAGAACTGCACGTTCAAAAATCGCTATTACATACGTGCTCTGCGTTACCCACTTATAGCTATCGGATTACTTCATTTTCAATCCTCGCTCAGCGTGAGTATTCCTATTGGTGGGTTTTTTCCTCGCACACCACTCCGCTACCTCGCACCTCTCTCGTTTCGGCAATTTGAGGTTCGGGATTTCATCGTTACCCGCGACAAACAATGTAAATGTGTATTGAGTGTTAACTACTCGTACATTGCTTGCTGCATGTGCTGTTATGTTCATCTTCTCGGACAACGTCACTAGAACCATTCGCTACGCTCAAAATTGTATCATTATTTTAGACTAGCTTTTGTCCGCGACTTCTTTCGCGTTGAACTCGTTAGTGCCTTAGATAAATAATTATGAAATTATTTTAGTTGGCTCTTCTATTCAACTATGTATTGTCTATTTGTTCGCAGTCGTGATATCCCTGTCTTTTATACATCGACAATCGTCCATCTGGCAGCGTTGCTTCTGGAGCAACAAGGTCTGGTCCGTCGCGGTTCTCGTGCTGTAAGTCCGCCTTGTACAAACGTTTGAGCTGTAGTACTAACCTGTGTGAGCGTTAATATTTAACCCTTTATTTGGCAATGTATATCAGGATATACAAACTATTTTTTATTATCTTTTTTTTTTCTGACTGAAATTGTTTGGACTATTTAGTGCCACCGAGGCTTGAATATGGGGCATTAGCATTTTTTTGTCAAATATAGGGTTAACGTCTTTACCGCTACAGTAGATTTTGATTGAAGTTGTGTCTCACACGCCAGTCTTTGTAGCTAGACTGAAAATAAACCTTACTTGATAGCACGTAAGTTGCCTTTCGATTTGATATGAAGTCATGGCGTGTGAGCCACTAATGTATAAGGACTGATTTTACATACATACATAAACTCACGCCTTTATTTCCAAAAGGGGTAAGCAGAGCACACGAAAATTAATTTTAGTGCCCCTTTTAGCTTTTGTAGGTTTATAGATGAAGAAAATATGATATTGCATGACAGGTTGCTAGCCCATCGCCCACAACACACCTCAACTCTGGTTCCCATAGTCGACTCTTACGACACCCAAGGGAAGAAAGTTGGTGGTGCTATTCTAAACCGGCACCACACGGGCACTGACTTTACATCAAGTCAGTGGCGACGAAAAGGTTAATGCACTGGTGTAAGAGGTGAATAAATGATAACCTCGCCTTCTTCCTTAATAGTGTTTAATTAAGTTACAATTGGACCCGGGTATGTCCTAAAACTACGACCAAGACCACCGGGGAATGGGCAGCAGCATTTTTTGAGTGCGGTGGAGATACTGCGATCGCCAACCCGCATGCCAAGCGTGGCGATTATGGCATTTACCCCCCATGAAATTGGGGGAGGCCTATGTCCAGCAGTGGATGTCCTAGGGCTGATATGGTGGTGGTGTTGGAAGTTACAATTGTTACAAAACAGGTTGTAATCTAAATGACGAGTCACACAGAGAAATGATAACTATGCACTTGCACTACCGCTACGCTCCGTACCGCTCGAATGGTTAACAGACGCAGGTAACGAGCGAGCGAGAGGCGCGTGAAGGAGCGAGAAAGAAGAACGGTGCATTTGGCGCATTAATAAATATAAAAGTGGATGTGTTCGGGTTTAGGATTAAACCGCGATTACACTTGTATCTTTCTGTTTGCCACAATTCCAAGCAGTGGCGTAATAGTACCTTTCGATACAAGTGCGGAAAGTTTGTCATTTTGGAGGAGTCCCGGGGTGTCTTGGCTCGGGCCCTAAGCGAGGGTCAAGACACGGGACGAGTGAAAATGACACTTTCGCACGTATATCGAACGACGTTTCTTAATACATTTGACACGACAATGTAACAAAAATAAAACAGAAATTAAAAGAGACAAAACTATTTACTTGAGTGGTAGTGTCAACATCCTTATTATCCCGGCGGCGCGGCGGTCTCTAAAACTCCTTGTTTTCATTTACATGGCAATATTACTCAATCAGCCAACTTGATTTTTTATATTAGATACTTAACCCTGTACATAGTCAAATATTTTTTTTTTAATATATGCGACATACTTACATACATTTTTATTAAACATTTAAAAAAAAATTTAATTAAAAATAAAATAAAATGATTGAACTTGGTTGGATATAGGCATGGAACAATGTTTTTTTTAAAGGAAAAGTAAAAAGCAACTGTATTAACATATATTTTTTAAGAAAAAAAGTCGACTTCAATGGGGGAGGCTGGAGAAAGATTATTATACTCAGATGGTGCACTCGTAGATTCCATACAATAAAATAAAAATGGCTATAAGTATGTTTATAATGGTAGAAGACTAAGTACTCTCAATTCCTCATGGAATCATGGAAAAATCTTGCTTGCTTGATAAACAAAATGAAGAGAACAAATCGCCAAACTTGAACTACGCGTCGTTGAAGAGTTCCGTTCTGATCATCATCAGCAGTTAAACTTCATCAAATGTCACTTTTATGAATGAAAATGCTTGATTAGTTCATGAAAATACTAAAATTACTATTTGTGTGCCTTTCACATTTGAGGAGTTCCTTCGATTCCTAATGGGTCCCATCATCAGAACTCGAGCATGACAAAAATCAATTGTGAAAATAGAACTTGCTTAACAAACACAGCTAGAAGGACAAATCGCCAAATGTGAACTTTTCGTCGTTGAAGAGTTCTGTTCTGATCATCCTCAGCAGTTCCACTTCATCAAATGTCACATTTTTGGATGAAAATGCTCGATTTGTTGATAAAAACACAAAAATTACTATGTTTTTTTTTAATTACTATGTGTTGTTTGCCTTTAAGATTTGAGGAGTTCCCTCAATTTCTCATGGATCCCATCATCAGAACTGCGTTTTGACAAAAACGGGACCAACTTGGATATATATACTTACAATCAAAAAAAGAATTTTCTAAATCGGTTAAGAAATGACGGAGTTATGGAGTAACAAACATTACCGAATTGATAACCTCCTCTTTTGAAATCTTGAAGTCGGTTACGAGTAAAAATGACGGGTGACCTTTCAGTATAGTGTTCCAAGCTATGGTGAGTCTGTTCATGCTGAGGCGCAGCTACGGCTCCTGCGAGAGCTGGGGGCTGTGCGGGCTGCGGTACCACGTGCCGTGGCGGCTCGCGCTCGGCTACGGGGGCTCGCTCGTCGCCGTGTTCGCGCTCAACGAGCTCATCAAGTGGCAGGAGATCAAGTGCGTACTGTCCTATCACTATCACATAATGTACGGTCGGCCTCACAAGGGGCTGAACACCTTTGTACCTTGTCGCTTTAACGTCTTGTTTAAACTGTCATACCCAATGTTTAACGGGTGAAAGCGACAAAGTCCCAAAGTGTCCAGCTACTTATGAGGCCGACTCTGTACAGTACTATTCGCACCAACCAAACGGCTGGAGTCGGCACCTTACTAGTCAAAGGAATTTGAACCTTCTATTCGGAAGTTAGATTTAGTATTTTTTCATCACACTTGCTCGTAAAGGGTATTATTACAGTTATTTATTTATTTATTTTTATTTTTAATTATTTATTTAATTAATATACATATCACTTACAGACTAATCCAACACGTTATAGCTGATTTACCTCCCGCGGAAGTTATGGATTTTCATAACTCCCGAGGGAGTTATGAATTGTGTGTGATCACAAAAGACCTAGTTGGGCGCACTCCATAAGAATACTGCTCTGTGATTGGTAAAAATATTGAAGCTGAAAATGTAGTCGGCCGCGCGCCGCAAGAATTTGTGATTGGTTGAAATATTGAAGATGATCACTCCTTTCGCAAGGACGTTCGATTTTTTCGATTAGGATTGGTGCTGGAGTTATTTATTTCCTCGTCGTAAATGTGATGAAAACATTGTCATTAACTCGGCCGTAAGAAAATTCCAAACACGAGTCATCAAATTTTTGACGCGATAGATATCTTCCTGTGTGATGGTTTTATGTTGTATACGGTTTCTGATGTGCCTAAGGAAACTTTCCAAAATTGCGAAATGTTTCGGATATTTAACGTAGTAAAAATTCGGAAAATTTCTTACATTTTTGTATGGGACTTGAAACTTTCCATTTTTAAATTTATTTGCCTATATTTCTAGTGAGTTTATGAAATTTCCGAGAATTTATAGAATATTATGGAAACTTTCCGCAACTTGCACATCTGTAATACGGTACTTGCGTGACCATCGCCTTATAATGCTTCAGGACTTTTCAATATATTTAGGGCATTTCGAAAGGGGCTGCGGAAGTTTTAGGATGTTATTGTTAACAAATCCACGAGATACTCGTAAATGCCGCTTATTTGTTTGCAGAGCCGACGTGCGCAATCAGAGACGAGCGCGACTGGACTTTGGGACAAAACTGGGCATGAACTCGCCCTTCTAGTCAATTTTACTAATATTTTTTAACTTTTTACGTGCTTTTGCTGGGGTCCACAGTGGCTCACCAGTTCGGTGGCACCGTGCTGCCCTGCGTGCGTACCGCGAACCGAAGACGAAGTATATGCCTCTCTGTCGCACTTGCATATTCAAGTGACAGAAAGTAAAATACTTCGTTTTTAGTTCGAAGTAGGTCTTCGGACCGGTTGGTGCGGACCCGAATTATGACGAGGCTTTCACGGCCGAAACTTACCATTTTAATTTAAGGAAAAGTGACATTGTACTTACGTAATTATTTATATTACGCTCTATTTTGTACTTACTATTTTACAGTACTGTTTTTGATAAAAATGCAAAATATTAAAATAAATATTTCCAGATATAAATTGTGGTTTTATTGAGTAAAACGATACCATTGAAACAAATACATCGTTTATTTAGACTAAGTAATTTGTGATGTACATTATACACAGCAGTCATCTTCGCCAATCGGTTTGTTCAGGCCACGTTTGAGGTCCTCGTTAACATACTACACTAACAATTACATGATTAATACAAATCAACACTAGTTACACATACATTTGTTAATAACAATTTTTAATTGCATTCTCCATTCCTATGCTAATGTTAGTAACTAAACACTTGTACTTAGACATAAGAAGATATTTTCGCCAGTACTAGGAGTCTTCAGGCAAGTCTAATATCTCTGTGACGAAGGAACAAACATCTGTCTCCTTTTGACTGTGCTCTTGGCAGAAGGGGTGCGCAAGCAGAGCGTCGTAGTTTGGTCTCAGCTTGTAATCTTTCTTCAGACACTGCGTGATCATGTCCTCGAAGTCTGCCGAGAACT
Source organism: Notocelia uddmanniana (assembly GCA_905163555.1). Taxonomy (NCBI): domain Eukaryota; kingdom Metazoa; phylum Arthropoda; class Insecta; order Lepidoptera; family Tortricidae; genus Notocelia; species Notocelia uddmanniana. The sequence continues at coordinate 19,924,318 of LR991061.1, read as the reverse complement.
GTCCACTTGGAAGACTGGGCGGGTCGTCTTTGACCACTTGTTTTAACTGTTCAAATGGCGTGCCCCAGGTGTTGTATGGGAACTTACCAGTAGCTATTTCTATCATAGATATGCCTAGGGACCAGACGTCGCTGCGGATGTCGTATTGGCCAGGGTTGCCCGACGGATCGATCCGCTCCGGGGCCATGTATGGTTTGCAGCCTGCATCTATAGTCTTTGCTACAGAATCTACCAGGTAACCTGATATACCAAAGTCACACATTTTGACCTCGCCTTTTCTGTTGATCAATATATTGGAAGGTTTCACGTCTCTGTGGATGACCTTGAGTTTGGAGTGGAGATAGTGCAGCGCGCTGACGACTGAGAAGGCGATTTTGCCGAGTATGTTCTCAGGTATGGTACGGTCGTTCTTATAGACCTTAGCATAGAACTTGTCGAGGCTCATGTCCATTACTTCCATGCAGATCCAGACGTCGCCCTCGCGGAACATGGCGCCGTAGAAGTGCACGGTGTAGGGGCAGGCACTGGCGCGCATGGACACGTCCAGGTCCATCAGCAACCGTTTCAGCTCTGGTGACTGGGTATTGAATGTTGCTGTAATTCGCTGGAACATTACAACATAGATCATGGATTTACACTTGCTACAATCTTGACAAACCTCTCATGTTTCATTTAATTTTTTAACGCTAAATATGGTTAGATATCAATGCTAAAAAAAAATTTAATATCCCAACTAGATGGCCTCATTTCCTGTGATATTGTTTATTTTTATAAAATAGGAAGCAAATGAGCAGACGAATCTCCTGATGGCTGATTTTGTTATTAATTTATTATTATTGATGATGCCCAAGATAGCCTTGTATTCCTGCGGCTGAAAGTGAAACCTTTTGTTCATGGATGCTGTCTATGTGTGTCTAAACAAGTGTGTATATTAATGGTTTTTGGTCCATTGTTTGCAAAATTATTTATTTGCTATCTCCTAAGGCCTAAATGTGCGATATTTTTTTATGTTTTTTTTTTTTTCATTTAAACAATATTTCCATAATCTAAAACAAAACTTGAGGATACAATAGAAATGCCCACCTACAGAGAAACATAAAACACATTTGAGTTATTAGACAAATTGAAAAGTTTAATATATTTTGCAGTAAATTATTAGACTATTTAATCGCAAACAGTTTCTACACTATAAATGATTTTTTTTATTAGAAATTGAAATTGTAAGAAAACTGTTCAAAATATTGAGTGTATTGTATTTATTTACTTTACTTTTTTTTAAGTCCTTTGATTAAGTATATGTGGTACCCTTTCAGGGTTATATTGGAACACTGTACCATGTTTTAAGATCTTATGTACACACAATATATAGCAATAAATGATATGATATGATTTGTTATGAATATTAAAAATGTTTACAAAAAACAAACAAATGAATTGAGAGAATTCTACTTTTCATACTGGCCAGAGATGTCTTTGTCTATTAGAGAAAAAATAAACAGTTAAAACTTCTGGGGGTTCACCTTGACAGCCATGGTGGTGTTGCTGGGCCGATGCAGCATTTTCTCAACGATGCCGTACGCGCCGCGGCCCAGGTCGCAGATCTTGACCAGATCATCCGCGTGCACGGTAAACGTCTTATCATCCACCGTGATAGTAGTCTGCTTGTCCAAATTACGAGGAGGCGTACTAAAATGCATAAGCATAATCAAATAGATATATTAGTAGCACAATATATACGTACCTGATAAGTCAAAATAAGTTTTTTGATCACAATTAACCAAGGTATACTTACACGGGCACTTCCTCCTCCTTCTTGAAGTTGAAGCCGGGTGGTTTTTTTCTTCCGCCGGACATATTATTTACTCTTCTAATAAATGAACTATGGCAAATTAGCCTAAATCTAAGTTAAATCGCCGAATATACCGCCTAGCGTCCTGTGGTGGTAGGCGCTTGATCTACCGTATTACGGTAATAATTCCACTATTTACATGTCAATTGCATTTCCACTTATTGAATCATACGAAAACTTGTTAGTATGCATAAATTTATGTAATTTTCATGATCATATATAAAAATATCTCTTAATATTCCAGTAGAGCACGTACCTACAGATCTGACATTAATAGGCAAGTGTTGCTAGTTTCCACGTCTGTCGTCTATAGCAAAATGCGGAACATAAAGTTACCAGCCTAAAATTAAACCTAGGATTATTCACTTTTTTCTAGGAACTAAAATCTTATCAAAATCGTTGGGACCAGCGAATGAAAAACACACTTTTTCGTTCACTGGTTAGGACCCGCAAGCTCAGTCGGGACATTCAGGGAAACAAGAAGTAACTGTATTAATATATAATTCTTACATGCACAATGAGTATGTCAAACATCAAATCAATTTGTCCAAGCATTTATTTTCTTTATGACAATATTTCCTTTTAAATACCAGCGATGAATTCGGGCGACAGTTCCATTGTGCAGTAAATAATTGCTCGGAAATTGTATTGCAGTATAAACATACCATAACCAGTTTCCAAATATCTATATAGATTGAGATTATCATTATCAAGAAGAGAACTTTATAGCTCTGATAGCACGTTTCGCTTTTTTGGTAGCTTCTTCTTTTAACCTGTGTCGCTTTTCTTTTTCAGCTAGCCCTACTACAACATCATGCTGTAATGCATTTTTAACACCAGCTTTGGCGAATAATTTGCGCAACACATAATCATCATCATTGGGGTGTTTCTCCTTTTCTTTCTTATATTTATTCTTTTTGACTTTTTTCACAGCTATCAAGTTCTCTATTTCTGGTTTAGAAATATTTGAAGAATGTTTTCTCTTGCAATTTGACTTGTGATGTTTGTGGGCAGTTTTAGTTTTACTATCTAACATATCAGGTACAAATTCTGTTTGCTTTAAATTAACAGTACATTTTATTTTCTTATCATGGATATTATTTTCAGGTACTTTATCTGGTGGTTTTGTTGATTCTTTAGTATGTTCTATATCTTCATCACCACCAGTAATTTCTGGGTTACTTGAATTGTTTGTATCAACTATATTTTGCATAATATCATCTGCTTCACCTGAGAGTTCCCCCTCTTCTAATTCAGTGTCATTTTTCTTAAGTGCTTCTTTCAGTAAATTTTCTTCATAATCTATCTTAGTGTGCATATTTATAATATCCAACTCAGATAAAACACTGTCAAAGGGAACATTGGTCACTTTGTCATTAATCAAATTAATTTCTGGTAGATGGATTACTGGAGGATTTAAAATGATATCTCTTTTTTTCTTGTATTTTTCCCGAGGATCTTCTTCACCTTTAGGGATATTTGGTTTTACATTGCTAGATATTTTTCTGCTTATTTCCCTTGCTCTTCTTCTCATTTCTTCTAATTTCTTTTTGGACATTGATACTCCACCATTGAGGGGAACTTGACTGTATGTATCTTTATTCCTGTCACTCACATTAACCTTTGTATGCTTAAAAAGAGCTGCAGTCTCTGTGTCTCCATCACAATTAGGTTCCTCAAAAGTGAAAAGACCTTGTAATGTACTAGTAGTTAAAACATTCTTCTGGTTTGCATCAATTAGTATTTTATTACTCAGAAAATGTTTGAATATTTGTCTTTGATATATCTTTTCTTCAATGGTACCTCCTGACAAAAGCCTGTAGACTGTAACTTTTCTCTGCTGACCAATCCTCCAAGCTCTTTCCTTTGCTTGGCTGTCTGTAGCTGGATTCCAATCTGGATCATAAATAATTACTCTATCAGCCCCTGTCAGATTTACTCCTAAACCTCCCACTCTGGTTGTTGCCAGAAACACAAGGTACTCTGGATTTTCATTATAGGTTTTAATCAAATTTTGTCTAATACCAACACTTACTGTTCCATCCATTTTTAAGTACTTATACTCTTGATCTTGCAAATACTGTTCCAGTATGCATAACATTGCTCTAGATTGCGAAAATATCAATGTTCTGTGACCTTGCTTCTGCCAAATCTTTAAAAGGGAATGCACTACTGTCATTTTACCAGACCTTTTCCAAGAACCAAAAGATAATTCATCAATTTGTTCACATTCCTCTTGTGCTTCATATAGGTATAAATCAGGATGGTTACAGATTTTTCTCAATGTTGATAAAGCAACTAATACTCTAGCTCTGAGTGGATCCCCATATCTGCTTTCCTTATCCAGAATACTTCTCACAGTTGAACTCATCAGATAACCCATGTACAAATCTCTTTGTTCTTGGCTCAATGCACAGAAAAGTACTTGTTCATTTTTTTCAGGCAGTTTTATATGATCTTGTACTTCAGCCTTGGTTCTGCGCAACATGTACGGAGTGATCATACTCTTCAAGGCTTTTGCAATTTCAAAAGCTGTTGCTTCTTGGAATTCAGTGGCATTAGCATATCCTCCTTGAGTGATTGGTTGAGCAAAATGTTCCATAAATGCATTATATGTTCCCAAAAGCCCAGGCCTCATGAAGTCAAAGAGTGACCACAGTTCTTGCAAGCTGTTTTGCATCGGAGATCCAGTGATTAATACTTTATGAGGTGTCTGAAACTGCTTAACAAGCCTGCTCACTTGAGTATCTGGGTTTCTTATTTTGTGGCCTTCATCTAATATCATGTAATGCCACCGTCTGGCCATCAGATCTTTGCTATATTTAACAACACCTGCATATGTTATGAGCAAAACACCATGAGAATCATGAAGATTCCTGATAAGCTTGTTATGGTTTCCAGAGTGAGATCCTGAGTGGTGCAATACAGCAACTCTTAAATAAGGGCACCAATAGTGAAAATGTGTCACCCACTGAAAAATAACTGTGGCCGGAGCAACAATAATTGATGGGCCTAAGCCACCCCAGCTGCCAAGGTGGGTCTTCGAAAGTCCAGCTAGGAATGCTATAATTTGTACAGTTTTTCCTAGGCCCATCTCATCCCCAAGCAAGCCTCCAGATTGTACCTGATGTAGTTCCCATAGCCACTTGACACCAACCTTCTGATATTTATAAAGTTGCTTCCAAATGTAAGTAGGGACATTGAGACCATTTTGAAGTTCATGTAATTCATTTACATCTTTGTTGCCATCTAGAACATAGTGGATATCTGCAGATATTGCATCCCCTTCATACTTCCCAGATTGAGCAGCTGCAAGATTTTTCTTCCAGTTATCTAACCTTTCATTGTAGAGCTGTGTGTCCCCATCATCTATTATTTTCTTTAAGTTTTGTCGGCTACGCGACGACGACGGAAATGCAGTTATGTTAATATTGGGTATGTCTGCGCCTTCTTCATCGCCAGAAGGTAAATAGTCACTGCCTTCATCGGAGTCCCGCGCTACAGACGTACTAGGGGTTGGACCCTGAGGTATCTCAACAATTTCCGTTGGTTCACGTTTGGAATTAGAACATTTTTTGTTTACAAAAGTTTTGTCCTGTTTCTTAGATATTAATTCGGCGGCCACCTTACTTTTTTCCGACACCGAAGACTTTTTAGAGCTTGTTTTAATCTCACATCTTTGTTTAGCAAGTGCTAGTTGACTTTCCAGATATTTATTTATATCAACCATTATTTAAATCCAATTTTCGGACAAGAGAAACAATCGCAACTGATCACAACAACACATCGTACGTGAAGGAAGAGCAAAGACTACAATTATATATACAGGAAGAGGAAGCCACAGTGTGACCAGTGTGTCCTGTGTGTCGTGTGCATTGACATATACCAATGGACTGGGCATACCTACGAAATGAGCGTGTATACCTAGTGCTAATAATGGCGGCCTGTCAAACTGAAGGCGGTAGGGTTGGGGTAATCAAAGACCCATATCGACATTATTCAAATTCGTGTTTATACGTTATGTCAAAATTTTAACGTTCTAACAAAATAATCGTCATGGATATAAAATATATGTAGGTCACTCGGGACTCCACGTATAATATTATAGAGAATATTGACAAGTGGTTCGGTGGTGGATCTCCACATAATTGATCTGAAACGAATTTCGGGTCATCATATCTTTGCGTTTGAGCACTAATATGACAATTCCTTCGATAAAACTACAAAATTAATTAATGTAAATAATTTGTATCGGTCACATTTTATAAATTGGTAACATTTTACTTAAATTTTGTGTATGTCATCAATATTCACGCGATACGTATTGTGACATGAGTGTATCGCGTAATAATAATAACCATGTAAGAGGGCCCCACAACAGGCCCAACTCTTTTTGGAAATCTGAAAAATTATAAGATCACTCATACTAGTATCTTTATTTGAAGTTAAACATGTATCGACAATAGTTGAGCGCAGCACTATCCAAGATTGTCAAAACATGGGTGCTAATTAGCTATGTGCACGTCTGAAACGTCAAACGTCAAAGGTCCCGAGACAATGTCAAAATTTAGAGATGTCAAATAATGACACATGAATATTTTATTTACTTTAGTAAACGAGGAAGACCCCGTATTGGAAATTTTACTGAAATAAATAAGAGAATAAATAAATACATACAAACGAAACGAATCGTAGGAAACCATTAAGAAACCAATAGAAAACGTAAAAGTAAATTTGACAGTGGTCCCCGGTAAGTACACATTTCTGCCATGGTGTGCGCTACGATCGCCTAGCTTACTCCCACCACCTACTTCGCACATAGCCAATAATGGCGTCGCTCAAAAGTCGGCACGCAGCAGTCGTTGTGTCAAACAGGATCGGAAGTAAGTACAACGTAACGTCATGCTATCTCTTTCACCATATGCAGTTGAGCATTGGAATGAAAGAATTAACATATGTTTTCGCATTTCTATGTCGATTTTATATATATTTGCATAACACATTGTATCTATAGTAAAATAGGGCCTCTACACGTATTTATCTACTCAAAGGTCGTGTGTCGTCACAGGCCACAGCAGTCAATTTCAAGACATGTTACTGCAGACTTTTGTACAAGACGTTGGCGGTCCTTTCATAGGGGCCTGTTACATGGTTATTATTATCACGCGATACATTCATATCACGATTCGTATCACCTGCTGTTTAAAGGGGCCTGTTACACGGTTATTATTATCACGCGATACACTCATATCACGATCCGTATCACGTGATGTTTAATGAATATTGACGCAAAATCCAAACAATTTTGAAAACCGCGATTATATTGACATACCAGTATTGTGATAATATTAAGTGAGTAACAGACCCCAAAGAATATTGAAGAAAAATCCATTCGATTTTAAAAACTGCGATAATATTGACACAACAGTATTGTGATAATATTAAGCATATAACAGACCCCATAGATATTGATACTTCTCTGTAATATAATAAATAATATTTTTGTGCTTGTATATATCGTTTGTTCGGTATATTTTCTCAAATATAAACAAAATATTGACACAACAGTATTGTGATAATATTAAGCGTATAACAGACCCCATAGATATTGATACTTCTCTGTAATATAATAAATAATATTTTTGTGCTTGTATATATCGTTTGTTTGGTATATTTTCTCAAATATAATTGAGAGTTTGTGTACAAGACCATAGACTGATGTGTTACACTAGATTTACACTATCGTGTTTGCTATTCGCCTCCTCGTCATTCGACGAAGTGGTTATATTCTCTTTGCATTCGTGTACTGTTCATACATGCGTGGGTTTATTCGCACACGAATATGGAGGACGTGAAAATAATTGCGGCATGCGCGCTACATCATCCAAATAAGCTCTTTCTGTTGATAAAAAGAACATTTATGTCTAAAATTCGCACTTCAATCGACTACATTTTGGCTACACTTGGTTTTGGGTCGGGCGATCGCGAATGACTGGAAGGGGACGAGAGTTAGCAGATGTTTTGGAAAGGAGACGGATAAGTGTAGCGTGTTTGCAGGAAACGAAGTGCAAGGGACAGAAAGCAACTGAAATTGGGGCGGGTTATAAGTTTTATTACTGTGGCAGTGACGGGAAAAGAAATGGTGTAGGTATTGTGTTAGATAACGAGCTCAAGAACAAGGTGACGGATGTAAGGAGAGTGAATGATAGGGTTATCATAGTAAAACTGTTGATGGAAGATGCAGTTTTGAATGTAGTTAGTGTGTATGCGCCGCAAACTGGAAGTGATGACAGTGTGAAAGAAAAGTTTTGAGAGGATTTTGATGCGGTAATAATGGGAATACCAGAATGCGAGGATGTATATATTGGGGGGGACTTTAATGGACATGTGGGAAGGACGAATGAGGGGTATGAAAGAGTGCATGGGGGCCGAGGTTACGGAGCCAGGAACCAAGACGGTGAAGCTCTACTGGAGGCAGCCTTAGCTTTTGACCTAGCCATTACAAACACATTCTTTCAAAAACGGGACCAACATCTTATCACCTACCGTAGTGGTCAACACTCCACTCAAATTGACTACATTCTTTTGAGAAGAAAAAGGCTAGGTTCCGCCAAGAGCTGCAAGGTAATACCCAGTGAGAGCCTTGTTTCCCAGCATAGGTTATTGCTCCTGGACTTAACTTTTAAGATTAAACGTTTAAAGAAGAGCCTGAATCCTCCAGCTAGAACAAAATGGTACAGATTGGATGATAGGAAATTATCAGCAGAATTCAGGGAAAGAGTGGTTGGTAAAATGATTGAAATGGGAGATATGGCAGAGTTGGGAGTGCTGGAATGAGATGGCAGCGTGTGTACGGAGCGTAGCGAGGGATGTCTTTGGAGAAACAAAAGGAAAAAGGAAGATAGATAAGGATAGATGGTGGTGGAATGAGGAAGTACAGATGATTTTGAAAAAAAAGAAAATGCATTCAAAGAATGGACAAAAGTGGAAGATGGAAATGATAGAGAGAAGGAAATGAGAAGTTCAGAATATCAGCTCAGTAAAAAGAAGGCTAAGAAAGCAGTTGCAATTGCACGGGCCAAGGTACAAAATAAGTTGTATGACTTTCTGGAGAACCCGCAAGGCCAAAAAGATCTTTTCAGAATATCGAGAGAGAGAGAGATGAATGCAAGAGATGTAAATCATATGAAGTGTATAAAAGACGAAGCGGGTAAGATTTTGACGGATGATGAGGAAACAAAAGGACGCTGGAAGAGTTACTTTAAAAAATTAATGAACGAAGAGAATGCATGGAACGGAGTGTTAGAAAATATGCGAAGTAAAATAGGTATGGTAAATGAGATAAGTATAGAGGAAGTGAAGATGGCGGTGCTTAGTATGAAGAATGGGAAAGCGGTTGGGCCGGATGGTATACCAGCGGAAGTATGGAAGTTTTTGAAACCGGATGGTTGGAAGTGGCTGACTTTATTTTTCAATAAGTTGTTGCAAGTAGAGGCAATCCCGATTAATGGTGCAACAGTTCGCTGGTGCTCATCTTTAAGAATAAAGGCGACATACACGATTGCAACAACTATCGGGGAATAAAGCTCATGTCACATATTATGAAGATATGGGAGAAAGTGATAGCGAGACGAATGAGAGAAGAAAGCGAGGTAACACAGAACCAATTTGGGTTTATGCCGGGCCGAGGGACAATGGACGCCATATTTGCACTCCGCCAACTTTGCGAAAAATACCGGCTTGCACAAAAAAACTTGCATATGGTGTTCATTGATCTGGAGAAAGCATACGATAGGGTCCCTCGTAAGGTTCTGTGGTGGGCTATGAAAGGAAAAGGTGTGCCAGAGAAGTATGTCAAACTTGTTCAGGCGATGTATGACAGAGCTAGTACTCACGTCAGGTCCGAAGCTGGGGTAACCGACAAGTTCAATGTGGCTGTAGGTTTGCATCAGGGGTCGGCTTTAAGCCCGTATTTATTCCTCATAGTTATGGATGCTCTAACATCGGACATACAGGAGGAAGCACCCTGGTGTATGCTGTTTGCCGACGACGTTGTTCTTGTCGGGGATGATGCTCTTGAGGTCCAGAGCAGGCTGGTAAAATGGCGGGAAAAGCTGGAGAGCGTAGGATTAAAAATAAGCAGAACCAAAACGGAGCACTTGTTCTGCGACTTCGACGGTTTATCTAGTTTTTCCCAAATTGCCTTGGATAGTGTATCCCTACCAGTCTGCTCCGACTTCCGGTACCTTGGATCATTAATCCAAAATGACGGCAATATAGACCGTGACGTGAAAAATAGAATAAATGCGGGATGGATGAAATGGCGACAGGTCTCTGGAACAGCTTGCGATCCACGAATGCCCCTTAAACTTAAGGGGAAAATTTATATAACGATCATAAGACCTGTCGTAATGTATGGATCAGAATGTTGGGCAACGAAAGTGACGGATGAAAGAAGAGTGCACGCAGCTAAGATGAGAATGCTGAGATGGATGTGTGGAGTGACGAGGAAAGATCGAATTAGAAATGAGTATATAAGGGGAAGTTTGAAAGTGGCACCCGTGACAGGGAAAATGAGGAGCAGTAGGTTAGCATGGTATGGGCATGTAATGAGGAGGGATGAATGTCATATTGATAAAAGAATATTAGAGTTGGATGTAGAAGGACGAAGAGCGATTGGAAGGCCCAAAAAGCGATGGATGGATTGTGTGAGAGAGGATATGAGAAAGAAAGGAGTAAGCGCTGAAGTGACGAATAATAGAGAGGAATGGAAGAAGAAAACATGTTGCGCCGACCCTGCATAAGCGGGATAAGGGCAGGGAGATGATGATGATGATCGCGAATGTGTGAACAGTAAGTTCGTGTACTTCGTGTTCGCTATTCGTGCCCTTTGATTCGCGTCCGAAAAACCGCTCTTTACGCGAATACACAAATCGCCAATTCATAGTAGTCTTTGCAAATCGCGATGCGAACCGCGAGGGGAATAGTGAATGTACTGTTTACACATGCGTATTCGTTATTCACCACGCTATTCGTTCGAATGTGTAAATGCAGTTTTAAGTGACAAATTGAACTGAACGTGAAAATAGAAGTCAAGTCAAGACTTTGAGTAGATAAATACATGGAGAGACCCTATTCTACTATAGATACAATGTGTTATGCAAATATATATAAAATCGACATAGAAATGCGAAAACATATGTTAATTCTTTCATTCCAATGCTCAATTGCATATGGTGAAATAGATAGCATGACGTTACGTTGTACTTACTTCCGATCCTGTTTGACACAACAACTGCCGCGTGCCGACTTTTGAGCCATTATTAGCACCCATGTTTTGACAATCTTGGATAGTGCTGCGCTCAACTATTGTCGATACATGTTTAACTTCAAATAAAGATACTAGTACGAGTGATCTTATAATTTTTCAGATTTCCAAAAAGAGTTGGGCCTGTTGTTGGCCCCTCTTACATGGTTATTATTATTACGCGATACACTCATGTCACGATACGTATCGCGTGAATATTGATGACCAACACAAATTTAAGTAAAATGTTACCAATTTATAAAATGTGACCGATACAAATTATTTACATTAATTAATTTTGTAGTTTTATCGAAGGAATTGTCATATTAGTGCTCAAACGCAAAGATATGATGACCCGAAATTCGTTTCAGATCAATTATGTGGAGATCCACCACCGGACCACTTGTCAATATTCTCCATAATATTATTGGCTATGTGCACGTCTGAAACGTCAAACGTCAAAGGTCCCGAGACAATGTCAAAATTTAGAGATGTTCAATAATGACACATGAATATTTTATTTACTTTAGTAAACGAGAAAGACCCCGTATTGAAAATGTTACTGAAATAAATAAGAGAATAAATAAATACATACAAACGAAACGAATCGTAGGAAACCGTTAAGAAACCAATAGAAAACGTGAAAGTAAATTTGACAGTGGTCCCCGGTAAGTACACATTTCTGCCATGGTGTCCGCTACGATCGCCTAGCTTACCCCCACCACCTACTTCCCACATAGCCAATACGTGGAGTCCCAAGTGACCTACATATATTTTATGTCCATGACGATTATTTTGTTAGCATATAACGTTAATATTTTGACATAACGTATAAACACGAATTTGAATAATGTCGATATGGGTCTTTGATTACCCCAACCCTACTGCCTTCAGTTTGACTGGGCCGCCATTATTAGCACCCGCTTTAGGCAAAGAAGATATATACTAACGTAAGCTTTAGGTATTGGCTATGTGCACGTCAGAAACGTCAAACGTCACGGGTCCCGGGGCAATGTCATACTCAGAGATGTCAAATAAAGGCGCATGAATATTTTATTTATTTTAGTAAGCGAGAAAGACCCCTTACTGGAAATTTGACTGAAATAAATAAGAATTAAAATAAATAAATACAAACGAAACGAATCGCAGGAAACCAATAGGAAACGTTGAAGTAAATTTGACATATAAGTCCCCGGAAATTGCACATTTCTGCCATGGTGTGCGCTGCGATCGCTTAGTTTACCCCCACCACCTACTTCGCACATAGCCAATACACGCTCATTTCGTAGGTATGCCCAGTCCATTGGTATATGTCAATGAGTCAAGAGGAAAGGAAACTTGCTTGGCCTGAGCGCGATGCCTTAAAAAAAAAAAAAACTAGCTTGGCTTGACATGACAGTGACAGGTACAAATCGTTCATTGTTGAACATTTTTGAATACTGTCCACATGTGATGTATGCAAAGACTACTATGAATATGTATGTTTTTTACAAACAATATTCGCTGTTATAAATAAACTTTAAGAGTAAATCTGTTGGAATTTCCAAATACTAAAAAAGAAAGGTAAGTTTACCGAACTCCACACATATGTTAACTTTCGTATTTTTAACCTAAAAGTCATTAATAAACAAGATTAATTTAGATGCAGAAAATGAAAAGAAAGATCGGCGAAGGCGATACACCTTCTCCCAAAAAGAAGAAAGTTCAGTTCTTTGAGACTGATACAGAAAAGAAGTCTGAAAATAGTAATGATAAAAAGACCAAAAAACCACACAATGCAGATGCGAAAAAGAATTTTAAGAATGTAGATGGGAAAAAGAATTTTAAGAATGCAGATGGAAAAAAGAATTTTAAGAATGCAGATGGTATAAAGAATTTTAAGAAACCTTTCAATAAAGGAAAACCAGAGAAAGGTGACAAATTTAATAAGTTTGGCAAGGGGAATTTCTTAAAAGGAGCAGGCAACAATAAGTTAGGGAAGGATCAGAAGAGTGGTGAGAAGCCAAAATGGTCTGAAATGAAGAAGGAGAAGAAGCAGCTGCGGATTGTGCGGCGCAAGGCCAAGACTTCCGCAGAGGTGTTTGAGATCGCCAACAAAGCGAAGCTGCTTGCTGCTCAAATTCAGAGGTGAGTGCACAATAACCTACACTAGTTTTCATTGGTTTTAGGATGACTAAGAACATGTACAACTGGTATCATGTTCATTATTTCTCTACATCTACTATTTTTGTAATTGGATTGATCTTGAGCATCCAAAGATTTTCTTGATTTTTGATTTTCTTGATTGAACTATTTTGCTATTATATACAGGATGTTTTTGTTGAATTAGGTTAATTGCGAGGGCACATTCCTGACATGAAATAAAGTAATCTTCTCTAAGACACTAGCATCCCAATTCATACCATTTCGAAGATATTCAAGAATTCATTTTCGTTTATTAACACCCCTTATTTATTTATTATTATTATAGCCTCTTGTTGTCCATCCCGGTTTTTCCGCTTTTTGTTAGTTTTCCTTGCTATTTGTCCTGGATGTCCACTTACCAATCGGCAAAGGCCTCCTACAGCCTTCTCCACTCGTGCCTGTCTCTGGCGACCCTGCTCCATGTGTCTCCCGCAACCGGCCTTATGTCGTCGTCCCACCTTTTGCGCTGCCTTCCTCTTTTCCTCTTACAGCCCCTTGGTTACCACTGGGTCACCTTTTTGCTCCACTTGTCACTGCCTCTTATAGTGTGACCAGACCACTTCCATTTGAGTCTCCTGATTTTTGTGACTATGTCTTGTACATTGGTCTGGTTCTTTATGGCTTGGTTCTTTATTTTATCGGCTCGCCTTATCTCCAACATACTGCGCTCCATTGACACTTGGCAGATACATAGTTTATTCAGTTGGTTCTTTGTGAGGGCCCAAGTTTGGCTTCCGTACATAAGAATTGGTAGGATGCATGAGTTAAATACCTTGCTCTTGGTGCTGTTGTGAAGATGTTGGTCTTTCATTATTTCCTTCATGCCCCAGAATGTCTTCCAGCCATTGCCAATCCTTTGTTCGATTTCTCTATTGGTGATGTCCTTGGGTGAAATGATTTGTCCTAAGTATGTATATTCTTTATTGGACGTAGTTTTAGGACATACCCGGGGGTATGTAATGTATGGGTGTGTAATGGGCAGCAGCATTCCTAGAGTGCGGTGGAGATACTGCGATCGCCAACCCGCATGCCAAGCGTGGCGATTATGGAATTTACCCCCCATGAAATTGGGGGAGGCCTATGTCCAGCAGTGGACGTCCTAGGGCTGATATGGTGGTGTATATTCTTTCACATATTCGATTTAATTTTGATCTACCCATACTTTTTCCTCCAAGCCATTTGTGAGCAGTTTGGTTTTCTCTAGGTTCATGAGCAGGCCCATTTTCTTACTTTCTTTTGCTAGCTCGTTTACCATTTTGCTCAGATCATGGTGGTTGCTGGCAAAAAGGATAATATCATCTGCAAACCTTAAGTTTGTGAGAGTACAGCCATCATTGTTTATACCGTAGTTTTCCCAGTTCAGTGTCCTAAAAACTTGTTCCAGCATGGCTGAGAAGAGCTCTGGTGATAATTGGTCACCTTGACGGACTCCTTTTTCGATTGTGAATGAGTCACCTTTCCTTTCTAGTTGGATGCATGCTGTACTACTCTTATAGACATTCCTTATTATCCTTATATATTTTCCCTCTATCCCCTGACTTATGAGTGTTTCCCATATCTTGCTGTGAAGTAGGCTGTCAAATGCTTTGCTGTAGTCGATGAATGCTAGATAATAAGTTAAGTTATATTTATTATACTTTTCTATGACTTGTTTCAGCACATGGCTGTGGTCCAGCACAGAGTAACCTCTTCTGAATCCTGCCTGTTCTATAGGTTGCTGCTCGTCAAGTTTTATTTCAAGTCACTTGGGTATAACTTTAGCAAAGATCTTATAGATATTTGACATTAGGCTGATAGGACGGTAATTGCCTATATTGTGGGGATCCCCTTTCTTGTATAGAAGTATTATATTCGATTCTGTCCATTGTTCTGGAATGGCTTCATCCCTTAGAATGTCATTGAAGATTTTGGATAGCAGAGGGGCTACTTCATTTTTGGCGTAAATCAGGAGCTCGTTATTTATTCCGTCTGGGCCAGGTGCTTTATCTTTTTTTTGGGATTCTATAGCAGCTTCAATTTCGCTTAATATGAAGGGAGGCACTATTGTATCGTGTTCCAGCTTTATACCTGGCTCGCTTGGGTTGCTGTCATTTTTATACAGTTCCTTGTAATAATTCGTGGCTATATTTTTTATTGCCGACTTTATTGGATCATCCTGTACCGAGCGGACGCAAACTGGTTCGCTTAGCGCGGCCGGCTGTCGAGAGATAGCGATAAGATTCAGTGCAATGTTTCATTTATTGGATGTAACGCTGGATGTTATTGGATGAAATGTTATATTATATTATACGATGCATAGTGCAAATAGATATGTAACGATTCACAATATTAATACCTATAGTTAAGTATAACACTGTTATTGTACTAGTTTTTTTAAGCTGTTGTGGAATGGTGCATCGAGACAAACCAAATTTTGGTTTAACGGTGCAGTTTTAACTAATTGTAAATGTGTTTTTTAACTACTTTAATAATAAATAAAATAATAATAAATATATCATGCCTTCCGTTCTTATCCTTTCCCTGCTCATCTTTTATTTTCGTAGCCCATACCTTATTTATCTGCAGCTCCCTGTAAGCTTTTTTAATGCCACCTGTTGTATGTATATGTCTTTCTAGCGTTTCCATTCTGTTCCTTTTCCTATCTTTTCTTAAGTTTATATTTATTTCTTTGCTGAGATTTGAGATTATTTTCCTTGTATCCTTGTTATTTTTGGAGTAGCTGATAAGATTGTTTCTTTTTTCCATTAGAGTTCGGGTTTTTGTGGACATCCAGTTTTTCTTGCCTTTCTCGGTTTTGTCTGTACTGGAGTTCAATGCCGCTTTAACAGTGTTTTCTACCCAGTCATATTTTTGTTGAATGTCTAAGGTTTGTAGGCAGTAATTTGTAATCCAGGTGTTTGTCTTGAAGTTCCTTTGTAATTTTTAGCAACTGATCCCTGGTCCAAGTTCTGTTCTCCAGCCTTTGTCTTGGCCTTGGTTTCTTTTGTTGGTGGACATCTACTACTCCTCTCAACATCCTATGATTTGTGTTGAAGTTTAGTTTGCTGACAATGTTGCAGTCATTGAAGTTATTCAGTTGGTTGGAGAGTATAAAGGTGCGTACGCATCTGAGGCAGCCTCAGGTTGAGGCACGCACGGCTCGCCTGTTTGCTCAAATGCATACGCGCCGCGTGCGCGTGCAGCAAGCGAGCAGCTCGCGGCGAGCCGGCCGGAGTCGGTCTTTTGACCGTGCTCAAAGGCGCCTCAGTGTGCGTGGCTCGTATAATTTGGACGTGTACCTGAGCGTGCCTCGAGCAGCGCGCGAGCGTTGCGGCTATACGTACACGTTTTGACTTGTTTATTCGTGAGGCGCGTACGAATTTGAACAAAACATGAATTACGATTTTTTTAACATTTATTTCATCCACCACCACAACAAATTTTTTGTTAAAAATTCAGCAAGTTCAGCAACAGCTGTTATCAAGTCCGACGCCATTTTGTGCGACTCACAATGTCGGCTCGCCGTGAGCGAGCTGCCTCACTCGAACATGTTTATGCGCAATTGTTTTGCTCGCGAGCAGCTCGCCGCTCGGAACGAGCACGCCTCGGGCCGAGCCGCTCAAATGCGTACGCAGCTAAAAGTCAATCTCATTCTTGTACTTCCCATCAGGCGAAATCCAAGTCCATTTGTTATTTTTCCTTTTCTTAAACTTGCTGTTTAAAATCGTTAGGTTGTGTTGCAATTCGAAATCTATTAACTTCTCTCCATTTTAAGATCACCCCTAGTATAGTACAAAAGATCCTTAACAATGAAACAATGTTGATGTACATGTCATTCGAATTTCGAATATTGTCATACTAGACATTAACTTTTGCTTAACTCCATGTTAACTCTTAAGGTTGTTTTGAATTCATCCTTGGTGATATAATTATTTATTTTGTTTGGAAATGAAAACAATATTTTTTTCTTGAATATTGAAAAACTAAATTTGCTATGTCGTTTCTAGGGTTATACACAGCTATATGCTTGAAGGAACGGAAATCAATAAAAAAAAACCCTGTATATTATAATTGATACTTAATTTTTATTTGGAATACTTTGATTAGCAGCTCCAGAGCAGTGTTTGTATAGTTATTTAAAGTAACAATTTGATTTTCTAGGAAAGTTGTAAAGCCAGAATTCCGCCTAAGCTCCTGCAAGGAACTTCACTCCTTACTCAAAGGGCAATACAAATCCATAGCTCTAACCCATGACTTGAGTAGAGTCATTCAAGTATTACTGAAGCACAGTCCAGAAGACATCAGAAACGAAATAACTGAGGAACTGCTTGATCTTATGGTGTCTATGGTACAATCAAAATATGGTCAGCATGCAGTAAAACGAATATTGAAATATGGGAATGATAGTATTCGTCATAAAGTTATCAATAAGTTCTTTGGACACATTGTCTCACTGGCTACTCACTCTATTAGTGCACCGGTGTTGGACTATGCATATGGAGAGTTTGCCTCTAAGAAGGAAAAGGAACACATGCAGCAGGAGTTTTATGGAGATATATATAAAAATGTAAGTTTTGTTTATAGTTATTAAAAAACAATCCATATTTCACAGGTATAAGTACTATTATTTTCCTCTCCAACTTTTTTTATACAAACCAAACAAGCATGGCTTATTGCTTAATTCTCCTGATAGATAGGACATTAAAGTTTCGACTGTTGTATTGTATGTGATAGTTGAATTGATTTGTGAATTTATAGTTTATTGGAACTACTTCCAGACTAAGGATAACAAGGTGCATACCTTGTGTGACACATACAAGGACAGCCCAGAGATGAAATCAGCCATCCTGCAGTCTTGCAAGGCAAATATTCAGAAGGTCTTGGACAAGAATCTACATGATGGAGAGTATGTAATTTTTCTTATTTGTTTAATTCTTTACATATTTCTGACTGTAAAGAAACAGCTGAAATATTGTGTTTCTGATGTTACGAGTATTTTTAAATATTGTTGTTTATATAGAAAGGTGGAAAGAAAGAAAATACATTTATTTTAGAAAAGAAGTAATACTACACTGAAAAGCCTAGATTAACTAAGTGAACTTATTGTGAGTCTGCTTTCTAATCGATTACTTGATTTACTCGTAAGAGTAAATGAATTCCCACACAATGAAGACTTGTAGCCCGACTTGGACCCGGGTATGTCCTTAAACTACGACCAAGACCACCGGGGAATGGGCAGCAGCATTCCTAGAATGCGGTGGAGATACTTCGATCGCCAACCCGCATGCCAAGCGTGGCGATTATGGCATATACCCCCCATGAAACTGGCGGAGGCCTATGTCCAGCAGTGGACGTCCTAGGGCTGATATGGTGGTGGTGGAAGACTTGTAGTACAGCCACTCAGCTTCTTGGCATTATTTCTTGTAAATGTTCATTTGTATTTCATTACATATGGTGATTGCAACTCTAACTTTTCTAATAAAGAAGTCAAGGTAACACTGTCTTATGTAGCACTTCCAGTATGTCAGTTTAAATAATTTGAAAACAACACATGTCTCACAGTATACTGTTTGAAATCTGTCATCAGATATTTGATGAACTAAATGATTGGTGAAGAAAAAAGTGACAATATGTTTGAGACTACAACCTTGCATCCCCTCTCATGCATGAGAATCCTGCCCAGCTATGGGTTGTAGTACATGTTGCTGATGATGGTGATGTGTTGACAGATTGCTCCACTCAGTGCTGTACGACTATATCCGAGAGTGCAGCGCGGAGGAGCGTGTTGAGCTGGTTGCGACGCTGGGGCCGCTCATCGTGCCGCTCAGCAACTCGCTGCCCGGCGCCAACGCGGCCAGCATTGCCGTGTGGCAGGGCACCAATAAGGACAAGAAGGTAATTTAGCACTTTTAGCAGTATGCGGCATCCTTTTAACGGGCTTTCTTTCGGGCATGCGTATTTTCGCATAGAATTGAACCTTGAAAATTAGAAAGTTCAAAACCATGGTGGCTAATAGTTTAAAACTATCTTCCAAAGCTCTGGATACACAATTGACAACACCCTCTTCCAAAAAGGTGGCATTGGCGGAGCTTTGCTGTGTTAACCGAATATAATACTGCAGACATTTTCATTTCAATGTTCAATATCTTGAAAACCGTCTGAACTGATTTTGATGACACAAATCTAAGAACAATAGCTGGAAAACCCGGTTTTTAATAAAAAAACCGCATTCAAATCGGGTCACCCGCTTAACAGTGGCGGTACGGCCTTAAAAGCCCAAAAGCCTGGCTTGCGTTACTAAATTAGCAAAAACCAAATATATGTATGTATCCACTTTAAACTAAATTATAAAATCCGCGCGGTCGGGGTAGTAGTACAAAATTCGACCGTAGCAAGTGGCGCTACTGCCGCGCGAACCGAGCGGTCTTAACAAGATAGAGTTGAGACACGGGCTAGTCATCTCGCTCGCACGCGCGGGCTTGCAAGCGGGCTTTAATGCTGATATCTTTTTTCTCTTTCTTATCTATGAAAACTGCTACAAAACGAGAGATACGTATCTATAGCTAGATCTAGCAAATAGTTTGTGACTAGAAGCCCGGCTTTCGACGTGAAGTTATCAACAGATGTTAGTCAAATGCGATTTTCGCGCGTGCGCGTTCATTTCTGGATGTATTGTGATGCTAACTTCATTGATTACAATTATGTACATTACTTGAAACGGAACAATTTGTTTGATTGGGTAGTGTTTTGTATTAAAAAGTTTATTAAAGTGGAAAGTGACGATGGATGAAGTTGTTCCGTGTGACGATTTAAAATGTGCACAAGTTATCGGCGCAGAAAAGGTAGGCACGCTAAACTTTGCACTAAAAAAGCAACTTATTTTTTCACCGAAACCTATGCCTGACTTGAGTATTTCTCAGATAAGCAAGTCACATAAACGACAATTTCAAAGATCGGTGCGATTGCTGAGATGTCTGTACAATTTTATCTAGTAATAGCATGCATTCAGTTTGACGACCTGTTTAGCCTAGTTGGTAGTGACTCTGCCTCCGAAGCTAGAGGTCCCGGGTTCGAATCCCGGCCAGGGCATTTATTTGTGCATTTTTCACGGATATTTGTTCTTGGGTCTAGGATGTTTTCTATGTATTTAAGTATGTATTTATCTATATAAGTATGTATATCGTCGTCTAGTACCCATAGTACAAGCTTTGCTTAGTTTGGGACTAGGTCGATTTGTGTAAGATTGTCCCCGAATATTATTATTATTATTATCCTTCGACATTCACGGGCCATTACATCCCGGTCTTTTGATAGGCTTGCGTGGGGACACAGATCCAACACGTAGAGGCCCTTTGGAGAGTTTTACTATGTAATACACCTGCTACAACCCATTCACGGGTACATCAATAGATACCCGTGAACCGGTCCCAGCAGGCGTTGGGACTATTGTTAATAAAATGAAAAGATTACTGAGCTATGGTGTTGAAGTTTGGCTGGTCAAGAGATTGGGCTATTACTTAGGTTCCGGACACCTGCCATAACAATGCTTACACCGTTATCGAGGCAGGTGGTGACTCGCCGCTGCCTAGATGGGCCCCTGAAACTGCCGTCGTAAAGACGGCCAGGAGCAACATCGGTGTGAGCGGCTCAGGGTGTGGAGAGGTGTGCACCGCTTTCTACCCAGTGGCTGTTAACAGCCACCGTGCCCACTCGCGACTTATGCAAGTTTCACTTCCACCCTGCGAGCATATAGCTCTGACGACTCCTCTCTGGACGGCCAATGAAGGCAAGCCAGAGCCGAGAGTCCTGCGGGTCCCCTTGGGGTTCCACTCCGACCGACGAAGACACGCCGGAGACGGAGACCCTGACCGACTCTCTGGAGCACTCGGGTCCGTGGGGTCGTCACTCCCCAACAGCTCGCCACAAGCTGCCCTGCGGGCTTATTATTATTATTATTATTATTCAGTGTGTTTTGTTGGTTTGTCCTGTCTACGCCACACCAGTTAGTGATAAAGTGATAATGAAGATTGAAGATTTACTAGTATGGTAATATGGCAAGGTGTCAAGGTAGTAGATAGATTTAATGATATTGTGTGTGAAAAAAAATACAAAAATGTATCCCTCGGCTTGCCCTTCTTTGCAACCCTAGGCACGCCACTGCCGCTTAAGAGCTACGATGCCACAGACAGACACACACATACACAGATACACATGTTAAACTTATTACGCCTCTCTTTTGCGTTCCGCATAGGGGGTTGTATGTGTCCAAATAACCGCACACGTGCGTGTCGGGACACACAATGAAGTCGTGGTAGGAGATCATCCTCCCCGATCAAGGGCAAGCACACTGAACTCACTGTGTCCACGCGATTGTCATAACACACTTTTCGCTCTATAAGAGGAATAACAGGTTTCCATGCTGGCGGTAACACCCAACCCCCGTCACGATTAAAGTTAGGGCGGCGCCCAATTTCAATCGCCTCTCGAATCATGCGTGGTACATAACACTTTTCCCGTACCAGAATCCTCGCCTTGTCGAATCGAATGAAATGGGACGCACCTGTATCGCAGCCATGCTCCGCTATTGCGGATTTTCTAGTATCCCTGTTCTTCACGCTACGTATATGTTCCGACAATCTCGTAGAAACGTTCCGTCCGGTTTCTCCTATGTATACCTTACCGCAATCACAGGGTATCTCATATACTCCCGGGTTACCGAGGGGCTCCTGGTCCTTAGGAGAGCGCAGCACCTGCCTGACCTTGGTATGGGGTCGGAAAATTGTCCTAATGCTCAACCTCCGGCGTAATAGGCGTCCAATTTTATCCGTTACCCCCTTAATATATGGCAAGTACGCAGGTGCCCTCTCCGCCCTGTGTACCTGCTGCAGGTTGTATGTACTTGCCGCTCGCTGACTCTGCCTCCAACTATACCCATTCCTTTCTAACACCTGTTTTACATGCTGCAGATCATCTTGCACGTACTGCGGGTCACAGAGCCGTAGAGCCCTGTTAATGAGCGCTCGTGGGACCGAGAACAGATGTGCGGGGTGATGATGTGAGTCCGCCTGCAGGTATCGATCTGTGTGTGTGGGTTTCCTGTAAACTTTATGGGACAATCGCCCGCGCTGATCCCGTTGTATCAAGACATCCAGAAACGGGAGTGCGCCATTGCACTCCTTCTCAATGGTAAACTTTATCTTGGCATGTCTACCGTTAAGATAGTCCAGTAACTTATCCACATCACTACGCAACACCACAGCAAATACATCGTCCACATATCGCCACCAGAACCTGGGTCTGTGAGGACAGCCCTCCAATGCCTTCCCCTCGAAATCCTAGAACGGCCCCCCTACCCCCACCCTGACGGCGCGTGCGACGCGAGCTTTGCGGCGGGCGGCGGGGAGACTGTCAGTGTGCGAGGCGCGCTCGTCGCAGGTGCACTCGTCCTGAGGAAGAACTCCCGAAGAGTTCGAAACATGTCGCCCGGAGTGACAATTTATACGTGAGTTCTAACCGTTTGCGTAATATAATTTTGAAATGACTCACGAAAGTTTAAATTCAAGTACACAATGAAGGAATTCCACACCTACAATTCCACATTTAAAACAACTATTCTGTACTTTGAATTAAAAAAACCGGTCAAGTGGGTGTCCGATTACGCCCTATGAAGGCTTCCGTACTTACTACTACTGGGTACTCCACATTTAAAACCACCATCATGTACTTTGACGTAAACTTTTGTCAGTCGTCTTTACCACCACTGCGAACTACAGCTGGAGACCTGGCCCACAGCGCAAAAGAGAAAGCCGATCTACTGGGCACCCTCTTTGCCTCGAACTCTACTTTGGACGACGATGGCAGCGCCGTACCTCCTGCTATCCCTTGGTGTGGATATTCTATGCCCGAAATTAGTTTTTCGCAAAGGGATGTCCGGAGGAGCTGCTGTCCCTAAACATCCACAAGTCGAGTGGGCCGGACGGCATACCAGCAGTGGTGCTCAAACTTTGTGCTCCTGAGTTGTGTCCCGTGCTAACGCGACTGTTCGCGCTCTCATACCACAAACGGCAAGTTCCGTCTTCATGGAAGACTGCCCTCGTGCACCCTGTGCCTAAAAAAGGGGATAGATCAGACCCATCGAATTACAGGCCTATCGCTATCACCTCCCTGCTCTCCAAGCTGATGGAGCGAGTCATCAACACAAAGCTCTTAAGATACCTAGAAGAACACGATTTGATCAGTGACCGTCAGTATAACTTTCGCCACGGTCGCTCGACTGGTGACCTTCTAGTGTATCTTACTCACCGGTGGGCTTCAGCCATTTAGAGTCAGGATGAGGCTTTAGCGGTCAGCTTGGACATAGCGAAGGCGTTCGATCGGGTCTGGCACCGAGGTCTTCTGTCGAAGCTACCAGCCTATGGACTGCCCGAGGGTCTGTGCAGATGGGTTGCCAGCTTTCTGTCCGGCAGATGCATAAGAGCCGTAGTATTTGGCAGTTGCTCCAAAAGCATGGACATTAACGCTGGCGTCCCACAAGGCTCCGTGCTATCCCCGACGTTGTTTTTGCTGCATATCAATGACATGCTGTCTATTGACGGCATCCATTATTATGCGGCTGACAGCACCGGGGATGCTTATTACACGGGCCGTGCCAACATTCCTCGTTCCTGTGTGTTAGAGAGTCGCGAACAACTTGTGTCCGAAATCGAGAGCACTCTAGTCAGTCTCTGAGTGGGGTCAGGATAATCTGGTCCAGTTCAACCCTACCAAGACACAAGTATGCGCGTTAACTGCTAAAAAAACCCCATTCACTGTAGCCCTGCGGTTCCAAGACGCAACCCTCTCCATCTCAGAGAGTATTGGGATCCTTGGTGTCGATATTTCCAGCGACGTCCAGTTTCGGAGCCATTTAGAAGGCAAAGCCAAGCTGGCATCTAAAAAGCTAGGTGTGCTCAATAGAGCGAAGCGATACTTCACCCCGGGACACAGACTTCTATTATACAAGTCGCAAGTCCGTCCCCATATGGAGTATTGCTGTCATCTCTGGGCGGGAGCACCTGGATACCAGCTTGGGCCTTTTGACTCGCTTCAGAGACGTGCTGTGCGAATCGTGGACGATCCCAAGCTCACGAGCGATATTGTACCGTTGAGTTTAAGGAGAATTTTTGCCTCCTTGTGCGTGTTCTATCGCTTATATAATGGGTTGTGCTCCGAAGAACTGTTCGACATGATGCCTACGGCCGCTTCTACCATCGCACCGCTCGCCGTCGGCAAGGCATTCATCCTCACATCTTAGAACCTAAATGGTCGCGTACGGTACGGTTTCAGAGGAATTTCCTCCCTCAGACGCTCCGATTGTGGAATGAGCTCCCTGCCGAGGTTTTCCCGACGGACTACAGTATGGGGTTCTTCAAGAAAGGAATGTAATGTAAATTCTTAAAGGGTCGGCAACGCGCATGTGACACCCCTAGGAGTTGCAGGCGTCCATAGGCTGCGGTGACCGATTGCCATCAGGCGGGCCGTACGCTTGTTTGCCACCGACGTGGTATAAAAAAAAATCTAAACAAAAGTCTTTCTTATAGATTTTCCTGTAATCTATAAGTAAAATAAGAGGGGGAAATGCTGAATGTAACTTCCACCCTATTTATCTTGAAATTATAGAAAAATGTATATTTAATTCTCACAAGCCCTTTCATTTGACATGTTACACGAAATAGTTTGGAAACCTTCTTTGTATTCTCTAATTAACTCCCAATAGTACGTTTAAAATTCATTTACCTCGTGAGTTCCTGAGTTTTGAGACGGCTAAATACTCGATGTTTTCTCGATTATTTAATTTATTTTTATATATACCTATAAACATATTGTTAGTTTTACTTGACAATAGTTTCATTAATATACATACATAGGTATTATTTAAACTGTGTTTCAATATTTTATGTTAGATGCCATTTATTGCGTCGGCTACACCTAGATAATGGCCCCGCGAGACACGAAAGTTTTCATCAGAGATTATCTTGCTTCTCTTCCAATGGCTCATTTGTGAGTAACTATTTTTGAGTAGTATTTACGGCAGGTTTTCAGCTATAAATTGTGTGTTCAAAAAAGGTAATTTTGTCCAAAAAGACTAATCAGGAGTATTTAGAGCCAGGCTCGAAGAAAGTTACTTCTATTGACTGATAAAAAACATAGATTTCTCTTTTAGCAGTTTTCGTATGAAAATTTAATTTTGTTACGGTTTTGTCTAAAACTTTGTCAAAAAATCAATTATTTTGATGATTAAACGTGTCAAATAAACTTTAACAAGTGATTCCAATAGTCCATCTGGTAAATGGATAATTTTAAGGCATAGTTTGAGATGAAAATAATAACATTGACAAAGATATTTTCTGTAATTGATTTATTCAAAACAATATTCGTCTCAAAACTTATGAACACACGAGGTATTTACGTTACATGCCCGTTTTTCGCTCAGCAATTCACATATTTTTGCTAAAATTTCGCGTCACTTGTTGTGGTGCTTAAATGCTAAATTACAATTAGTAAATTGTGGAATTATGCTTGGGTGATTAGAGCAACGGGCGACGTGAGGAAGGGCCGCATTTGTCAGTCAACATCGATTAGCAAGGTAGTCATATTGCATCATGATATTCAATTCCTGATCATGAATGATCATTTTGATGATAATTGCTTTATCCCGTTTAGTAGGTACAGTCATGTCATGGTACAGTAAACGAATTGTAAACACGTACAAAGACATTTTTGTTATTATTGCGACGAGCGAAAAAGGTATGCGTTTCGATTTCCTTGACTGTACTTATTCTTGAATATCTCTACTATACACAAACCACTTTTTTTTCCTTTCTACTATACACAAACCACACATCTTCCTTTCACAGACAATACTGAAAGTACTATACACAAACCACACATTTTTTCCTAGCATTGATAATACTGAAAGTACTGTACAAAAACCACACATTTTTTCCTTTCATTGACAATACTGAAAGTACTATACACAAACCACACATTTTTTTCCTTTCATTGACAATACTGAACGTACTATACACAAACCACACATTTTTTCCTTTCATTGACAATACTGAAAGTACTATACACAAACCACACATTTTTTCCTAGCATTGATAATACTGAAAGTACTATACAAAAACCACACATTTTTTCCTTTCATTGACAATACTGAAAGTACTATACACAAACCACACATTTTTTCCTAGCATTGATAATACTGAAAGTACTATACAAAAACCACACATTTTTTCCTTTCATTGACAATACTGAAAGTACTATACACAAACCACACATTTTTTCCTTTCATTGACAATACTGAAAGTACTATACACAAACCACACATTTTTTCCTTTCATTGACAATACTGAAAGTACTATACACAAACCACACATTTTTTCCTTTCACAGACAATACTGAAAGTGGTGAAAGAGCACGCAGTGGCGCTGAGCAAGCACAAGACTGGCTACCGGCTGCTGCTGGCCATCTTCGATTCGGTGGACGACACGGTGTTGGTGCGCAAGGCGATCGTGTCCGCGCTGGAGCCGCACATCCGGGACCTCGCCAAGGATCACTGGGGGAACATGGTGAGCTTTATTTTATACAGCACGTACAGCACGCACAGCAGTGGCAGTAGGTACAGCACGGTGAAGACGGCGCGCGATCTATGTTACGCGCGAGATAGACTATCCGTCTTTCTAATTGGTACACACAAAAAGATACGGATAGTGTATGACGCGCGTGAGATAGCTCGCGTGCCTTCTTGTGCTAGCCGTACAGGTAGCGGAGATAGCGATATATAAAGGGTAGAATAGAGATACTATGATTAAAAAAACCAGAGGAGGAATTTTCTAATAGTATCTGATAGATAGATTAGTCAGAAATACAATCGAAAAGATTCCAGATTCGATTTAGCAGGATCGCAGTGGAAAGAAATGGGTTTATTATTTGTGGCGCGTGGCATCGGTGCATCAATTGCCCAGCATTTCTGACTGAAATTGTTTTTAAGATCCTTAACCTTTTCAACACTCTGTCAAATACAAAAGCTGGCTCTCACACGCCATAAAATCGAAATGTCAAACACGAAGTTGAACCCTATAGAAATGCATGTATGTTGATATCGCACTGCACGCGTTGACCGATATATCCGTCGTTAGCGTTGAACCATGCTAGCGTCCAAAAGGTTAAATATTCGAGTTACCTTAATGTATAGCGCATATTGCACAATATTCGATCAGGGTGATGTTTTCCAGGTCCTCCACTGGCTAGTGAAGCCGAAGGACCCCGGAGCGTTCCACCCGAGCCTGATCAAGTTCCTAGAGGAGGGCTTCAAGAGTGGCACGTCTAAAAAGGATGCAGCGCTTCGTACCAGCGAGCTGCGCGAGGCCGTGCTGCCCGCGCTCGCCGCCGACATGGCGGCCGACGCGGCCTTCTGGCTCAGCGACAAGGGCGTCATGCTGCTGGCCGTGGCCGTGCTCTCCATAGGTACTGTTTACTTTACCCGGGACTTCCAGAAGCTTCCAAGAAGAATTCGAATATTAATTACCCTATAGATGACCCAGGTGCCTGCTGCAGGTGCTACAGTTGTACAAGGTTACGAAGTTTGCTACTATGATAGTTCTACCCAGGTAACCCTTTGAGCCCATGCAATTTCTCTTGCTTATTTTTATTAAACCTGTTATTTTTTGACTTTTTGTAAAGTTACCTAATTAATTCCATTAACTAACTTACGGTTTCCGACTCCGATCTCCAAAAACAGTTAGCAGTGGGGCCAAACTATTGCCAAGCTGTCATAACTTGTAAATAAAAATATTGGTGGTGTGGAGCCTAACATAAACGTTGTTACAGATCCCACGGAAGAGCTAGTGTCAGCGCTAGCGGGCGCCATCTGCCGCCCCGACTGGACGGTGGGCGAGAAGCTCGCAATAGAGGACGCGGGCATGCACATGTGCCTGAAGAAGCTGGCCGCGCTCGACCAAGGCAGGCAGGCCGGCACGCTGGGCGAGGCCGTCGCCGCCCGACTCGATGATGACACGGTCAGTGGTGTCATCCAAGCACGGGAGTGTCAGTGGTGGGCCGTCCCGACTTCTAAATTAACAGTACCCTATTATAAGGCGCGCACATTAAAGGTATAAGTTCGTAGCTGATCGCAGACAGCGCGACCATTTAAATATGAAAGGTTCAAATTGCGCATTGTCTCATGGCCGGGCCACACTGTGGCACGCGTGCGCAAGCAGCAGTGCGTCACGGCTCCCAGCATCGGCGGGCGACAGTTGCGTTTGCCGCTGGGCGCGTAACGGTCGAAATAACGCTCGCTTCGAAAGGTATTTCATAAAAATACATACAAACCAGTAGTGTCGCGGCGAAATTTTCGCCCGCTGCTGCAGTCTGCTGTCGCCGCTGTCGGCTACGAACCATAAGGTGCGTACGCATTTAAGGCAGCCTCAGGTTGAGGCGGCACTAGTCAGTTTGCTTAAATGCGAACGCAGCTCGCAGCGAGCCGGCCGGAGTCAAAGGCGCCTTGGTGAGCGTGCTTCGCGTAATTTGGACGTGTATACGAGCGTGCCGCGGACAGAACGACGATCTAACTTGTTTATGCTTGAGTCGCGTACGAATTTGAGTGAGCACATGAATTACGATTTGTTGCATCCACCACCAACAACTAATCGAGTCCGACGCCATTTTTTGTCTGCTGGCCGCGAGCGCGCTGCCTCAATCGAGCATGTTTATGTGTGTTTTGCTCGCGAGCAGCTCACCGCCCAGGGCGAGCACGGCTCAGGCCGAGCCGCTCAAATGCGTACACAGCTTTACTATGTATTTCAGCATGATTTCAGCTATAAAGATTCCGGTGACAGCTGTCAACTCAGTACAGATTATGCTTTGACTATGGAATTCAATGGACCGGGCGTATTGTTCTATTTGTACCAAAGCTACTGAGGCTCAAAATCGCCATGTTATGTTCCCCGGTACGTCAATAATACGTCAATTGAGCAGTACACGACCTGTGAGTGAGTGGAATAAAAATTGAGAAGTTATAAAATAAACAGTGTTATTAAAATAAAAACCGCACAAGACTTTAAAGGAATGTGAAGTTAAATGCTGCGGTCATGCCTTAGTGTAGCATAACAAGATGTGGCTTAAGACAAAGCCAGAAACAGAAAAGTTTGTCAATGCATAGCTTTGTTATGTTTTTCTATTGAAATATTGGTTGATTTGAACATTGTCGAGAACAAGGCACATGTATCATAGCATAATTAGTGTACATATTAAGATAATTTATATTTTGTAGCGGGATTTAGCTTTATTTTTAATATTTTCGTACTAAAAGTTATCCTGAAGCAGTAGCTAGGGTTGTTCCTGAATATATCGATAATGAATTGTGATGACTTACTAAACCTACTCATTGATACGGTGATTTATATTTTTAAAGGTTGCCAAGAAGTGAATTTCAGAAGAAAATATGGTTAGAACTACGTACGTACGTACTGGTACGCTATTGGATCTCACGTTGTTTCAATAGTAACCTTTTAATATACCTAATTTGTGGTTATCTCTTGGTTAGTTCTCCCCTATTCTGTGGTGGTGGTGAAATGATAAGACGAAAGAACATCTATACAAAGTATATAGTATTATTAGCATATTCCAAAACTAAACTAATGGGATACATCCATGGGATTTGACGGCCTGTTTAGCCTAGTTGGTAGTGACTCTGCCTCCGAAGCTAGAGGTCCCGGGTTCGAATCCCGGCCAGGGCATTTATTTGTGCATTTTTCACGGATATTTGTTCTTGGGTCTTGGATGCAGGGCTCGG
Source organism: Notocelia uddmanniana (assembly GCA_905163555.1). Taxonomy (NCBI): domain Eukaryota; kingdom Metazoa; phylum Arthropoda; class Insecta; order Lepidoptera; family Tortricidae; genus Notocelia; species Notocelia uddmanniana. The sequence continues at coordinate 19,894,162 of LR991061.1, read as the reverse complement.
AACCGGTTAATCTCAAAATCCTGAAATAGCCAAATATTTTTAATTAGTTTATGCTCTTTATGTAGGACTCAATAATGTATTTGGGTTATTACTTCATATTGTTAGATTGCCTGATGAAACATGAAATAGTAGACGAAAGAACGATAAGAACTAAAAAAATACAGGTATTTTTGTATGGACAGAATACCGGTTTCCGAGCCCTGCTTGGATGTTTTCTATGTATTTAAGTATGTATTTATCTATATAAGTATGTGTATCGTCGTCTAGTACCCATAGTACAAGCTTTGCTTAGTTTGGGACTAGGTCGATTTGTGTAAGATTGTCCCCCAATATTACATCCAGCATCCTTGAGGGTGTCTCGTAGGTTTTTATTATTGGTGACGGGCAGATCTATTTATGCTACATGCCATTATTGACTGCATGTAATTATTACACGATATTTAGTGAAATAATAGTAAAGAAACTCTTTACTAGTAACTTTAATCATGAAATCCCGTAAAGTAAATGCCTGTTTCATAGAATCATTAAAGAAAACTGCATAGAAAAGAGGTCACTATTATTCATATATATCTAATAATATCCTAGGAAACCAATACGTTCTAAGATCTGTCTATAATATCGATAAAAATGTTGATTTTCGGGACAGCGCTATATCCGCCATATTTAGTTCCAATATGGCCGCAAAATGGACACGCTCGTAATGTTGACAGTTCGCGTCCAGTGTTTCCTTTGTCAAAGAGATTATGTCATGATACGTCAAAGATGACATAATTTAAATTTATACTGAGTTGACAGCTGTCACCGGAATCTTTATAGCTGAAATAGATAGTAAGGGACGTAAGGGTCCCGGTAGTAACATCAAAACTTAAAACCTTTCTTCTTTGTTATACAGAAACGTTTCTTGATGCATCCCATTCATTTTCTTTAGCTATTTATTTGTATAATTGTAATTATTTTTTTATTTAATCGTATGGCATTTATTTATGAACCGTGAGATCTTCGAGAAGACAAGTACGGTTGCCAGTTTTTGTTGCACTTTTAGCACCACCCAGGGGTCACGTGTAGGGATATGGAAATAGGGATAAAGAAATATTAAAAGAAGACAAAACTGAAATGATTAAACTAAAATGAAAATGCATTAAAAAAGGAGTTTTTAGCTTTTTATTTATTGTACATATTCTGTGCTATTGTAATAAGTTTTTCTATATTATATATTTTTTATGAGTTTAGCCTTGAGTTCAATATACATTTATAGATAGAAAAAGATCTTTCTACATCCACTGAAGTGAGTGGAGTGAAATTCTACATACATCTGTTGCTTACGAAAGTTTTTCTGTCTGTCTGGGTTTCTAGACATGCCGTCTTCTAATTTCTGACTGACAGAAGCAGTTTATAGCAGCTCTCACTTGATCTAAAATTCAAAATGCATTTACAATAGACAGTTTAGATTCTTGGAATTTCTTTAAGACATATTCAATTATATGAAAATTCTCAACAATATATTTTAGGTTATTTCGTAATTTTTCGGTTTGTATACTTCTTTTCGCCACTCTTATCGACTTTGCTTCTGACGCTCTCTTCTAATAAAATTTATTTGTTTTGTTGGCGACGTAAAGCTCTTAGCAGAAAGGCAGCCTAAATAAAATCATTCCATTAGTTCATAATTACACATGGGTCATTTACCATTGAATGACAAGGTATGTCCATGTTATGCAAAAACTGAAAACAGCTCACCCCCGCCGACCTCTGATTATCTCCCTGTAGGGGTCTCAGAAAATCAAAACTACAACAGGTTTCACGATTTTAAGTTAACTATCTAAATGGTGTGTGTATTTCCAGATCACGGTGTGGCTGCCCACGAACCGAGGCTGCTTTTTCCTTTTAAAACTGATTGAGAGCAACAAACCAGAGGTGGCCAGCCAATTGAAGAAGAAGCTCAAACCACACTTGGAACTTCTTAAGCAGCAGAAGACAGAAGGGGCTAAACTGCTCCTACAGAATGTTAAGAGTAAATAAACCAGTCTGTTGTACTTATAGTTTTATTTCACATGTATTTACAAGAATTTTACATAAAATTAGAGTGCCACTGCACAATACAGACGCACACACATTATCATATCAACTTGCAATAGCCTAATGCCTATTGATACATGTAGCAATGAGAACTATGATAATAAGAACTGGTACTTTGTATAAAAATTACTAAGTGTATTAGTTTGGATATAATTAGAACAAGGAATATTGATTGTTCAGTCCATGTGGACAAGCTTCACTTTTCTATGGTACATACTAGCCTCCCATTGAGTGATATCTAATTAATTACATCGTTCGCTTAATTACCTATATTCTATTAAAAAAATCTTACATCAGGATTTGAACACTTTACCTACAGGTAGGTTAGCTGCATTTTCTATCACATGCAATGATTTTTCCAGTATCTCCTTCTGTATTTCTTCAATAGGTCTGAAAACCAATTACAAAAATTGTAAAGCTTTTTGAAATTCTTGGTCTCTATAGAGTGCCTCGCGTGTTTATCACCCTCACCTTCAGTTCATGTAAAAACACTGGTTTTCAGAGTGTACCTTACCTTTCCATGATAAAAGATACAAAAGTCAATTACCTTCTTGCGTCTAGCACTTCCCAATCATCTTCTTTTAATTGTTGATACATTTCTGCCACCTTCTTTTGGAAACTCAAAACCTCATACCTAGAAAGAAATGAAATATTTTATTACTAGATGAAAGCCCGGCTTCGCTCGGGTGAAATAAATAAGAAAGAAATAAAGTAAACATTTATTCGTGACAGTTATGCAAACGACAAAAGAAATAGTGTACAAAAATGTATAAAATAAAAACTTTATAACAACGGGTTATGATGAAACTTCGTATAGAAATATAGTCTGAAGTCTGGATTAATAGTTTTGGGCTTGGTTTTGGTTTGTGTATGTGTGAGTGAACGTGTATTTACTTAGTGGGCTTGGTTTTTATGGCTTCACTAGGTTGTTCGTGACACTCCGTCTATATTTTTTACTTGGTCTGAGATCACAACTATGTATCTTAACGCAGAATTTCACGACTGACACAGCAATATCTAGACACGCGGTAGCGTGTCCAGCCAAGTTCACCTCGGGAACTGACGGACAGCATCCGTGTGTTATTTTACACGAACCGTTTGGAGCCACTTTTGACCCTCTAGTTTCAGTAGTTCGGTTGATTCGTCCGGGGCCGAACTACTGCCACACTTTTGATCCCATTAGTTCGGTTATGACGTCACACCGAACTACTGAGAATTAAAACGACTCAAAAGTACGGTTAAGGATGCTAAATAAAAATTTAAAAAGTGTTTTTTCCATTGCATTTTTTTAATAAAATGTAATTGATTCTTCGACGAAGAAGAGTGCACGCAGCTGAGATGAGAATGCTGAGATGGATGTGTGGAGTGACGAGGAAAGATCGAATTAGAAATGAGTATATAAGGGGAAGTTTGAAAGTGGCACCCGTGACAGAGAAAATGAGGAGCAGTAGGTTAGCATGGTATGGGCATGTAATGAAGTGGGATGAATTTCATATTGATAAAAGAATATTAGGGTTGGATGTAGAAGGACGAAGAGCGATTGGAAGGCCCAAAAAGCGATGGATGGATTGTGTGAGAGAGGATATGAGAAAGAAAGGAGTAAACGCTGAAGTGACGAATAATAGAGAGGAATGGAAGAAGAAAACATGTTGCGCCGACCCTGCATAAGCGGGATAAGGGCAGGGAGATGATGAATTGATTCTTCGACTTCTTCGTATTAGATATATTTAAACAGGTCTCTCACGTTTTTAAATTCGAAACATGAGTAATACGAAACAATACTTCCCGTTTACCTAAAATCATGAAATTTGACAAGAAACAATGTCATAAAGTAGAAACTGTAGAATGATTAGATTACCAACGTAACAGTAGGTTAAGAAGTTTACCTTTTGGCCGATTTTTTTACAATGCAAGTTGTTTGCACATCACTAACCGAACTATACAAGACTTCCCAATAGTTCGGTTTGACGTCATAACCGAACTAACGGGAACAAAAGCGTGGCAGTAGTTCGGTCCCGGACTAATCAACCGAACTACTGAAACTAGAGGCTTTTGACCGCTCAATAACTCTCAAGTCTATTTAACATAAAAGAATGAAATTTGGTACATGTATTAGGATCCTTTAGAACAACTAGAACCTCAAATTTCATAAATATAGGTGAAATAATTATTGAGATATTAAAGTCCAAAAAACGGCATTTTTACCACTGACTGACTGACTAGTAATCAAAAACCTAACCCACTTTCAGGTGACCTAGAAAAGTGAAATTTGGCATCCAGCTTGGTAATTGTGTACATACACATAAAAAAATTAGAAAACTCTAATTTTTTCATAAGTTTTCTGATTATTATTAGTTGTTACCTCAGAACTCCATCATTTATTAACCGATTTGGAAAATTCTTTTTATGTTTGAATTGGTATACTTTCGGGGTGGTCCCATTGTCATCAGGTCAGAGTGTAAGATTTGAGATTAAATATCCTACAGCTTTTATGGTATTATAACATACTGCATAGAAAACTGCCAAGTTAAGGCTCAAAATGCATTAAGCCGCAGTAAATTAATATTAATGTAAACAATGTAGTGCCGTACTTGCCGCCATTTCAGAGAATCTACGGAACTTGGCACCCGTTTAGATCTCAAATCTTTTGTCGGCGAAGAAGACAACCAAACATTTTCTTAATATTGAACTTGGCTCCCATTTTCACATTTGTGTTTTTGATGGGATATCATTACTTTTGGTCAATCTTCGCCAAATGGTGCTTTTTAAGAGCGAATGCACGAGTTACTTTACAAAATACCCAAATCGCTATAGGTGCACCTCAAATATTTGAAGAGTTCCCTCAATTTCTCCTGGACCCTATGATCAGATTCTTACCTGATATCTATGGGACTACCCCTGAACTATACCGTTTCAAACAAAAAAAGAATTTTCCAAATCGGTTAATAAATGACGGAGTTCTGAGGTAACTAGCATAAATAATAATAATAAAAAAACTAATAAAACAATCACTGTTTTCGGATTTTTTCTTGTGTACACACACAATTATCAAGCTGCATGTTAAATTTTAGCTTTCTAGGTCACCTAGAAGTGGGTTAGGTTTTTGATTACTAGTCAGTCAGTCAGTGGTAAAAATGCCGTTTTTTGGAATTTAATATCTCAATAACTATTAAAACTATATTTATGAAATTTGGGTTTCTTGTTTTTCTAAAGGATCTTAATACGTGTACCAATTTTTTTTATGTTAGATAGATTTGGAGTTATTGGGGGACAAAAGTGGCTCCAAACGGTTCGTGTAATCTAACACACGACTTTTTTTTTTTTTTTTAATCTTTATTTATTTAACGAGGGTTTTACAAATGCCACCCTCATAGTGGCTCTCTTACACTAAACATTCCTTAGTATTAATATAGACTTAACTAAATTATATAATAACTCCGCCTCTTCGGAGGTCGGACAAGCTAAAATGCTATTTATCCTACCGAGATCGTACTTATTTATATTAAGCAGACGTCGCTGGGTATCGCCACGCCCACATTCCATTGTAACGTGGTAGACATCTTCCACAACCCCACATATGGTGCAATTGGGAGAATCAACTTTCCGCATCATGTATGCATAGCTATTTAATGGAATGTGGCCGGAGCGAAGTCTAAGAGTGACAATCACGTCTTGTCTACTCATTTTACTTAAATAAAACCACGGGGTCCGAGGAAGCATTGGCTGGATAGTTTTATACCAAATGCCCTTAGTTCGGGATCTTTCATCAAAGTATTCGGTCCACATTTCGTAGCACGTGTCTTTGACCTTGAACAGAACGTCAGTAAACGACGGTATAGTACGGTATAAATCACCCGTTTCGATCGCTTGTCTAGCCAGCCGATCCACCGCCTCGTTCCCCGCGGCACCAGAATGTGAAGGAATCCATTGGATAATAACTTTTTTATTATCCGCCCGTAACTTTAACAAGAGACGGATTATCGTGTATGCCACTGGAATGCCCCTAAAAACGTACGTACAACGGTTCAAATGCTGCATAGAACTTCTGGAGTCTGTGAGAATAACAAAATTTACATGCTCATTTATATTGTCAATATACGAAAGTGCTTCAACAATTCCAATCATTTCAATGGCCATTATCGATATGTTTTCCTTAACCTGCAGTTGAACAACTTCTTGAGTTTGCCAATCCTAACACACGACTGCTGTCTGCCAGTTCTTGGGGTGAACTTGGCTGGACACGCTGCCGCGTGTCTAGATCGTGACTAGAGCATTCGCTCGTGAAAAGTACCATTTGGTGAAGTTTGACAAAAAGGAATGATATCCCATCAAAAAGATAAATGTGAAATCAGCCAAGTTCAATATTAAGAATATGCGACGCATGGTTGTCGTCTTCAACGACAAAAGAATTGAGATCTAAATGGGTGCCAAGTTTCATAGATTAACTAAAAAGGTGCCAAGTCTGGCACTAGATTGTTTACAGTAAAACTAATTTATTGCGGCTTAATGCATTTTAAGCTTAAACTTGGCAGTTTTCTTAAATACCCAACAGCTTTCATGGTATTATAACATACTGTCACGCGTCGCATATTCTTAATATTGAAATTGGCTCTCATTTTCACGTTTATGTTTTTGATGGGTACTTATTTTCCCATACAACTGTTGGTTTGATAAGTGGCACGTGACGTCATATTGTAGGAGCCTTTTCGGAGGCCACTAGCATCGAGCTAGGTTTGTCCTTTGTTTGTTGACCAACTACAATAATGACATTTGATTGTCATCAAAAACTGGTTCAAATGGCACCATGAAAAAAAATAGTTAACTTATTTCAATAAAAAAAACCTCTATTCATTCTATGTTCTTGCTCCACTTTTTGTTGTGATAACTACACGCGCCGCACGAGCATGGCGAACGAGTGTATCTAGCGGGTGGCGGGTTGGCGCGGGTGATGGGCGGAGCAAGCGTGGGAATTATTTTAGGTTGCCTCGTCTTAACATATGGAATAGGGAGTAAAAGATTACGCTGACGACGTCACGGGCAAAGGCTAGTATCTTTGCAAGTTAATCCTAAGCATTTTTATAAGGGTAGTATTTAAAGGCACATAAAAAATTTGACACCGTAATCAGTACTGATTTGTACAGCTAAAATACTAATCGTTCATTAAAATTCAGTTCAGATGTGCAATTGTTAAATATTGATGTGCCAGTCAGTATTTTTGGTGCGAAGTCAGAGCTGCTAACGCGAACGAAAACAAATGAAGTTCGTGTATCTCCCACTCTGTCGCACTTGCAAATTCGAGCGACACAGAGGGAAATACACGATGTTCGTTCGTTTTCGTTTCGCGGTAGCAGCTATTCAGTGGGGCCCTTTACACTCAATATTATGTGTCAATATTATCGCGATTTTCAAAATTGTATGGGGTCTGTTACACGCGTAATGTTATCTCAATACTGGTGTGTCAATATTATCTAGATTTTCAAAATCGTATGGATTTTTCTTCAATATTCATTAAACAGCACGTGATACGGATCGTGATATAAGTATATTAAGTAAGGCCCCTACGGATGTTGCTTCAATATTCAGTGTTTCGCGTGATAATAATAACAGTTTGTAATATTTTCTCCAATTAATGGAAGTTATTTAACAACTTGTTCCGTTTTGCCAAAGGTATTTCACATTTCGATACGCGCACCATCCAGGAATAGGAGCCGTCAGACCAGAGGGCCTGCCGCGATCTGAAAACGAAGTATTTCCCTCTCCGCGCTCGAATATGCAAGTGCGACAGAGAGGCATATATATTTAGTTTTCGGTTGGTAGCACTTTAGTCCGAGCGCGGCGGACGGTCGAAGAAAGTAAAAGAACATTCCGTGTGTTGTCTGTCACACATATAATTTTTTAACTTCCCATCGACCTATGAACTTGAAATTAGGTGATAATGTTTATTATGAAGTATATTTTACCACAAATATCAATATATTGATAAATCACATTTGTTTTTTAGTTGTATAGACTATATGAGTGAAAGGGACGGCACCATACGAAGTTCGGATTTCGAAATTCGGAGTAGACCCCCAGTACCACTAAGTTATAAGATAGAGCGAGATAGGGATAGAATTTTGCTAGATGTTTAAAACCCATAAGTCAGTATAATACGTGGGTTGTTCCGAAAGTTTTTAGCTGCTCTCACTCTATTCATGCGGTATATTTTTTATTTACACCATTATGTGGGTAATTTCAATAGTTATGAGCTGAGATAAAATCGTTAGTAAGTAGCAAGTATTTTTTTCACAACATTTCTTTTACCAAAAGGCCTTTTGTATGGGCTTTTAAAAAATTGCGAAAATAGTACTATTTTTGATACCTAAAAATAGTTTTGGCAACGAAATCCCTAACAGCTGTAGTGGAAACTGCCCGGGATGACTTCCTAACTTAGTTTTGCTGATTTTAATGTAAAATCAGTAAATGATTTTATTTAATTTAAGTTTTTTTGAGATGATGACCAGTCCCTAGTCTCGCGAGTCGCGACCTAGACTAATATTCGACACACCTGCTCATTGTCGCTAATTTTCATGCAATCGAAACAAATTACGTGGGTAGAGACAGGGAAGATTCATAGTTTGCGGTGTATAAAATTTCGTTTAGTTGTGGTGACGTATTAATCTGCTGCATTTGCAGTCAGGAGAATAAGGCAGCTTACCAATGTGGCAACGGCACGGTTAGTTTACTTTGCTTATTTTAATAGTATAATTACTTATGGTCTAATCTTGTGGGGATCAGCTGCAGATATTGAAACTGTTTTTATTTTGCAAAAAAGGGCTATCCGGGCAATTTATAACTTGGGGTCGCGTGACTCATTAAGAGAATTTTTCAAAGAAATAGATATTCTAACCCTGCCGTCCCTATACGTATTTGAAATAATAATGTATGTTAGGAAGAATTTGTGCAATTTCCCAACGAACGCTGATAAACCAATAGCCACCAGAAACACTGGGAAACTGAAAATAACCTTCTATAGACTAGTAAAGGCGAAAAAGTCGTTCTTGGGAAATTGTATTAAATTCTACAATAAAATTCCAAAACACATTACTGAACTTAGCAATTCTAAATTCAAATCTGTAGTAAAACAAACACTTATTTCAAAAGCATATTATAAGGTAAACGATTACATCATGGACAGGGATGTTTGGCAGTGATAGTGTCCTGCACGGCTAATCTATCGCGAAAATAGGTTTTCTACTGTAGCTTGTTATTTTTGTAGTAACTGAGACTGTAATTTTATATTTAACTATACAATGTATATTGTTTTGAAAAAATGACACCTCGCCGAGTTTCTTACGCCGGTTCTTCTCGTGGCAGAGGTTTATTTTTCCGAACCGGTGGTAGTTTATTGACGTTCATAGGTGCATGTAATATGCCTAATTTGAAGAATAAACTACTTTTACTTTACTTTTACTTTTTACTTTTAATCAAAATTGGCCCGCAACACAAAATTGGTATTGTGACCCGTTCATCGCATATTAGATAGGGCTGTTGACATGTCGTACTTAAAATACAATAAAAAAAACCCAAGCGACTTTCATCAACAGTTTCACCCCAACACATTTGTATTGAAATTACCCGCATAATGGTATCATTAAAACATATATGGCATGAATAGAGTGCGAGCCGCTAAAAACTTTCGGAACAGCCCACGTAGTACAGTCACCAGCACCAATATCTGCCACAACAATGCGCGCATTAATATCTGACACGACTCTATTTGTAGGCCCGTTAGGACGTGTCAGATATTTTTGCCGCCTTATGTTAGGCAGATATTTATGCTGGTGACTGTACCATAGTAGTTTGTCACAACAATATAGAGACGCAGCTTTAAGATGGCGGACAGACTCAGCAAACATTCAAGTGGTGTCCGTTACACGATTAATATTATCTCAATACTGGGGTGTCAATATTATCGCAGTTTTTAAATTTGTATGGATTCTGCTTCAATATTCACGTAATACTTATCGTGATATGAATGTATCACGTGATAATAATAACCATGTAACGGGCCCCATACATTCGCTTTGAAGGCGGTTGTTGTGACAATCAGCCTAGCTAGCACGATAGCTTATACCGTTACGTTTTATGTGACGTTTTAATACATTTTGCCCATATAACGTGACGGTATAAGTTATCGTGCTAGCTAGGCTGATAGGTGTATAGAACGCTTGAAAACTACAAAAACAAAACGCTGCAGACGCGGCTTGCCGAATCCACACAACGGGCGATGATGGCCCATCACCCAGAACGCAGCCCAGCAACCTGACCAACACACCGGACGCAAACATAGTTTACAATTTCCGAACGTACCCGACCAGACGCTGTCGACCAACGAATTTAATATGGCCGACCTTTTGTCATAAAATTAACAGTTTTTAATGCAAAATTCGCGACAATCCGAATTTTGTTGATACATATGTTCAACTCGAAATCATTATTTTTGTACGTTCTTCCATTTGAGACAGGTCTCGTTCGGGTCTACCGTACCCCTGCACGGAATTATTAATATAGATTGTTCCTGAATTTAGCACACAAACTATTACAAAAAAAAAACAGACAAATTTTAAAATCTTGGTGCTTAATAGCACACTCACTCAGCATGTTGTCACGGAATCCCTTGGTGATTAATTTCTAGACAAGTCCCTTTTTACGAAAATGCAATCACACCGCAGAACTAAGATTGAAATTCTATTGACTCATATGTAGACGCTAAATCGGCTCTTCCTTCATAAGGGTTACGTTACAGTAACTAAAATGTGAGTTAGCCTCTAAGATAACTGTCTGTTCCTCTAAGATAGTAGTCTGACAAAAAAACCACACACAAATACTATCTAGCTCACCTTTCATTTCCAAAGCCATTCCTTTGTTCAATACTCTCAATAGGCATGGTGAGAAAAAATACCTGGTCGGGCTTGGGCAAGCCCTTGTCTGATTCTTTGCAGAAGTTCATATCAAGACCTGCAAAGGGGACAGTTTTAATAAATTTAGGGTTTAGGAGTAATTAGGGAGCTTATTCAGAGCAATAGTACATAAAAATTAAGTGAATCACCATCCTTAGATATTGAGTTATTGTAAATTACCTGAGCCCCATTTCTTGAAGCAACCAAGTTACAATTTTACAAAACTGGCGTCACTTATTAAATGGCCTGTCAGGGTAGGGGGAGGCAATATTAGGCAAGCAGGAGGAAGAGAGTGTACAAGGCCGAGAAGCAATCGTTTTTTTTAAATCTTGTGTTGTTCAATTCAAAAACAAATTAGATAAGCACATTTCAAATTCAGCTCAACAATGATATTGCACTTAAAAAAATAACTGGATACAGGCTTCATCAGTTGTTTCAACTGCCTGCCTGATAAATAAATAATAATAAGAGTATTAAGGTCCATGTTAGAGTGGGCCAATTGCCCTTATTGCCCCTCTTGTACCCGCAACTACTCTGACGACGTACCAATTTCATTTAATTTACATTGAATAACACCTATATCACAATAATCCATATCCATACTTTTGACGGCCTGTTTAGCCTAGTTGGTAGTAAAGCTGCCTCCGAAGCTAGAGGTCCCGGGTTCAAATCCCGGCCAGGGCATTATTTGTGCATTTAGCACCGATATTTGTTCTTGGGTCTTGGATGTTTTCTATGTATTTAAGTATGTATAAGCCATAGTACAAGCTTTGCATAGTTTGGGACTATGTAGGTCTATTTGTGTAAGATTGTTCACCAATATTTATATATTTATTTATACTAATATTATAAATGCAAAAATTTGTCTGTCTGTCTGATACCTCTTCACGCTTATGAATGAATAGCTTTTATTTCAGGACATAGACCCAGATGATGTGTTAGGTACTATAATTTCTTATAGTAGGTTCAAAACATTTAAAACTTAGCTTAAACTGCTGAGCCGATGTAGATGAAATCTGGTATACAGTTGGGGTCCCGGGAAATAACATACAATAGTTTTTATCCTGGAAATCATCCCATTAAGGGGGTGAAAGTTTGGTTGGAGATAAACAAATTCCAGGCAGGCAAATTACGGGCAAAAGCTAGGTAACCAAAATTTTATATTTGAAGTTTTTCACACCTTTAGCAGCTGAAAATGCCACTCCAGAGTAACAATATCGGTCCACAATGATTGTGGTGCCTTCCTCCAGACTTTTAGTGATCTCCTTGGCTCTCTCCCAGCGGTTGGCTGAGAATAATAGGTGGATAGCTTCATCCGGCAGCTCTTTCTGAAAAAATTAAAAGTACATTTGCTGGTGTTTTTTATATAGCATTTATATAGAAGATAGTCATTAAATAAAGGCTCATATTATATTTATTTATTTAAAAGCAGAATTTCCTCAGGAACAATGAGGCCTGGGAACTCCTTGCATATTAAGTACATAGTTCGAGGTCCCTACATTGTACTAGGCACTTATTCAGACGATCAGTGAATTTAAATATTAAAGTCAATTAATAAATGTGTACAATTTGCATGATACAATTTAGTAAGTATGTAATTTTTCTTACCTTTGACATGAGATAGTTATTTATAACTTTTCCAATCTCTGTATGTCTTGCTGGGAAGTTGGTGTACTCGACTTTGATTTGATTCTTCTGCAGGTTTTCCACTGTACAAAATAAACATAATATATATTATATTATAAATTTACTTCATTTAGGTTTATGAGGCAAAGACATGTTTTGGCATTGCCTTTGCGTTTAACGGTTATTCTCAAGGTGATTAAAATTAAATACATTGTGAAGATAAAAATAAATCAAATAATAAATACTTAACCTAATGTTTTGCATTGTGTAGATTTCCCCGTTCGGTCCAATCCTTCAATTACAATAAAAGCTCCTCTCTTCATGGTCGAATTAACTACTCGACAAGACTACAAGCAGTGCAGTATTTTTGTGAAACAAACCAAAACGAACTTTGGGTCGGTATCGGCAAAAGGGTTATCATCAACTTATCATTTGAGTTAGCAGGTCGAACAAAGCAGAAAGCACTAGCTTCGTAGTTTGAATCTATCCAGAAACCGCTATATATGCCACGCCAATTTATGCACTTAACCTCTCAAAAAGCAATCAAAAACTATAAAATATTGGAACTTTGGAACTGAAAAACCTGCAAACATAAATTAAATATCATTAGCACAGCGGTAGCGGTCACCGACACAGTCCGTTGAGTCCGTTTGTTCGTTTGACTTTGTAATCAAATTAAGCCCTTAATACTACATATTTAAGGCTTAGTATCCCTCAACGTTTTACTCATTTAACTATTACTAAGTAGCGTTTATATCAGTATCTTGAACGATGTTCAGAATACATTTTCTTTCACGAGGCAACATCAAACAAATGTCATGTTCATGTCATGCATCGCGTCCGTCACTCGTTGTCACTCGTCACTGTTCGTACCCGGATGGAAGTACTGTGTGTGCGTGTGTCGTGTGTATCGCGTAATATATTTCGCGCGAGCGGATAGTCGTACCTAGCATATTTAATTTTCTTTGTCCGATTAAGTTACCATACTATTATTTAAACTTTGTTTTACGCTACAATAATTTACCATGAAAAAAGGGTACAAAGTAGCCGACGTGAAGCGGGCGAAAAAAATCGGGGTCGCCGCCGAAAATCTTCAAGAATTAATTGAAAAATCATGCAAAAAGCTCGGTGTAAGTATCATTCATTGTTCATATCATGTCTAAATCGGTAGACGAGTCTATTAACCGTGGTTACATTCATGGTTTGCGTTATTTATCCTTGAAAAGCGTAGCCTTGGCCTATATCCGTTGCCTTGACCTAATTCAGTTGGTTTGTAGTTCAATGCCAGATGCGCGGAATGCCGCCTGTTCGTGGCGGAGGACGGCACGCAGGTGGCGGACGACGACTACCTGCACACGTTGCCGCCGCAGACCCTCTTCATTCTGCTCAAGGACAAGGAAAAAATGGTAACTGGTATGTTTTAAGACTTAACATCTATCAAGCCTCAAGTGATTGAATAAATTATTCTCCTAGTGTTTTCTCGGTTGTATCCTATAGGAGCCGGGTCCACTTTGGCACCTAATCTCTACATAATAAAGTGATTGCCATCTAACCTTCCAACCCAGATGGACAAACTAACCTTATTGGGATAAGACTGGTTTCCTCATTATGTTTTCCTTCACCTCATTATGATTCGGCTTGAGGTACATTTTTTTCCTTGGTTAATCGGCGATCAGTCTGTAAACTATAAGCTCATTTGTTGGCAGCAAGTGGCTTAGTGATTTGTAGGCGAAGGGGCCAGCGCCTCTACCATCCTTTCACAAAACATCCTTTCTTTTTAGTCTCTTCTCATTGAGAACAGGCTGTAGATGCTGTGTTGCCAAGGGATTAGAATGTATAGTCAGGCATTCCACATATTTTCCCCTGTGTTTCTCTATTTCTTCATGCTGGGTTGGTACTTTCATGAATTTCAGCATTCTTGGAGAACCATGGTGCGTTCGCTATAGTGTGCAGAATACCATTTCGTATGCGTTGTAAAGCACAGGATGTTTGATTTTCTGACTGTACTCCAGAGTGGGATACCATAGGTCCAAATAGGCTTTAAGAGAGAGTTGTAAATCAAGAGTTTATTATCAACCGAGAGAACGGAGTTTCTTCCTACAAGCCAATATAATATAGGTTTCTGAAGTTTAGATCTCTCTCATCTCTTTTCTTTTTTATGTGTATTTTCGAAGTGAGCCTTTGATCCTGATGAAATCCATGTCTTACCATTCGGCTACAGTGGCTAAACAACACAACACAAATAGTGGATAAAGGACAAGGTTTCTTTAATTGAAGATAAATTACATTTCTAGAGGTTATATACAAACTGAAAAACAATATGCACATCTCCATGGTAGCATTGAAATATCATAAATGTAATTAAACTAATTAATTATCATTGTTGTTGCAATACCATAGAAATAAATACATATTCAATGAATGAAAAGGAAATAAATAAATAAATATTGGGGGAAAATCTTACACAAATCGACCTAGTCCCAAACTAACTTAGCTTGTACTATGGGTACTAGACGACGATATACATACTTATATAGATAAATACATACTTAAATACATAGAGAACATCCAAGACCCAAGAACAAAATCCGTGCTAAATGCATAAATAATGCTCTGGCCGGGATTCGAACCCGGGACCTCTAGCTTAGGAGGCAGTGTCACTACCAACTAAGCTAAACAGGCCGATAATTTATCTTACATCAAAAATAAACAGTAGCATAAACTTCAAAGTCACGGGAAAGATTAACTGCATCTATTAAAATTTATTGCAAATATTACTTTTTTTTATTTATTAAAAATGGGATTGCTCTTGGCCAGCATCTAGCCGGGGGGCAAAGATGAGGCCGACGATGAAGCGAGCTCACCCAGAAGATGCCTATTCACTCGTGCCTTAAAAAGGTCTAGGTTATATGAACTCGGAAATACAGACGCCGGCATAGAATTCCAAACCTTAGAAGTGCGTATTATAAAAGAAGATGCAAACCGCTTGGTTCGAATTGGAGGAATTTCGACCAGGTAAGGATGGTAGCCAGCCGTACCTCTGGATGTCCGATGGAAAAAGGGGGAAGGCGGTATGAGCTCATGGAGCTCCTGAGCACACTCACTGAAGTACAGTTTGTAGAAGACTCACAGACATGCTACTTTGCGTCTATGAGCTAAGCTCTGCAGCTTATTTCCCACTACCGTACTGCCGTCAATGAGCCTCCTGGCTCTGCGGTCCACTGAGTCGAGTGCGGCAAGTTGGTACTTAGCCGAGCCATCCCAAAGGTGACTACAATACTCCATGCAAGACCGGCCTTGGGCTTTGTATAAAGATAGAAGCTGCCCAGGGGTGAAGTATCGCTTGACCTTGTTTAGGATGCTCAGCTTTTTGGCCGCTGTTCCGGCTTTGGACTCGATGGTAGTGCCGAAGTTAAGGTTTGAGCTTAACGTCATGCCAAGCAGCTCGAGATCGTTGGCAACAGACACGGTTGTACCTCGGAAAGTAGGAGCCAGATTAAATGAGCTCCTTTTTGCGGTAAACAGACACGCTTGCGTTTTGGTGGCGTTGAAACTAACCAGATTGTTATCACCCCTTAGACAAGACTTAAGGTTAATTCGCTCTACCATTGTCTCTCTCTCAGACTGAATTTCATCACGACCAGCCCCCGCGCAGGACAAATATCTCCATGACATGTCATCTGCGTATGCGACCACTCCTGGTAGAGAAGGTCGTTAATATGAAGCAGGAAAAGGGTCGCGGAGAGAACAGATCCCTGAGGAACACTGGCATCAATGGCCATGAGGTCCGACGAGCAGCCATCGATGACTACTCGGATCGACCGCTCACTCAGAAAATCAGATATCCAGGTATAGAGGCCAGAAGGAATACCGTATGCAGGAAGCTTGCGAAGCAGACTAGCATGCCAAACCCTGTCAAAAGCCTTCGAGATGTCAAGAGACACGGCAAGAGCCTCACCGTGTTTCTCGATGGCCTCGCTTACAGTAGTGCGTAACATACACAAAAAGATCCCCAGTGGAACGGCCCCGGTGAAACCCATATTGCCGATCACTGAGAAGGTCGTTAGCTTCAAGGTAAGTCAGCAGCTTACTATTCAGAATTCTCTCCATAAACTTACAGAGTATGGAGGTAATGGCGATAGGTCGATAACTGCAGGGATCGGTACGACTACCTTTCTTGGGCACTGGTTGCACATTAGCAAGCTTCCAGGATGCCGGTACGGTATTCGTCTTGAGAGAGAGACGATACAAACATGTAAGAACAGGAGACAACTCGGGACCACAGTGCTTCAGAACCCTTGCAGGTATGGTAGTGGCAGCTTTGTTTACGTCTAGACTCTGCAGTGCTCTACGGACCTCTTTGTTGTGAATTGATGGTGGCAGATGAGAGTTACTGGCAAACAATGAGGCAAAGAGATTGGCCTTTTCTAAAGCGGTGAAAGCCAGCGAGCCATCAGGCATCTGCATGGGAGGAAGCATCGGACGACAGAAATTGGTTTCGATCGATTTAGATAAGGACCAGAACTGGCTCTGCTAGTCTGGCCCCTATTCTACGGATGTGATCGAAACGAGCCTTACCGATCACCCTTTTGCTAGATTCGGCGGCTAAGTTGAATGCCCTCTTCTTAGAACGAACCCTTCGAGCTCGAAGTTTGCGGTTACGAGCTTGAACCCACGCCTGGTAGGCAGACTTTGCGGGCCTCAGCACGCGCGCAGTCCGCATTGTACCATGGTCGGGCTTTCCGACCGAGCGGGATGTCTGAGAACGGAATAAAAAACTCCATTCCCTGCCGTATCACGTCAGCAATCGTGTCAGCGCAGAGCGAGGGGTCGTTCGAAGAAAAACCCATTTGCCGCCAAGGATAAGACGCAAAGAATTGCCGCATCTCATCCAATCTGCTGACTCGTATCGCCAAACTCTCCTTATGCCTCTGGGGCTGTCATCAAGAGGAGATCGGATCGATACGGACTTCACCAGACAATGGTCGGATGACCCTAGCGGGGCGGAAACCGACACGGAGTACTGGTCTGGATTAGTTGTCAGCAGAAGGTCAAGGCAATTGGGTGTATGTCCGTCAACAACAGGCACTCGCGTCGCAACGTTCACCAGCTGGGTGAGATCTAGCGTCAATGCAAGTTTGTGCGCCTCTCTCCCAGCGTGGTGGGTTTCCTGGTACTCACTATGGTGTGACTCACGTTAAACTCCCCCAGGAAGACTAGTTCCGCCGTGGGATACCGCTGTTGGGCAAGATCTGCCGTCTCTATAGTGAAAAGACCATGGCAATAAGGATACAAAATTTTATTACTCAGAGTAATATCCTCAGTCCAGAACAATTCGGCTTTCAACAAGATAAATCAACGCCCAGCTTGTTTTTTACTAATTAAGAACATGACCACAGAATAAGTAATAGTACAAGTATAGAAGGTTCTCTGTTAACAAATCCCCCGTTTAGGTATGCCAAACGTGCCTAAACGTAGCCATCTCTTTCTATCGCACGCAACGTACTCTTTCGAGGCCCCGCCTTCAGCGCTAGGGTTACCAGTTACCACCAGCGAGAACCTATTTTAATATACGTACTTTAATATTAGTAAGTAGTGTTGTTTACAATACAATTACGTGCTTTTAAGGTTCCCTAGCCAAAATGGTGAAAACGGAACCCGTCCGTCCGTCTTTGCGTCTGTATGTGACAGCCGATGTACTCGGAGACTATAAGCACTATAAATACAATTAAAACATTTAGCAGGAAGGTGTGTTCTACTCGTATGAACCGCTTCGTAAAAGTGATGTGAAATGACGAAAAAATATTAAAGTAGGGGGAGGGGGGGGGCACTCCATACATGTAACCAGGGGATACAAAGTTTTACGTAATTTATAAAGGCATCACTTTAAAAAATAAAAAGAGGTTTCTTAGAACCAACGTTTTCGTTTTCTTTTATGTCAACCGTTGATGAATACCAAACTCAATGACTCTCAGTTTTTTGAGTGATAACTGTCAGTTTTTTCAAAATTTTAAGGTAAAGACACAGTAATTGGGTAACTATATAAAGATATTTTTTTTTTGATTTTATATCTTAAGTATATCTATACATTATACTGCAGCACCGCGAAGGCGATTTATTAAGGTCCATAGCGGCTAGTCCAGGAGCTAGGACTCGTGTAGGTATCTTTAAATGGCCTAAAAGCGAACGGTCGCATTTTTTTTCTCTAAAATCCATTATAAATGTAAATGTACCTGCTGCAATACAATAATGCTGTGGTTTTGACATTATTATTTAACACGAAACGGATTATTTTATGATCGTACAGCGGTACAGCAGCGCGTGCGCGTGCGATCCGTACGCTGCGCCGCAACCATTGAATAGTCACACGACGTGTGAGCCGGCGGCCGCATGTACTTTGCGCGGCGCGATGACGTCACGGTAGTAAACCCCTGGCATAACGGAATGCATTGATAAAAGACAACCTACAGTAGCAGTATTTCTAGACATGTCTAAGGCGTTTGACCTTGTTAACCATAAAAGACTACTAAGTAAACTATACGACCATGGCATAATATATATTATATTATTATTATATTATTATTAAAGGAGAGAAAACGAAATACGACCATTTTATTTACAATTCATGAAAAAAATGGTTTTGAGAGTGATATAAATTCTACATCCGCCGCCAATGAGGCGACGTTGCCCGGGGTGGACTGCTAGGAGGTAGATCCCAACCACCCCAAAAATTACAATTACATTGTAGGTATTGAAAATCTACCTAGTTGGTTACTAAGTTCTGTTACTCGATTTGCAAACTCTTTTCTTGCGTTAAAACAAATGCTACCGAAAAAATAAAAAATGACATATAATGGCGGGTTGTCAGTTATAATTTTATAGCACACACAACACTTATCTCGTCATATTTATAATGGATTGGGGTCTAAAAGAAAATCGTGTCGCTGTAATTGCGTTGCACAAATGCGGGCATCCGCCAAACGTGATTTTGAAGTTGCTTCAAAATCTGAAAATCAACAAACAATTCGTTTATCGTACCATTAATAGGTACAATAGTACCCTGAGCTTTGATGACCGCAAGAGGTCTGGAAGACCACGCACCGTTCGGACCCCAGCTCTAATAAAGGCAGTGAAGGCGAGAATCGCAAGAAACCCCGTTCGGAAGCAAAAGTTGTTGGCAATTCAGATGTCTGTGAAGAGAAGCTCCCTTAAAAAAGTTATCAATCAAGACCTTAGACTACACGCTTATCGTAGACGGAAAGGTCATTTGCTTAATGGACGATTGAAGACTATGAGGTTGAATAGAAGTCGCGTGCTACTGAAGCGGTACGCACAAAATGGCCACCGAAATATATTATTTACAGACGAAAAAATTTTTACCATTGAAGAATGTTGTAACCGCCAGAATGACAGAGTGTATGCAAAAAAACAGTCAAGAAGCGAGTGTAGCTGTTCCGAGAGTGCAACGAGGCCATCATCCCTCTTATGTCATGATTTGGTTAGGTGTGTCATACTCAGGGTTAACACAGGTCCATTTCTGTGAAAAAGGTGTCAAAACTGGGGCTAAAGTTTACCAGGAAACCGTTCTGGAACCAATAGTGAAGCCTTTAAGCCACTCTCTATTTCAAAACCAGCCCTGGGTCTTTCAACAAGACTCAGCCCCTGCACATAGGCAAAAACAACTCAAGCTTGGTTCCGAATCGAAGCAACAAAATTGACTTCATTGCCCACGAAGACTGGCCCTCCTCCAGCCCGGACCTCAACCCCCTGGATTATGCTATATGGCAGGTTATTGAGGAGAAAGCCTGTGCTAAACCCCACACAAATCTTGACTCCCTCAAGCGGGCCATATTCAAGACAGTGACGGAATTAGATGTGACAACCGTGCGTGCCGCTATTGATGACTGGCCTCGTCGTCTGAAGGCCTGTGTTCAGGCCCAAGGAGGCCATTTTGAATGAAATTGACAAATGTAAATCCTGATTGTGTGTACTTCATTTTAATATATAATTTATTTAACTTTCGTTAGTATATTTTATGTAGATAAGGATTATTACAGTAACATAACTTAGTAACCAACTAGGTATATATAAGTACAGACATGAATCTTACATAACATGATACACACTTCACTTGGTTTCCAGACTTTGACCACTACTACAGCCTAATCCGGTCACCCAAGAAGGACTACATCGAGACCGGGCTGGCCGCCAAGGAGTTCCTCACCACCAACATCAAGGAGAAGTTCAAGGTGTTCCAGAAGTACATCGCGGCGGCTGATGATGCTCGCACCATGCTCAGCGAGCGAGCGCAGGACCCCACGTGGTTTGAAGGTGCGTTCACTAGCAATACCCGTGCCCGGTGGTGACACAACCAAAAGTTTTAGGTGTTTCAGATATCATCATCATCATGTCAGCCGAAAGACGTCCACTGCTGGACATAGGCCTCCCCCAAAGACTTCCACAATGACTGTTCCTGTGCCACCCGCATCCAGCGGACACCCGCGACCCTTACCAGGTCCATCAGTCCACCGTGTGGGGGGCCTGCCCACGCTACGCCTTCCGGTACGTGGTCGCCACTCGAGAACCTTTCCGCCCCAACGGCCATCGGTTCTACGTGCTATGTGCCCCGCCCTCTGCCACTTAAGTTTAGCTATTCGGAGGGCTATATCGGTCACTTTGGTTCTGCTGCGGATGGCCTCATTCCTGATGCGATCATGCAGAGAAACTCCTAACATAGCTCTTCTCATTGCTCTTTGGGTGACTTTGAGCCTTCTTCTGAGGCCCATAGTAAGCGACCACGTTTCAGTACCATATGTCATCACTGGCAACACACACTGGTCAAAGACTTTCGTCTTGAGACACTGCGGAATATTGGACGAAAAGATGTGCCGTAGCTTCCCGAACGCTGCCCAGCCGATATACATCGATCATCCCAGTTTCAGATATACATCGATCAAACTATAAACACCCCAGTATTATACTTTTCTAGCTTGATCATGAGCGCTATAAGGTAAAATACCTGTCTCGTTATTATCACAGGAAGGAGGCATGGGGAAAAATGGGAGTTCCAGATGTTTCATAAGTATATTGTGCTTGTAAACCCGGAAACAAAACAGAGTACTACTAATTTTAGTATTACCTCTTTGTCAGGCCATGGTTGATGATAATAATAATAATAATAATTTATTTATTTACCAAATAATAATTTATTTATTTACCAAAAAAGACTAACAAATTTCTTACATATCAATGACTCCCACACTAGGCACAGCCTGTATCGTGGGAGTCAGGTCAATCGCGAGAATTACTTACTAATAACATGCGGCTTTTGATTAACTGTAGGTATATTGTATAAACACATTTATTTTTGACAATTTTAGGGGTTTTGGTGTTTGTGTAGATGGATATAGTAGAGTGTGTGTGGTGAAAGTGTGGAAGAGTGTGTAGGTGAGGGAAGGGTGCGAGTAGCTTACTACTTCACGGCTTCTTCAGCTGATCATAAGTCCAGGATACCAAGAGCTGATGATGATAAAGTGTACACTTGCCTGGCAATATCGCTTGTAGATCGGGGAGCAGCTAGCAGGTGGAGGGGAGTGTGGAGTACACCCCAAAACGGGCTTATGAAGTCCACACTACACAGCAAATACAAAATTTCTTGAGGTTGAGAGAGGACAAAGAAGTTTAATCAAAGTCATGTATTTAAACACTATAGATATCCTACGAGCGAACTTTACAATATTTCTGGACTACTTTCAATGAAGAAGCTATTTGTCTTGCTCACTACCCTCAAAGTACACAAGTCACTACCTTATAACCCCCTATTATTAAGTGGAAGACGCAGATATAATGTAGCCCCGATGCCTCACACTAGATCCCGATTTGAAAAGTACCAATTTCGCAATCTTTCGGCAATAAAATATAATAAAATAAATGAAAATGAAAAGAAAAATGATTTATTCAGTAACGGGATAAATAAGGATATGAACATATTTCCTCTGCCGCTATATACTTGCAATTTTTTTTAACAGACTGGTTACTAAGACTTAGCTATGAAGATGTCGAAGAACTCCTGTATATGACAAATTAAAATTAAAACATGCACTCACGCAATACGCATCACAGGTAGACTCATTTTTTTCATCATTGGGTCAGGCCCAGTTTTGGGAAACCAGTTCTGTCAAGCTGGTCTAAGTTGACAATCGTTCAGATGTACTCTTTGAGTAATAACAAAGGTTAATACACAGAATACATGTCATACGCACATATTACACTAACTGACTCTCTCACACACATACACACACACGCTCGCACTCACACACACTTATTTTAGTATGTTAATATCTAGGTAATTTAAAATTAAATTGTAGTTTAAATAGCTTGAGCACTATATAACTTACCTGTTTTGTTTTGTAAACAATTACTTGTTATGGAAGAGCGGGGTCTCCTGTCACAGGTATTATTATCAACCTTTACAAATTTGTACCCTGAACTTACACTTAGTGAGAGACAGAACTGCTCTGAACACTGACTACAGCACATTCACACAATCTTCCATAGGTCTTGCACGCTATTAATCTCTAACTTTGTCTTAAACACGTATTGGCTATGTGCACGTCTGAAACGTCAATCGTCAAAGGTCCCGAGACAATGTCAAAACTCAGAGATGTCAAATAATGACACATGAATATTTTATTTACTTTAGTAAACGAGAAAGACCCCGTATTGGAAATTTTACTGAAATAAATAAGAGAATAAATAAATATATACAAACGAAACGAATCGTAGGAAAAACCGTTAAGAAACCAATAGAAAACGTGAAAGTAAATTTGACAGTGGTCCCCGGTAAGTACACATTTCTGCCATGGTGTGCGCTACGATCGCCTAGCTTACCCCCACCACCTACTTCGCACATAGCCAATAGTAGATTATCTAATATCTAATCAATTTAATATTATGTGTCTTGTTACTGTTGTTGGCACAATCTCTAATTAGAATGCATTTATTTTTTCCAGGACTGGAGCCTTCAGAGAAGACGAAAGAGCAGTCAATGTGCAAACGCGTTAAGGAACGTATGCGCGGCTACTTCTACAAGACCAAATCCGCCCTGCAGGCCTCCGATTTCTACACACACTCCAAGAACAGCCGCGGCAAGAAACTAATCGATCAGTTCCTCGCAGACCTGCGTAAGTTACTCGAGACGAACCGATACAACGACGACTACTTCAACAGGAAGGCCGAGAAGGACCGCATGTGCGACAAACAGGGACTTTTCCATTGCGGAGGACTCTGGAACAGCTCCACATGCACTTACGCCGGCGACCACGTCATCAACCCTTACAGGAGCCGGGAAGAACGCATAATATTCCAAACCTGGAATCTAGACCACAAAATAGAACTCTCCCGCAACATCATACCTCACATTCTCAAGGCTATAGAAGCGGTGTACAGCGGGCAGGTCACCTGCGTTATCTGCGAGCATGCCAGCGACGGGACGGTGGAAACAGACAGGTACTATTTGCAGATATTCTCTCGGGACAACCTTAAGTTAGTCCATATTGTGTGCCATTATAAAGGAAAGCATGATGCTCAGTCTGGGGTGTATACACTTTGCAAAAAGTGCAGCCACAGCTGTATTTAAAACAATTGAATCGACACAATCAATTTGATTGATATAATGGCACGGCCGCTTCAATATCCGATATAAAGCATTCGTCCCCTTTGCATTCGCATACTTGCTAATAAGGAATGAAAGCTTTTTGTCGCACATAGACTTGATCGTACTGGCTAATCCTATCTGCACACCGCCGGGTCGGTTTTAGGTGACCTTGTCTATACCATTTAATGAATGTGGCTCAGTTAGGTTGTATAAACCAATTACAGTTCCTCGAATTGGTTTCACATATTTATTTTAAATGCATCAAATAAGTGTAATAATACCGCCATGTATAATGGAAAAAAGTTAACATGATACATACATACATACATACATACATATAATCACGCCTGTTTCCCATAGGGGTAGGCAGAGATCACGGATTTCCACTTGCTACGATCCTGACATACAACTTTCGCTTCATGAACTTTCATAACATTCTTCATGCATGCGCGCCGATTTAGGGTACTCCTGACCTGGCCTTTCTGCAGAATGTCTCCGATTTGGTCGGAGTACGTTCGCCGAGGTCTTCCCCTTCCAACTTTTCCATCCACTCTTCCTTCATACACTCGTTTTGTCAATCTTCTTTCATCCATCCTCTCTACATGTCCAAACCATCTTAGCATACCATTCTCAATTTTCGTCACTATATCTTCATTCACTCCACACCTCCGTCTTATAACGGTGTTTCTCACTCTATCTCTCAAAGTAACGCTACACATACTTCTCAGCGCTCTCATTTCCACTGCATTCACTCGACTCTGATGTTTCTTCTGCCACACCCAACTTTCACTACCATACATTAGTGTCGGCACCAACACTCCTCTATGCACGGCCAGCCGCGCCTTTTCTGACACTTTCTGGCTACTCATAAAGGCGTGAAGTGCCCCATTCACTCGATTCCCAGCTATCACTCTCCTTTCAATATCTCCTTCATGCTTACCGTCTCTCGTGAACAAAGTCCCCAAATACACAAACCCATCCACTTGCTCCAACCTAACTACCTACACCCTTAACATGACACATGATACATGTTCATATTTTCGCTATATTTATGTTATACGATATATAATCTCGTGCTAACCTGTGATAGGAATTGCAATTTAAGAGGATACTTATACATGTGGTTTGACCGCGTCTCTTTAGCCAAATGTTGCTTTGTAAAATGTAATCAATTAATCATGTTATAATTGTATTATGTAGCTTTATAATGAATTATCTTCATGAGTTATCGACGTTATCGTTATCGAATCGAATTTAAATAAATAATCTGAGATGTAGTTGGCCCTGTGTAGTGCATTGCATATTAGAAATTTAAATTATACTTTACATAAGAATTGTAGACCATGAGTTAACTACATGCTATATATTTCTATTAGTCTATATTTTAAGTAAATGAGTAGGTGCTAACTTACCTACTTTTGGCACCCACTTTTGTTATGAACATAGGGTTTGTTGACCTAAAAAATCCAATATTTTTAATACCTAGTTTTGAATACTTAGCTACATTACTACCATGTAAATATGTAAATAGGTCTATTAGAAGACCTAGGGCAGGGTTAACTACTGCTTTCCAGCCTTTAGGCAAATCTCTTAAATATTATAAGTAGAGTCATAATCATTGTTGCATTTACTAGTGAGGGCATTTTATATTCCTTCTTTGATCTCCTTCCCTTCGAATACAAGTAGTGTAGACATAAGACTGTACTTTAGTTGGTTTTTTACTCATATTTTATTATATTATATAACCGTATAGGCTTACCGGTTGTGTACCTACATGTATGGTTGTTCTGTACTTGTTTCTGAAGAATCTTAACTTATACACGTTTTGAAAGTTTAATTGTACAATCACATAACCTCATTGACGTATACAGGGTTGTAGATAGCAGTAAACAATTTACAGAATTAGGAGGGTGGTGGGTTACCTCCAAATTTCTCCTATATCATGGTGGACTGTCACAGTAAATGTTCCCCAACAATTTGTACAATCATTGCCATCTGCATCTAAAAAAGAAAGTCGATTTAATCCTTTTCTATGCAAAATTAATAAAGTTGGTTCAAGAAAAAATCTTTACAATAAGGATGAGAAATAATAAGAATCATCTATGCAACAATAAGATACCTTGCCAAGAATAGGATTGAGTAGGGTCGAGGTTAGGGTGGTATTCCACTCATCCAATATCTTTGTCCAATATACATTTGATCAAAGAAATTGATTGACTTCATCCAACTTGGATGGGACGCCGACATTTGATCAAAGATTCTGATGACAGTTAAATCAATATGGCTACGCATGAAAAAAATAAAACTTGGACAAAGATATTGGATGAGTGGAATGGGCCTCTGTCAAAGAAATTTGATCAAAGATTGGACAAATGGAATACCACCCTTAAAGGTGCTTAAGTGGCTCGTACGGCCGATACGGGAGCGACAGCCACAATTTGTTAAAGGTCAACCAAAGTATTTGACATCAATCTTTAGTTGTATTTTTTCAGTTTTCTGTAATCTCAGATATTTAGGCCCTGATAATGATATTATGTCTATATTTTCGTGGACTGTTCAAGTATGTAAGTGGTACATCCGTTCATAATACATATTTACTTATCGTGTTAGTGAATGCACTTTACCCTCATGCATGACTAAGCCGCGGTATAAGGACCGCACTGTGTATTTTGGAATTGGGAGGTAGCCCACGGGCGAAGAAACTGGCCGAATTTGCGATAGATAGCTAATAGATAATAATGCGGAGTGGTGGAAGTAATCTGTCCATGTTTTGTTTCAATTTATCAAAATGTGGGGAGATAGGAATGACGTAGGAAATAATTAAAACCTTAAATCGAAAATGCGTAATCCTAATCATTAAATCTTTATAGATTTCTCTACTACCAAGGATCGAAAACGCCGGTCGTTAAAAATCGTGAACTGTATTACAAATGTTCTAACAGTTACACGTTCAAACATCTCAATGATTGTGAAACTGTAAACAAAAGCAATCAATACAAAAAGTTTGCTCAAACATAAGAAGACGAATTCTCGTGGTCACCAAGAAGTGGATGTTACGTACTGCCTATATAGGTCCACCATTTTTCTTTGAAGTAATTTTATTTTATAATGTAATGTTACTGTACAATAGATCACCTGAGGCCTAAAAAAGATTATTTGATTAAAGATTTATAATAAAGTTATAGGTAGTCAAAACACTACATAGAAATCATATAGAAACAATGTGAGTGATGGACTTTGGCTTTCGATCTTTGGGCGCCGCAATGTTTCGACGAGGGTGTAGTTTGAAAATTCTCAAACCCGTTATATCAAACCCAGTTTTCGACTTTATTAGACCTTTCCTAGCAAGACCTTTTCCTAAATGTCTGCAAGTGTATCTATTTAGTGATAAATTTATATAGCTTTGTTATAAAAATATATAGTATATCGATATATTTGTTAGTTAAGGGAATGAGGATAGTTTAAGTATATGAGATACTCGAGCCTTCA
This sequence comes from Notocelia uddmanniana, assembly GCA_905163555.1. NCBI lineage: Eukaryota > Metazoa > Arthropoda > Insecta > Lepidoptera > Tortricidae > Notocelia > Notocelia uddmanniana. The sequence goes on along the minus strand of LR991061.1, from coordinate 19,866,376 downwards.
GCGAGTTTGAGTTTGGGTATTTAACTAATGGTAAACGGTATGACCCTCATAAGGAGGGTCAAAATCACTCAAGTAGCGATGGAGAGGGCTATGCTCGGAGTTACTCAGCGAGATGGAATCAGAAATGACGACATCCGCAGAAGAACCAAGGTAACCGACATAGCCCGAAGAATTGCCAAAGTTAAGTGGCAGTGGGCGGGTCACATTGCCCGGTGAACCGATGGCCGGTGGGGCCAGCGAATTCTCGAGTGGCGACCACGTATCGGACGACGCAGCGTTTGAAGGCCCTCCACGAGGTGGTCTGATGACCTGGTTAAGGTCGCGGGAGTCCGCTGGATGCGGGCGGCCCATAACCGGTCGTTGTGGCGGTCTCTGGGGAAGGCCTATGTCCCGCAGTGGACGTCGATCGGCTTACGATGATGATGATAAAACGGTAACTTGATTATTCAGTTAATCAAATAAAACCGGCATCATGCTGATACCACTGATTTAATTACTGAATGACCCGCCGACCTTTCCTATAATTACTATATAAACTTAAACCGGTCCACGCTATTTAAAAATATCTACATTGCAGACGGCTCAAGCGTTCCAAAGAACAGTGAGGCTAATGGAATAGTTCTGTTCTATAGTATCACTTCAGTGTCACTAAACAATATCAGTATGTTGTAAGATTCACATCAATCTCCTATTACGGGCGGTTCACACGTATTAAGTTGTCAAGTAGTTAACAAAATTTTAAGCGACTTAATTTTAAGCAAGCGTTTACACGTTCGAATTAGTTAAGCCCGAGATGGCATTAATTCAGTAATTAAATTCGTACTAAGCGAAGTTTTAGACGAAGTCAAGAATGAAATAGTCAGGGAAACGAGAGCACCGGCGAGACTGTGGATGAGACACTGGAGAAACTGAGAAACTGCTCCGCCAAACTTATACACTTAAGTAATATTTAACTAAACTGTGCCTGTCCAAACGTGTCAAGTTATAATTACAATATTAAGCCTAGTCTACCAGTGAGTGTGTCCGGTATGAGTATGCCAAAAGATGTGGCAAATATGTTCAGGCAACATTTTATGGTCACTTCGCCCATTTCTGACATGTGTGGGGTGAACGATGTTGAGGCGAGTCGTGAAGTCCTGGGTGTTAGATTTACTGCCGTAGAAATTGCTAAAATAATAAAGACAATGTCTAAAGGCAAGTCCCCAGGACACGACGGCCTCAGCATCGAGCACCTTCAGCACGCTGGCCCACATCTTTCGCGCGTTCTGGCCATGTTATTTACCTTTTTGCGTAGGTCACTCCTACCTGCCACAGGGGCTGATGAGAACGGTGGTAGTACCGATTGTCAAAGATAAGACGGGGGACATTTCGGACAGGGGAAACTACAGGCCTATCTCTTTAGCAACAGTCATTGCGAAGGTATTTGACGGTATGCTTAATGTACACCTTAACGAACACATTAGCTTACACGATAACCAATTTGGGTTCAGACCAAGACTTTCCACTGAAAGTGCAATACTGTGCCTGAAGCATGCTGTCTCATATTACACTAAACGCGATACCCCTGTTTATGCCTGCTTTCTTGATCTCTCGAAAGCTTTTGACCTGGTTTCTTACAAAATCTTGTGGAGAAAGCTAAAAAAATGTCAGCTACCCCAAGAACTTATTAGTATATTTAGATATTGGTATGGAAACCAGGTCAACTGCGTGAGATGGGCAGGCGTACTGTCGGACGCGTACAGGTTGGAGTGTGGGGTGAGACAGGGGGGGTTAACCTCGCCAACACTCTTCAACCTGTATGTGAATGAACTGATCGAGGAGCTCAGCAGCCGCCATGTGGGTTGTCACGTTGACGGGGCATGTTTTAACAACATTAGCTACGCTGATGACATGGTGCTGCTGAGCGCCTCGGTCAGTGGCCTAAGGGAACTCATAAGTATTTGTGAAAACTTTGCATTGACTCACGGTCTAAAATACAACGCGAAGAAGAGCGAACTTATGGTGTTCAAATCAGGAACTAAGTGTCCGAAAAGTGTCCCACCAGTAAAGCTATGCGGCGTACCCTTGAGGCGAGTGAGTCAGTTTAAATACTTGGGCCACATAGTGACAGAGGACTTGAAGGATGATGCTGATGTTGAGCGGGAGCGAAGAGCGTTGTCAGTTAGAGCCAATATGATAGCCCGCAGGTTTGTTCGATGCTCAAATAGCGTTAAATTTACCTTATTTAGAGCCTATTGCACAACATTCTACACGAGCAGCCTGTGGGTTAGTTATACTCAGAAATCGTACAACGCTCTACGCATCCAGTTCAACAATGCGTTTCGGGCGCTGCTGCTGCTGCCCCGCTACTGCAGCGCATCGGGTATGTTCTGTCAGGCGCGCATGGACGGTTTTCACGCTATCATGCGTAAGCGCACCGCGTCCATGGCGTGCAGAGCGCGGGACAGCGGCAACAGCCTCCTGGCAGTGATCGGGAACAGGATTGATGGTCCTTTTGTGAGGCACTGGTTGTCGCTTCATGCACCAGTGCCGCATATACGTAATGGGGTATCTAAATAATTATAAATAATGTATTAATAATTTAAATAACTTTGACAATTTTTAATTAATTTGATTTTATTTATGTAATTATTGATAGTTTTTGTTTTTTAATACTCCATTTTAAGTATAATAATGTGAAATGTCTAACATAAAGTAAGCCTTTACTAACAAGAAGTGGATCCCAGTTGTCTGAAAATAAATATATGAATGAATGAATGAATAATTCACGCCCACCCAATTAACCGAAAAATAGATTTTTTTTAATCTACTTGTCTACTTGCACGCTAAATTTTAACTTGTAACTTATAACTAAATTCATTGTTTACACGCTTTAAGTCGCTTAAAATTAAGTTAAAATTTAGTTAACTAATTGATAACTTAATACGTGTGAACCGCCCTAGTGATAACTAGGGCAACGGGTTTCCAGGCAAAAACAGCTAGATATCAGAGTTACAAGCCTACCGCTTAACGGAGGCGGCTGGTCTGGGGCAGGGGCTCTCTCCACCAAACACAATACACCTCAAAGGGTAGCGGCATTTTTTTTGAACGTGTTGTCTTTAAATTTGGCCTCCTGTGAGGCCAGTTACTTGTTATTTGCACGCGCTCGAGCGGCACTTCCCTGCCGCTAGCATACCTCCCGCGTCGTGTTATGCGGTCTACCTACAGTAGCGCCAACGATGAAGAACATTCGCAGTGTGGCTGACTTATAATGTTGCCATGTCACAACAATTCGTCTCTCCTGGGCTGTACCAGGAAGACGAATACTTTGTGTTGACGATAAACGGTACAGTCCTTGAGCATTTAGAACAGTCTTCAGGTTCGGATGAAATCGTTATTTTAGCATTAAGAGCGTGTGAGACCAAATGAGCAAAGGCGACCTTTGGGGGGTCGCGAGTATGGCAGCCTCCCGAACCTCGCTCGTGTAGGGACCTCGCGTACTCGTGCAACTACCCCCGAAATCTATTGGGTATTACAGTATAGTGCAGTCAGCTTCATATAGTACGTAGCAGCCAAAGTTGCCAAATAGTTCGGTACACCATACAAAATGTATGGTGTACCGAACTATTTGGCCACTGACTGCTACGTACTATATGACGCTAACTGTACAAAGATAAGGGCCTTGCAAAAATCTACCCGCAAGTGAGAGAGAAGGATATAGTTTTAAGCGCCCTCGGGCTGTACAATGCTAAGGCTGCTAAGTTCTATGTACTTGTACCTATACAAAAACATGAATCCCTCCATAATAGTGGATCAATGAACAGTTATAAATGAAGATGTTGTATAAATAGTTTGTTATTGACAATAACTATGACTGTTCCTTTTCGATAATTTAATCCGATTTATATGTATGTTTCCCTACTGATCTTTTTTCTCTTCGATTTTGTCATGCCTGGCAACCCTATTTCTACATCATCAACATCATAATAAATAATCCTATAATGTAACGAGAATATTATTGTATCAGAAATTCTATTTTGTGACAAATTGTATACTAATTAGAAATAGCTTTAGTGCAATTCATAGCAATATTATTGTATAAGGATAGTTGTTAAACGATGCCTGTTGCGGATAACGTGTTAATAAAGAATTATAAAATACCTAAAAATATATTTTTACATTCAACATGATAGAGAGTAACTCACAGTAGTTTTGAAATGTCACTCCCACAACAAAGTATGACCTGTGGTATGACTATGACGAAACCTCACACATACTCACGAAAATATTAACTTCTTCTGTGCGGTTGGGCAGACATATTTATAGCATTGCATCGCAACAGGCATCGTGTAACGTGAAAGTAGCAATAACGTAGAACGTTGAGGTAGACGCTTCCAGTATAGCTTTAGTCTGTGCTTGTGTAGTGTAGCTCGATATACAGTATTATACCTTCTCCTCTATACTAGGCGCCTTTGAGGGCTTTACCACACTAACGCCAACACTATTTAATGTGTACGTATGATAGGTATGTTTTCTGTATTTTCAACGTGGAACACCACAAAATGTAAAATCGAAAAATAAACGTATATATTAAGGACCTTTGGAATAAATAGACTTTGGTGGTTTTCCGGAAAATACGAGTTTTCCCCGGACCTCCCGGAGATGATACTAAATCAATTTTTCGCTGTCGTACATCCCTGTATCATATATTAAATTTCTGCGAAATATTTAGGGCAGTTTCCGAGAGCTACGAAATAAATACATATATACAAGTGCTAGCTTAGGCTAGCTTAAAATACTGGATACAGGTTTTTTACTTATTTTTGAGTTTTATAATTTTGTCTTGATGTTTTTATGGACCTTGATTTATATACAAGTTTTTCGTTCACTATATACAAGACCAAAACAAGATTAGTGCCAAACTTACTATTAGTGAAGTTACAATCGCCGTCCAATCATCTGAAAGATTATCGTGCTGTTGTTTTTAATGATTGTCTTACTAATAAATGGACTGTCAAAGTTAACAGAACCGCTAGATGGCGTTGTCTAAATAAGCGAGTTCTCGGACAAGAGGTATATTAAACTGAACTGTTTATTTATCATATTTTCTTGTTTCCGCGTAATTAATGATGTCAAGCAATTTTTACTATTATTAAGTGACTGCTTAAATAGTAATTGAGACTTATCTTGTTACTTAAAAGCTTCAGATAAAAAGGGATACAGAGGTATCGTCAGTACATGCAAGGAAACCAAATATTTGTCACATTTCTGTACATTGACGTAACGGCAATGCAACTGCTGCAACATAAAAATTTATTAGTTGTTAATTTAAATTAATAGGGTGTGTGTAATTGTCGACATATTGGTATATTATATGTTGTCAATTTAAGTCTATATTCTGTACCATTTTTAGCGTTCCGTGGCAGATTAGTGTGTATACAGCATCTCTGTTCCTCTTTGAAGGTAGATTGGCGATGTCTGTGTAATGTTGATGAATTCGTATTTAGTACAACGTTCATTGTTGAAGGAATAAATATTTAACATATACCCCTTTTATTTGTCCTATAGAATTTTTGATGAGTTCATGACCATTTTGTCCTATTACTGTAATGCTGTGATGGCATCAGAAATGAGGCCACTCGCTACTGCGGGTGTACATCCAAAGTACGTAGCCGTGGGTTAAGTGGCAGTGAGCGGTGGGTGCACGTACAACCGATGGCCGTTGGGCGGAAAGGTTCTCCAGTGGCGACCACGTACGGGAAGGCGCAGCGTACTCCCCACAAACTGGACTGATGACCTGGTAAAGGTCGCGGGAGCCCGCTGGATGCGGGTGGCGCAGGACCGGTCATTGTGGCACTCTTTGGGGGAGGCCTATGTCGAGCAGTGGACGGCCCTTGGCTGACATCGTGATGATTATTGTGATGAGGTTCTATGATGGCTACAATAAAATTAGGTAGGTTTTTACAAATCGAGAATACCTTTCAAGCGTTTTTAGGGTTCCGTACCCAAAGGGTAAAAACGGGACCCTATTACTAAGACTTCGCTGTCCGTCCGTCCGTCCGTCTGTCACCAGGCTGTATCTCAAGAACCGTAATAGCTAGACAGTTGACATTTTCACTGATTGTGTATTTCTGTTGCCGCTATAACAACAAATACTAAAAACAAAATAATAATAATAATTAAGGGGGGCTAACATACAAAAAACGTGATATTTTAGCCCTTTTTCATGGCTACCACTCGCCGAGCTAGATCTCAAGAACCGTGATAGCTAGACAGTTGAAATTTGCACAGATTATGTATTTTTATTGTTGCTACAACAACAAATACTAAAATCAAAATAATAATAATTATTAACGGGGGCTCCCATACAACAGAGTAGTTGCCGCTAAAACAACAAATAAAAAAAACTCAATAAAACAAGTGTTTAATGGCACCAGCTTTTAGCCTTTTTTCTGGTAAGGAACCCTTCGTGCGCGAGTCCGACTCGCACTTGGCCGGTTTTTTTAGGAACCGAACAAGACAGACGTTACGTACTTGTAACTATTTATTTACAATAACGGAAACAACCAATTACACTTGTAACATTAAAAGACTGTACACATACTTTAAGCATATATTGTTATTAAGGCCCTCTAGTTCTGCGAGAGTAGGTATTTAGCGCTGTCCTGGCGGTGCGTGAACAAGCCCGCGCGGACGAAGCGACTGTGAACTCGGATGACCCCGCTAGAAAACTCGAAAACGCTAACTCGCTTGACGACCTAGCCTTAACTGTGTACCCTGTATTAATCTTACCTAAGAATATGGAGTCTACGGATTTTACTAAAAACTTAATATTAAACACGAATATGATTGTTTTCAAAAAACTTGTACGTTTCTTGCTGGCATGACCAAAATAGTTATTTGTTATACAAGGGTGCAAAGTTGTATTTTACCCGCGAGTGTGGAATTGAAACACGAGCTAGCGAAAGGATTCTATAGTTGAACCACGAGCGAAGCGAGTGGTTCTAAAATAGAATCCTGAGCGTAGCGAGTGTTTTAACACACGAGAAGTAAAATACAACTTTGCACCCGTGTGTAACACAAAACTTTTCTCCTCACTATAGCGAGGAAAGTGCAACATGCAAAAAAACACAGTTCCACAGGCATGATTTTCATTACTGGAATTTATCATTGTCAATGTCAACTAAAATATACACAACTTGTCATTGTCACATTTGTCACCGACTCCGACTCACGTAAATATTATACACAACTTCCAGAGTTTTTTGTTATAATATCGTAAAAATATATAACATTTCTGACGATGCGTTTTGAAATTGCATCGACTCAACTTGTGCGTTTACAATTATACTCAAAGTCATTATAAAAATAATGTTACTTATAGAATTTTAAGGTTTACGACTTAAATCATTAAATGAAGCTATATTTGGTATTTTTTATAAAATTCTCAAATCACATATTTAATGATAATTGATATCAAACGAACCATTATTAGGAGCGTTTTACGTTTTGTTATCTGTCAAAAGCTACTCAAACACGCTCCAAGGTCAAATTACTTTCCGCACTTGTGGATAAAATGCGTTTCCCCGCTTGTTTCAAAGGATAAAAGACGGCTTTCCGAGCTAGTGAGGGGAAAACTAATATTTTGCGAAACGTTCCGTGATAGGGTGCAGCTTATTTGATTTGTTGAGTAAAAATAATCAGATATTTCGAGATGTCCATTAAGTTAGCAGATGGATCAGTACAGAACAGGATGGTGCTGACTACGACATTGGAGGTTGCTGTCAAACACACCGTGTCCCTGGAGTTCGTTGCATTGCCTGACGCTGCAGGTAACGATACTTTACTAGGTATATATTTTCTAGTTAAGGCTGGTATTTCGCTGGACTTCGCAACCGCTAAGTGTCATTTCTCGGAGGAACAGAAGGTACTGTATCCCATCGAGTTTGAGTCACCGAGTCAACTTGTCACGTGCTCGTCAGCTGACATGCTTCGCGACGACGAAGGTACTATGCTGCATCCGTCACAACGCAATAAATTAGCAGGACTTCTCCACTCTAACGAAGATATTTTCAATGTAGGGGGAGCTCCCACCCCATTTGCGGAACACCGTATAAACACAGGAAACCACCCGCCAATTTCTTCTCCTCCTTATCGTCTCACTCCTGCTAAAAAGGAGATTATGAAGAAGGAGCTCGATGAGATGCTGAAGGAAGGAATAATTGAAGAATGCGAGTCTGCCTGGACTGCTCCCGCCATTTTGGTTCCTAAAAAAGGTAATGGTGTTAGATTTTGCGTTGACTATCGCAAATTAAACGCGGTAACTAAGACTGACTCATACACAATCCCTACAATAGATGAGTTGTTGCAAACGACAAAACAAAATTGCTACATGTCTACTATAGACCTGAAGTCAGGCTATTGGCAGGTAATGGTCGCGCCAGAGGATCGAGATAAGACTGGGTTCGTGACGCCTTTTGGGACATACAGGTTTGTACTCATGCCCTTTGGCTTAAAGAACGCACCAATGACATTTCAGCGTTTAATGGACCGATTCCGCTCTGGTAATACGCTGAAAGATGTAACCTTACTTTGCTACCTAGAAGACCTGTGCATATAATATCTGAATCGTTCAACAAACATCTACAGGATTTGCAGAAGGTATTTGAAAGGCTTCTGTTGTTAGGTCTACGGGCTAATAGAGCGCAATGCTTATTTGCTCGGGAAAACGTTACTTACCTGGGTCACGTGATCGCTCCAAATGGTATCCAAACAGATCCATCGAAGGTAGAAGCCATTTTACAGAAGAAGGAGCCCACCAACTTGAAGAGCTTGAAGTCGTTTATCCAGACATGTTCTTGGTTCCGTAAGTTCATTCCAAATTTTGCTCGAATTGCCCAACCCTTGACCAGGCTCACTCGTAAAAATGTAGCATGGTCATGGACTGATGATCAACGTGATTCGTTCAAAAACCTCAAAAAAATAATTGACTACTGCTCCTGTACTTATCCAAGTTGATTACAAACAGCCGTTTGTGATCCGAACAGACGCAAGTAATTATGCTTTAGGTGCTGCGCTCCTACAAGGAGACTCGTATGACGAAAGACCGATCACGTACGCTAGCAGATTATTGACTCCAGCTGAAAGGAACTACACGACCACTGAACGGGAGGCGTTGGCAGTAGTCTGGGCAATTGAAAAGTTCAGAGGTTATGTTGAAGGTCACACCATTATAGTCAACAGTGATCACCAGCCTTTGCGCTGGCTTCTCACTCTTAAATTTCCAACAGGACGCCTTATTCGCTGGGCAATGAAACTGCAAGCGTATGATATCAAGTACGAGTACACTCCAGGTAAGCTTAATGTTTTAGCGGATATGCTAAGTCGTCCTGACTGCGATGCCTGTTCGGATAACAGCTGCGAGATATGCTCCATTACAATCGACTTACATCGATACAGCTCGAGCGAACTCCGGGAAGCTCAGCTGCAGGACCCTGAAACAGAAAAGGTAATCAAAGATTTGGAAGATACTGACCGTTTAGCAGCTAACCGATGGCTCGAACGTGGATATGTCATGTCGCAAGGAGTCCTCTATCGCCTGGGTCCTGACTCCGACTCGGAGGATCCTCAACTTACTACAAGTTGCTTACCAGCGTCCATGGTACCAAAGATTCTTGAGGAATTTCACGACCTCTCTACGGCTGGCCATCAAGGCGTAGATAACTATTTTACAGGTTTAAGGAAGATTGTTACTGATTACCTCAAAAACTGTGTCGAGTGTCAAAAATACAAAATATCCAATCAGAAACCGGATGGACTCTTACAAACTCCCGTATTGCAGCAGAGAGGTGAGATAATCTCTATTGACTTATTTGGCCCTTTGCCAAAGGGTGACAACGGAGAGACATGGATTCTAGTAGTTGAAGACACCGCTACCAGGTGGGTAGAGCTGTACCCGCTTCAGGACGCGACTGCGGAGGTGTGTGCGTCATGTCTCATGAACAATTATTTCTTGAGGTATGGGTTCCCTCGACGTGTTATTTCAGATAACGGTGTCCAATTCGTAGCAGCAGCTATGCAACAATGTATGTTCGTGCTTGGGATTAAACAAAATCGTCCTCCTCTATATCACCCAAAGGGAAACCCTGTGGAACGAAAAAATCTAGACATTAAAAGTCAGATATCGATTCTAGTGAGGAACGAGCATACATCGTGGCCTAACAACTTACCTCAGATTAGGTTTGCTATGAATAGCGCGACTTGTGCGTCGACTGGCTGCACGCCGGCATATTTAATGTTTGGTAGAGAAATGAGGACTACTTTTGAAAATCAAACGGATTTAAGGTCTATTTTGAATAAAGAAAATTATTTGCCTTATTTTACCCCGTATTTAAGAAATTTCCTTGACAAGATGGTTGATATTCGCGATAGGTTAGAAAGCGCACAGGACCGATCTAAAGACATCACTGACGGTTTTTTTTTTCATTTATTCAATGCCAACTTTCCCCACTTGTGGATAAAATGCGTTTTTACCGGCTTGTTTCAAAGGATAAAAGACGGCTTTCCGAGCTAGTGAGGGGAAAATAACTATTACATGTTTAAATATTTTTGAAGAAAGTGAAGAGTTTTTGCCAATAAATGTTTCTTTAATTTACTAACAATAGTCGTGTACCTCTCTTCTGCAGATTTGTCATTTAGTAAACTATTATACAGGCTGTTTTTATTGAATTCCGTTAATTGAGAGGGCACAATCCTGAGATGAAATTAAGTAATCTTATTGTAATAAGCTTTAGTCCTCAATTTACAATGAAATAAATTGAAGTGAAAAATAATAATAATAGTAATAATTAAAATAAGTGAGAAAATAAATAAGTTCGTTACAGACATAGGAATTATTAGGTACATTGGCTGTCCGTGCACCAGAACGAGAACCGGAAATAATTTTGAAGTTAATTTCTGTGATGTAGTTCCAATTTAGTATGCTAGTTTAGTTTTAAGACTTATGTGAGTTTTTTGAGCCTGCAATACAACATTATTATTATTATGTTAGAGTTACTATTCATTTAAATTATCCTTTAGATATTCGTCGATTGTATAGTAAGCTTTTGTAGTCAGAATATTTTTCAATTTATGATTAAATATGTGATTCTTATCTGTTGTTTTAATGGTTATAGGAGCCTTGTTATATATATTTATAAAACGCACATATGGACTATTTCTATGGATTACCAATTTAGATTTTGGCAGGCCAAGCTGCGCTTAGCAAATAGCAACGCCAGTAAGGGCACTACTAAAAAGTTCATGCCTAAAAGGGATGGACCATATTGAATTTCTGAGCAAGTATCTCCGACTACATTTCAAGTATCACATGTGGGTGATGGTACACGTGTTGGGAAATTCCACACATCATATTTAACCCCTTTTGTCGCCAAGCAAGGTCAAATTCCTCTGCCAGTTCAACCTCGACGCCATCGAGTACGTCCGCCTAAAGTTCACAATGTTAATACTGCCGATGCGCGATGCCAAGCCACATACGGGACGTTCATGTAGCTTGGAGGGGGAGGATGTAACGCGGGAAGTGTCTGGAGGCGAACTGACAACGCCACCTAACGGCGACAGAAGTAGCAATCCCGTCCCCCGCCCGCGCCCGCGCCGTGATGGCAAGCGCCCGCAGCGGTTAGACGAATATCTCTGTTCCTAGACTGATAACATAATATAACCTTTTTGTGCTGTGCTTTGTTTTATTACTGTACGTGCTCCTGCGTGAAAGTGTTCGGAACAATAAACAATGTGTATGAACTCCGTGCCGTTTTTAATTTAAGGACACTCACCAACAGTAACTACATACTCGTTACCTCCCCGTTTCAATAATAATAATAAAATCACTGTTTTCTGATTTTATTCTGGTGTATACACATAATTATCAAGCTGCATGCCAAATTTCAGCTTTCTAGATCATCTGGAAGTGGGTTAGGTTTTTGATTACTAGTCAAGAGTCAGTCAGTTAGTCAGTGGTAAAAAATGCCTTTTTTTTTTAATTTATTATCTCATTAACTATTAAACCTATATTTATGAAATTTGGGGTTCTAGTTGTCCTAACGGATCTTAATATACGTACCAAATTTCATGTTTTTATGTTAGATAGATTTGGAGTTATTGGGGGGTCAAAAGTGGCTCCAAACGGTTCGTGTAATATAACACACGGCTGCTGTCCGCCAGTTCCTGGGGTGAACTTGGCTGGACACGCTGCCGCGTGTCTAGATCCATTTGTTTTGCATCGATAATTTTCATCTTTAATGCATAAGTCTTTATCGGAGTTCATTTTGAAAGCAGGTGTTTTTAGGGTTCCGTAGTCAACTAGGAACCCTTATAGTTTCGCCATGTCTGTCCGTCCGTCCGCGGATAATCTCAGTGACCGTTAGCACTAGAAAGCTGAAATTTGGTACTAATATGTATATCAATTACGCCGACAAAGTGGTAAAATAAAAAGTGGAAAAAAATATTTTATTAGGGTACCTCCCCTATACGTAAAGTGGGGAGTGATTTTTTTTTCATTTTAACCCTAACGTGTGATATATTGTTAGATAGGTATTTAAAAATAAATAGGGGTTTACTAAAATCATTTTTTGATAATGTTAATATTTTCGGAAATAATCGCTCCAGAAGTAAAAAAAAATGTGTCCCCCCCCCTCTAACTTTTGAACCATAAGTTTTAAAAATATGAAAAAAATCTCAAAAGTAGAACTTTATAAAAACTTTGTAGGAAAATTATTTTGAACTTGATAGGTTGAATAGTTTTTGAAAAAATTACAAAAATAATTTCTGAACTAAGTTTGTAATTTAACCGTATAAACAGGTGTTTATTGTACCTGTCATTTCTACAAAATCACAATGAAATGACGTGCTCTTTAGGGTTTTGTGTTTCTGTACTTAATATGTCAACTTAATGTGACGGACGGAAAACTACGGAACCCTACACTGAGCGTGGCCCGACACGCTCTTGGCCGGTTTTTTTAAGTAACACATGTATGTCGTGGCATCTCGAATAATACATTGGTTCATTTCCTTTTCGATTATTGGTAAGTATACGTCCTTTCGTAAATTTATGGCTATGTAATTCTCGATAGGAGTTATATATATCATATTTCTTTCCGAGCTGTGTAGTATCGGAATAACGTTGTATAAATCGTAACTATCTCGAGTTACAAGTGGAATACGAATCTCTATTATCATATATTAGTCAGTTATCCTGGCTTTAATTTTCAATAGATGATAAATGTTTTGTAAATTGGTTTGGATGTTGTCTATTGGCAAAGATAGGTCGGCACTAGTTGTCCAGATATAATGTTCAGTTCCTGTTGAAATTGTTGAGGATCTATGATATTTAGGTTCATTTTTCCGTTGTAAATGTTAGTAAGAGGGTCTAGCATGGTATCCTGAATACTTCTTAAATGACTCAGTAGGTTATTGGCCGCCATAGCGACAACGGTGAATTGGGCCATGCACTCCGTGGTGCTTACTTCCTTTTGTAATAAGGATGTCTCTTCGTCTAACTTACTCAAATGGGCGTGGATCATTTTATGTTGTTTTTCGATTGTTTCTTTGTTTCTCAGTAACATATTATATTCCGCTTCAATCTAACTGCGTCGCTGTTAGGCCTCTGCTTGCCGCATCGGCGAGGTTATCACATGATTTCATATACCGCCATTGGTCCTCAGGCATTATTTTCTTTATTTGTTCTACTCTGTTGGCTACGAAGGGTTTCCATCGGTTCGGTTCGCCTTGCAACCACCCAAGCACTATCTTTGAATCCGTCCAGCCCATGTCCAGCCATATGTTACTATATTACGTTCGTGTAAGGAATGTTTAATCTTTCCCATCAATCTCGCTAGTAGATGGGCTCCGCTCAGTTCGAGTCTAGGTAATGTTAATGTTTTCTTGTGTGGCACAAGTTTGGTTTTAGCCGCAACGAGAACCACATTAGGTTGGTTTTTTATTCGTGTATAAACTACACAAGCGTATGCTTCGAGGGACGAGTCACTGAACCCGAGAAGTTCTATGACGTCATCCTTGTTACAAAATAACCATCTCGGTATTTTACATTCATTCAGCTGTTCGATATCAATAATTGCTTTTGACCATTCTGCATAGATTTTATCAGACACATATGTATGTCGCGAAACCTTCATAATGAGGATGTAACCATAATTATATATCTAGGCATATGTTCGCTTCGCTTACTGAATCTTATGAAGGACGCGAAATATTTATGATAATAATGCTTGACTTTATTTCCAATTAATAGTGCAAGTTGATATAGTATGTTGTGACTCATACCTTTTATTCTGTTGAACTCCGTCTGCCATCCGTGTCCAGCCTGTCCATATTCCTTAGTCCCTGCTAGTCTGTCTGCTCTCACCGCCTAGGGGTTTAAAGATATCATGATTCCTCCCTTCATGGAATCACATAAGTGTCCTAGGTTTACTTATGTAAAATAGTATTACACACAATAGTACACATTAAATTGACCATCTCTTCATGTCACTCTGGTGGGTGACCTTAGGCTAGGTGCTATCGGCACCACGGAAAGGGCCCCTACGTCCCTGACCGCACTCTCCCGTATCATAAATACGAGCCAGAGTTCGCCTCTTCTACCGGTAGGTCCACACTATCAGCATGGAGTATATGTGGGCTCTTCCGCGGTGGCGAACCACCCTTATATTATAACTAGGTGCACTGGCAGAAGCCCGAGCGCCTATCAAGAGCCCTTCGCAGTTACTATGGTAACCTTATATGGTCCTTCGAAAGTCCCCGCGGGACTCGGTATATCAAATCACTTAGTCTTAACAAGATCATAAACCTAAAACACGTAACTTTCCAATCCAGGTATCTCCTCTCGTGGCTGACGATATGGCACTGACTCTACTAATATTATTACCAGGGCTCGGATTTTTCATCGCACGGTAAGATGAAAGAAAACTATGGAGTCGATATTAAGACTAAAATGTAACTCAAATTCATACTCATACTCATTCATTTAAATAACACCGAAAGTAAATTATACGTGAAATAAATAATTTCAGTTGAATTAATTATATTTTAAATAAAAAAATATTGAGTAAGCTCCTAGTTTGTCATATCCATAGGGCAAGTAGAGAAAGGAATGAGTGCTTCAAAATCTTGAGAATGGATGGCGTGTGTATTGTGCATATCAACATTACTATTGTAAAATGAGATAATGGCGACTTTTTCGATATTTTCTGGAGTGAAACAGTTTCTATATTGGTCGAAAATCCACTTGTGACTTGAAAAAGATCCTTCTATATTAATAGACGTTAGCTTAGTAAATTTAAAAACTCGCTCAAATTGTTGAGTAAGTACTTGCCATCTGCCTTGTTTTTATGAAGTACGGATTGAGGATTGAGTACTTTTTCAATTTATCTTTTTAAAAAATTGCTGAAACTTGCGTATCAGACATTGTTCGCGTAATAATGTACGCACCGACTGCAACATAATTAAATGACTCGTCGTTAACGATTGACATACGACGCACATGATATTTGATAAAACGTCTAGTACTCAGCATTACGTCTACCGCAATAAAGACGTATAATAGTCTGTATAATTATGTACTGAACTAAGTTGTTAAAGTTACGTGATAAATGTTACCCTTTACCGAGCTCAGGGAATAACACTTCCCACATCGTACTACAAAAAATCATTTTAGTTTAATTATATTATTAGTTCTCGATTGACATTTTCGATATGTCAGCCTGATAAAGCGATAAAAGTATTTCTGGACTAACTCCCTTATTCATAAACATCCATCAAGCCACTATTAGTTAACAAGCCGCTAAAGTTGTTTTGTCCTTATCTATCACTTTGACATTTATTTTTGTGAGAAAGGGACAAAACAACTTTTAGTTAATAGAGGTTTGTTAAGTTTTATGAATAAGGGGGTAAGAAAAAGTGAGTGTGAGTATGAATATGAGTCTTAATATCGACTCCATAGTTTTCTTTCGTCTTACCGTGCGATGAAAATTCCGAGCCCTGATTATTACACTAGCTTGTACATGAAATGATCTGATCATCATAGATAGCATTAAAGCAACTTTCGAGAATGGCGCGAAGTAGCACGACATGTAACGTGAGTGGCTAAATGAACTATGAAAGACAGAAAACGAGTTAAACGGGAGATGCTTACCATAGAGTTTTAATGTTGCTATGTACAATATTTACATTTCGCGGAAGTGCCGCGACAACATAATCGTCCCATTTTGTATCTTCTTTCCAAACTAGTTGAAAACAGATTTTAAGTTTTGTTGTAAATGGGGCGAGCCAGCCTAATGGATCATATAGTTTGGAGATTTCGGATAAAAGTGTTCTCTTTGTCGGTTTTCCTGTTATTTGGGTTGGTTTGCAGTTAAATGTGAAAGTATCTTCGGTGGGGTTCCAGCATAATAATAATAAAAAATGTTTTTGTTATGTTATCTACTTTGAAGTTGAAGACCATTTCCTCGCTACCCTGTTCTTTGTTTATGTTTTCCAAGATACCTTCATGGTTTGATGACCACTTTCGTAAATTGAAACCTCCCGTTTTTAAAAGGTTGTTTAGATCGGAAACTAACTTCTTCCCTTGTTCTAATGTGTGTGCTCCATGTAACAAGTCATCCATATAGAATGCCTCCTCCACTATTTTCGCTGCTTTTGGGAAACTTTCACGTTCGTCATCTGCCAGTCTTCTTAATGTCATCATAGCTATAAAGGGTGCTGATTTGGTTCGTACGTTAATCTTGTTAATTGAAATGTTTGTAATTGTTTTTCAGGACTATCTCGCCCAATTATTTTCTGTAAATGTTGATCAATCTGATTCACGAGTATCTGGCGGTACATTTTTTCGATGTCTGCAGTAAAGGCGTATCGATACTGTCTCCACTTTAATAAAAGTACTTGCAGGTCTTGCTGTAGATTGGGTCCCGTATACATCAAATCGTTTAAGGAACGGCCTGTAGATGTTTTCAAGGATGCATCAAAAACCACCCTGTATTTAGAAGTTGCTGATTCGGCACGTTCGACAATGTGGTGGGGAAGGTATGAGTCGAGTTCCTTAAAACCTGTAGCGGGCTTCATGTGACCTAGGTCCTGGTATTCGTCCATAAATTGTTTGTAAGCTTGGGCCAATTGTTTTTGTTATTGAAGTTTTCGCTCCATGTTCCTAAATTGTGCTATTGCTCTTGTTTTCGATTCTCCTAGTTCTTCTTGCCACTGAGGTTTCATAGGAAGAAGCACTTCGTATCTCCCGTCCGAATTCCTCTTTGTATTCTCTTCATAATGTTTGATGCATTCCTGATCCTCCTGAGATAAATCTCCTTCTTCGGTAATGTCTTCTATCTCCCAAAAGTGTTTAATATCTTCTAAGTTGTTTATTACTACGTTGCATTGATATATACGAGCATTTCCAAAAAGTAACCACCCGACCTGCGTTTGTTGCGCTATGGACTCGGCTGCGCTGCCTCTGATAATCCCATCTAGAAGAATATGTTGATAAATGTCTGCCCCAAGTAGTAAGTCTATAGGTGTACTCACATAAAACTCGGAGTCTGCAAGACATATGTTTTGTAAAATTGACCACGAAGGTTTAGAAAATATTTTATTCGGCAAGTTCAATTATTCATAATAATAACTTCAGCGTGAAACGTGAAGTCGTTGTAGACTGAAGAATATTCTATGTTTAGTTTTCCCTTACAGTTATTTTGTTTCTGTCCCACTCCATAAATAATACCATTGCATTTTTCTCTCTTTAAACTTAATAAGTGTGCTGTTTGCTCTGTTACGAGAGAAATCTGTGAGCCAGGATCAACCAAAGCTCTTAAGGTGTGCTGAGTCTCGTCGACTCCCTTTACTTTTATCTGAGCTGAACTTCCATGAACTCCTGTAGAACTGGTAGCGCTCGGAAATTGGTTAGCGATTCCACGTAGTCCATATGAGTTACCGCATCGAGTTTTTGTAACAAAATATGTACTATTATAGGATCCCATGTGCTTATTTCGACACCTAGGTTTTTAATTGCGTGTAGACACTCGTTGGCCGTATCATGCATTTTCTTTATTTGTGTGCAACTGCATCTTCTGGGCGTTGGATAAAGCAGTTTTTTTATGAATGGCTACACTAAATAAATCTTTGAATGAAATCCAAGTGTTATAGTTCCCATGAAAAGTTGGTATTTCTAACGTAGGTGTAGATTTATCGCGGTGTGCCACTGACCAAATCTTTTTGTTTATTTCTTTCTCCAAACTGTTAAATGTTTCCTCATGTGCATTAAATGAAGTCTCGTATTCCACGTTTGTTTCAGTGCCCTCACTCTCTAAATCCCAATGGACGGTATCTATCGCTGTCCATCGCGCTTGTAAGGACTTAAGTGCATCTTCTAACTCCCACTTTTCTGTTAGTGTGTTGACCTCTATACTTTTTACTGTTCTAACGAAAGCTTTCATGTTTTCGATACATTTCGTCGTGTTTACTAGATGTTCCGGCATTTGTTTTATCATGTTGGTTGCTTGAGCGAGCATCTAGCCCTAATCCTAGAGGCTCTCTCGTGATGCTTCACCTTCCTCAGGGGTTGCACTTCCCTGGGCTCGTTGATTTTCATCCGCGGTCCAAAACAGTGTTCCCTGCGGTAACTGTAGCGGCACTCCTGCCGTGAGCGCCTGATAACCCGCGTTCAAACCAGAACTAAGCACCGAATAGGATTGTTTCGCACTTTCATAAGTACGGTTAGTGAAGTACGGATGAGACTGACTCTCAACCATACCTATCTGTTCTTGCCACAATGTATTCAATTCGTCTAAACGTTTCTTAAAATATTCGGGATTTTTCTTCCTTTCAGCACTATCTTTCTTAAATTTAGTAAGCATAGACTCGATGATACGCTGAATCTCCTCTTGACGGATTACGCCATCTTGATGTTTGTTAGTAAAATAGCAAAGATCTTACTTGTAGGTCTTCAATTTACGTCGTTACCGAACACTCCTGCCTCACTGCTGTTACTGTTGGTTACCCTCCCCTTCTTGTCACAGCTTACCCACAAATGTTCACTAGTTCAATCACCTCACTCACTATTAAAAACCGATTTTATAGCGCGCGAGGTCCACGGTTCGAAGGACCATATGTTCGGGATGCGTGTTCGCGGTGAATGTTGTAAGTCCGGAGAGGAGTTATAAAATGTTATTGTCTTAAAATGTTAATATAAATGTTGTACAAAAATGCTGAATGTTAATGTTAATAATCGAATGCACCCGGTCGCGATCGCTCGGAAAAGTACACTAAAGTAGGTTAAATATAAATTGGTCGATCGCGGTGCTTTTTGCTGATGAAGCGCACGAGGCGAACCCACGTGTAAGGTGCATTGCACCGAACAGTGGTTTTTTTTTCTGCTTTGCCTTAAGGTTGACTGGTATACCTCTTTATCTTAAAAACTATTAGAAAACTTTATCTTAAAAACTATTACCAATTGCAAATTGAGTCTTCCTAAAAAAATATTAATGCACTTTTTAATGTAACATATGTTTTGAATAAAAATTGCCGGTAACGGAAGAGTCCGAAATTTTCATGGTTTATCAAGTATTTAACAATGATCCGGAGGGCTTTCGTGGTCGGAAACTTGTATTTGGCACCACATAATTCAATTACTATTGACATATTTAAAAAACCAGAACTACGTAATTTGATGCAGTTTCTTTTCCATTTCAATGTACTATTAGCGAAGAGCCCGTTGGTTGTTTACCTACTATACTACTAGTTTTATTGATCAATACCATAAAGAAGTGTGTATTGAATTACTAGAAAACTACTAGCAATGGGAAAGTAATGTCAGCTGCCACACCAGCCCGATCTACAGATAAAAATAAGACAATCCGAATAATATCCTTAAATACTTTAATGAATAAACATTAAACACTTAAACAAACACTTGTAAGAGTACTGTCATTATTACTACCTCCTCTTCCGGCCGCCGGCCTTCTTGCCGGGGTTCCTTTGGCCCTTGCCAGCCTTCGGCTTCTTGGCGGTGAAGTTGGTGGGGTTGCCTGTTTTGCCTTTGCGCGGCTTACCCTTCGGTTTGGCTGTTTTCTTTTCTTCTGACCTCCTAGTAAAACAAACAAGTTAATAAATTAGGACCCTGTTAGTGGCTGTGAAGGAATGTGAGGGTATTATTTAACTCGCCTTTGACTACCTATGTATTTTCTTTCAAGTTAAGACGTCAAAATCAAAAGTCCATTCGAAGAAGTCGCGAAGTGTTTACTAGCGCGCCACGGGCAGAATGACACGATCTAACCGGTTTCTTGAGGCGCGTATGAATTTGAGCAAAATATGAATTACGATTTTTTTCCATTTGTTTGATCCACCACCAATGCAATATTTTTTTGATAATTCGGTCATTCACAATAAACTCTCCAACAGCTGAATCAGACGCCATTTTGTGTGACGCACAATGTTGGCCCGCCGACAGCGCGCTGCCGCACTCGAGTATGTTTATGTACTAATATTTTGCACGCAGTTCTACACAGTACCAGTGCATTGATACAATTGAATCTCATGTAAAAAAGTAGATAGGATCATCAATTAACTTACTGCACTTGCTCATTAGCAATATGTTTCGCCACCGCCTTGTCCATGTCGATCTTGGGCCGCTTGTTCAGTATACTGTCCAACAGGTTGAGGTTGCTCTCCCGCTCGGCCTGCGCCGTAGGCACGGGCGGCTTGCGCTTGCGGTCCTTGCCCGGGATGAGCTCGTGCACGCCCTTGCCGCGTGCGTCCTTCTCTTTGGGCAGCCGGTCTTGGTACTTGCCGAGGGAGGCTGTGGAAGCGCGCGCTACTGTTGCTGCTGTTGCTAGCTGACAATTGAAAAATGTTGTTTTGTAAATTTGTTGCCCACCACCACCATATCAGTCCTAGGACGTCCACTGCAGGACATAGGCCTCCCCCAATTTCATGGGGGGTAAATGCCATAATCGCCACGCTTGGCATGAGGGTTGGCGATCGCAGTATGTCCACCGCACTCTAGGAATGCTGCTGCCCATTCCCCGGTGGTCTTGGTCGTAGTTTAAGGACATACCCGGGTCCAAATTAATTTGTTGCATTCACAATAATTTAGTAATGGATAGTTGATGTTCATGTGAATGAATCATATTTACACAACTATTTTCTTCAGTATTGAAAGTTTTAAAAGATAATAAATAAAAAGTACTAGTAGTAAAACTCTTTATTGTACACAAAGTAAACATAAAATACTAGTACAAAGACGATCGTATCCCTTAAAGAGCTCAAAGCTACAACATCCTGGCATCTACAGCCAGTTGCTCTAGCCAACTAAGCTATCAGAAAATACAGATGTTGTTTACATTTCGGTCTCACATTAGTAAAGTAGGTTTCTCATGGACCCTGGTAGGGCACAGAAATTGGAAGACACACATAACTGCTTAATCTAAATAATTTAGCATTTCTAGATACAATTAATACAGATTTCTAATGTTATTCTAGCTATCTTTATTGATGTTGTGATGTAAGAATGCATGATATGTAACTCTTACCTGGGTAGCAGAAGCTTTATCAGAAGTGACTGGCAGCCCCACTCTTGGAATCTTGACCTTCCTGGCCCTAGCAATGTTCTTCAGTCTTTGCAGTTCGTTCTTGGCCACTTTCTCTGACTTGGTCTCTGCTTTCTTCTGGTACATGTCCGTCATGGGATCAACATTCTGGGGCACCTCTATTAACCAGTCCTTCTCTTTTTCTGCAGCTGCTTTTCTAAATCTGTAACATTGAAACCAAAACTGAACAGATGTTGCAGAATTAAAGTTTGTAAGGTTACACTTGTGATTAAAAATAAACATGCAAGAATAACTATTTAAAGTGAACTTCTTGACTATGACTTTCAGATTTTTATTAAATTAAGTTAAAGTTTAGTGATTGGGCTACTTTAGCCATACATAGAAGTAGGTATAGGCTTTATGAACTTTATGGTGAGAGGGAGGTGCACAAGAACAGTGATTTCCTGGACTATGTCAAGACTTACTTAAGAATCTTCATAAAAGTGTGTTTTACTGCTAAAGCAAATTATATTAGCTCAAGGCTGAAAGGGTCGGACAACAAAGTGAAAACTATTTGGAACATTCTAAATTGAGAATCGGGTAAACTTAAAACTCGCGATTGTCAAGTCAACATTCTCACGGAAAACCAACAAACAGGTCATGTCAAACAACGATGTTGTCTTAGCATTCTCGAACTATTTTTCAAATATAGCATTTAGCACTATGAAATGTCTTCAGTCATCTGCGGCCCTAGCTAAGGCTTTACTTTGTACTAACGTTAGTAAATGTAATGTTTAATTTTAGTCAAGTAGACACATTGAAGATTATAGAAACGTTCAAGTCACTAATTTTAAAGAAAATATAGGATTTATGGGGAACATCAGTAAAAGTTATTAATCATGTCATAGAAGTCATTGCACCCCACTTGGCCAATATTTATAATAATTGCATATCGGAAGGTATTTTTCGCGAATCTTATGAAGTAAAGTAAAGTCATACCTCTATTTAAATCGAGTGATTTAAATGACCTAGCCAATTTCCGTCCCATATCAATACTACCAGTGTTGAGTAAAGTTTTTGAGAAATTAATGTGAAATGATATGATAGTGCACTTCTATACAAATAAACTGCTTACAAGTAATCAATTTGGTTTCACTAAAGAGTGTTCCAGGACTGATGCAGCATCTGTGCTTATTAAACATATTTACAATATTTGGGAGAATTTGTGTGATGCGATTGGTATGTTTTGTGATCTTTCCAAAGCATTCGATTGTGTGGATCATGAAACGCTCATTTTGAAACTAAAACATTATGGTTTGTCTGATAATGCCTTAAGTCTTCTGTTGCTTTGAACTTTAGAGTTAAATCGAAATAACATTTACTGTCAATAAATAAATATACTAATATTATAAAGCTGAAGAGTATATTTGTTTGTTTGAACGCGCTAATCTCAGGAACTACTGGTTCGAATTGAAAATTATTTTTGTGTTGGATAGTCCATTTATCGAGGAAGGCTTTAGGCTATATAACATCACACTGCGACCAATAGGAGCGAAGACGCGGACGAAGTCGCGGGCAACAGCTAGTAATATTAGAAAGCTGAAGAGTTTGTTTGAATGCCCTAATCTCAACTACCGGTTCGAATTGAAAAAATCTTTTTGTGTTGGATAGTCCATTTATCAAGGAAGGCTTTTTTACATCACACTGCGACCAATAGGAGCGAAAGACGCGGAATAAGTCGCGGGCAACAGCTAGTCTATACTAATACCACAACACAGCACAGCCATAAGTAATAGTACCCTTTAAATTATGTTTCAAATTGATGATTCCTAAACAAAAACGGTCCAGCCTGAAAATCATCATATGCTAAGGTTGGCACCCACGCCAACATGATTACTTACCTATAACTATGAGCTGCAGTTATTAAAATAAGTACCTAGTTTTATAAAGTATTTTAAGATTCCTTTGTTTGTTTTCTCTGTTACTAACATGTTATGGCTATAAATAAATAAATAATATTATAAAGCTGAAGAGTTTGTTTGTTTGTTTGTTTGTTTGTTTGAACGCGCTAATCTCAGGAACTACTGGTTCGAATTGAAAAATTCTTTTTGTGTTTGATAGTCAATTTATCGAAGAAGGCTTTAGGCTATATGCTAATGCTACACATCATGCTGCGACTAATAGGAACGAAGACGCGGACGAAGTCGCGGGCAACAGCTAGTAATATTATAAAGCTGAAGAGTTTGTTTCTCTGTTTGTTTGTTTGAACGCACTAATCTCAGGAACTACTGGTTCGAATTCAAAATTATTTTTGTGTTGGATAGTCCATTTATCAAGGAAGGCTTTAGGCTATATAACATCACGCTGCAACCAATCGGACCGAAGACACGCACGTAGTCGCGGGCAACAGCTAGTCAATAAATAAATGTTGTGGATTTATCCTGACCCAAAAATACAAAATATCCTTACCCATAAAGTGGTACCCATTTCTGTAACTGTTCATCCCATTTCAGCTTATCCTTCTTCTTCTTAGAAATGCCCTTGGCTTTGGCAAACTCCTGCCACTTGGTCAGCGGCTTGGGTTTGGGCACAGGCTTGGCCCTCGGCAACACTGTGTTGGGCTCCGGCAGCTTCACTACAATGGCCTCCTCTACCCGCTCTGTGGGCAGCTCCCAGATCATGTTGAGTAACAGTTGGGTGTTGTCACGAGATAGTGATAATAAGTATTCATCTCGGCTCTTGTTTGAGCTGTTAAAATAATAATAATAATAAGGTATTAAAGAGTACAAAAGAGTATTTGTAAGTTCTTTTATCTGTTTCTGTAAGGAGTTCCTTACAAATAGTAAAATATATTATTTTATTTAATTTAATAAGTTATTGACTTCAACAGGTTAGGGGTTCACTTGATGGTAATATTTCAATATAACCGTTTTGATAGCAAATAATAGATCTGTACATGTTATTGCGATAGCAGCACTTTTAAACTGCCCCGTTTTGACCCACCCATAAAAACGCACCTGATAACTAAATATAAGCTATGTAGTTTGCAAAAGTTTCCTACTTACTTTATTTTTTTTGTGTCCACGTCATTTGAATCAAAAGCAAGAAGAGTTCCGATGTCAAATTCCAAATCTAAATGCTTTTCTACGGTAATTGGCTTGTATTTTTCTGCCTTTTTTTGTTCTTTTTCTAGAATTTCATTAACTATGTCCATTTTAAAGCGTAAAATCAACACATTTCCTTGTATACAAAGGTTCAATGGAATTCTAACCTACGTACATTTGACGTTACTGTCAAACACGTGTGGTATAAGCTATTCAAGCGTCATTAATCAACGCTATCACTATTACATTGATAAGTGTCCTCCGCCATAATAAATTTTAAAGGTGTTTTTATTTCCGGTTATATTTTAATGTTTCCATATTCCAGCTTATTAATTCCTGCAATTTATTTTGTTTTGTAAATATAATACTTCACAATAAAATTATTTGATTGGGTAACGGTTTATAAGTTTGAGCTGGTATCATACACAAAGTACAATATTGGCTATGTGCGAAGTAGGTGGTGGGGGTAAGATAGGCGATCGTAGCGCACACCATGGCAGAAATGTGTACTTACCGGGGACCACTGTCAAATTTACTTTCACGTTTTCTATTGGTTTCTTAACGGTTTCCTACAATTCGTTTCGTTTGTATGTATTTATTTATTCTCGTATTTATTTCACTAAAATTTCCAATACGGGGTCTTTCTCGTTTACTAAAGTAAATAAAATATTCATGTGTCATTATTTGACATCTCTGAGTTTTGACATTGTCTCGGGACCTTTGACGTTTGACGTTTCAGACGTGCACATAGCCAATATATACTGAGATAGAGATACCAGTGAAATACTCCACATAGATCGTAGCGCCGTTGTGTATTTAGTAAGAACTAACCGCACGACCGCTGCATCCCTGTCACTTCAATAGGCAAGTGCGATAGAGATAGCACCCAGTGACATCTGCAGGGCTAGTATGATCGCTTATATGTCGGACATATAGCATTCGTCCCGTACTGTCAAGTATGTAAGTGCGAGAGGGACGAATGCTATATGTCCGACATATAAGCGATCATACTAGCCCCACTGGTACAAACAAGTTAAACTAACATTGCCATAGAAAAATTCGTAATTCGAGCTGGTATCATACGTGAATCATACGTAGCATCCACAGACTAGTAAGGGTTCAGACCGCCAACTCACGAACCAAAAATATAGTTGGTAAGCAACCATATTTAATCTGTACCCACTGGTAGATTTTTGACGTTTATTTTTTTAAATTATTTAATGACACTGTGGCAATGAAACTTACTGTGAACATCCAACGATAAATATATATATATATGTAGCTCATTTAAATTTAAATTTCTGTAGAAGCTCACGGTATTTCCTATTGAACACCAACGTCCGATTTAAAATGAAACTTATTATATGAAATTAATTAAACAATTTACTTATCAACAGATTTATTTTTTAATGTATCTCATTTCATATCCGGAAAAACGATATATCTTCGTCCTTTCAGAGAGTTCTACGTTTTACAACCACAACACTTGTACATTTTGCAAAATGAGAACTTGCATGGCATGCAACATACGACACACTTCACTATCTTCCATTTGTTGTCCAAACAATGGTTATTACGCGTTTCCAGATGAATTTTCGATTAGCTACACACTGTTCCGTTTGTTTATTGCATAGTAATCTATCAATACTACAAATTAAATTACAACATTTGCAAAAATGAAAAAAATGTTCAGAGACGACTAGTTGAAATTCCGAGGAGACGCCATTTTATTTTTATTTGACACTTTATTTTGATGTTTGACGTCCATTGGCAGACAAGGCACTAGCTAATGAGAGCTAAATATGTCGTCAAAATCTTTTTGACACATTATGGCCGCTATCATACACGTTTCGTTCTACGTAGATAAACAGCCGTGGTAGCATCTTCTTAGTAGTCTGTGTGTTAATCTGTCATATACTGTCAACTTTAACTGTCATAACAAAATCTGTAAGTTAATTAGTAATCTGTGAACAAAATCCCGGATATCAGCGAAATTACCATTTGTATTTAATTATTTTTATTTAATCGTAATTCATATTGTAGGTATTCGTGAGTAATTGTTAGTATTCATACTATGACGGCTGATGCAGATAGAATATACAGTTTTAAGGCAGAAAACAAATTTATAGCCAAGAGTGGTTGCAAAAAACGTATGTGGAGATCACTGAAACAAATACTAACAGCGGAACGAAGTTTACCCTGGCCAAATGATATTGTACTCTGTAAGTATTCTCTAGTCACCTAATTAATTATCTCAGTTATAAGGTATCCTTCCCAGCTAATATTAACCTATACAAATCATTTATATTCTCAGTAAGACTATCCAAGCCCATGTTCTAATGTTTACAGATTATTCCATCAATGCTCCTCCAACATTCAAACCAACTAAGAAATACTCTGACATCTCTGGCCTTCCCGCTCCATACATGGACCGTCATTCAAAACTGTTCTACAGCAATGCAGAAGAATTTGCAACAGTGAGAAGTTTGCCCATGGATATCACAGCAGGCTATCTACAATTGAGAGGAGCTAACACTATTGTTGGATAAGGATACTATTCTACATAGAATATTTATATGTTTTCAAATTTTGGCCACAACATTTAATGTGATGTCATGTGTTTTGAAAGTGGTTTTCAAACATTGTATAAAAAAGAGTCAGCAGCATTGAATAAGAATTAAAATATACGAAGAATATTCCTGTTTGAATTGTACTCACTTCGAGTATGCTCTATTATTTGACTTTGGTTCATTATTTAACTTTAAATTTATCAGTAGTTACACTTCAAGAACCAATCAATTTTAGCAAGACCATGTTCTTTAGTTACCCAAAAATAAATTGTTTCATTAGACCTACCTGTTTAATGAACTTACTTTTAATGTTAACTATTGTAGAAAGTTATTAAAATTATAGAAGACAACATATGCACAAATATCTAGATAACATAGAGCACTGTAAAATAGAAAATAGCGCGCTTTAACTTATAGTCTTGTCAATCGTGTTTACTGAGAGTATGATCATGTTCAAAATCCAATCTTATATCATTTTGATTCCTCCGATATTTGTATCTGATCTTTCAGTTCTTACACCGACAATGTGAACACGCTTTACCTCGGATCATTATCAATTCTATCTTACACTTTTGTTCTATCTTTCTTACACTATTTAATATTTTCCCAAAAAAGGGGGGGTTCCGCTTTTTCGCTTCTAGCAAAGTTGATGGGCAGAATATTAAGGTGCATTGAAGGCTATGAGATAAATCGGGAAAACGAAGGCTATGTCCATTATATTACTTATATTATATTGTGTCTCGCTTTATCTAACTGCAATGGTCACCCGTGGGGATGTGCCTTTATACTAGCGCGGCGTTTTTTACATTACCTTAAACAAGCATACTAGTGTATTTTGACAGTTTAGATTCTTGTCAAAATATGACAAACGTCAAAGTAACGTCGTCTACACGTGTGGTTCTTGGGATTAAATCAGAAATTTCTCAATAGAAGTCTATTACCGGATAGGCTTCAATCGAAATATGTCTTCGTCTTTCTTTTTAAAAGGCAAATCAAGACAAGTACTGAAAAGAAAGGGAGAGAAAATAAAGAAAGTTAAGCCAAAGAGACAAGATGCTTATAACCTCGAAAACGGCCACGATTCCTCCGGCAGTGATTTAGATTTAAAAAAGTTTTCCGACGCAGAAGAATCCGAAAGCGATCATGAAACAGCTGAGCAGAAGAAATTGCGGTTGGCGAAGAAATATCTTGAAGAAATCGAGAAGGAAGAGGCGAAACGTGCAGAGCTTAAGGAAGTAGACGACGATGCAATTGGGAAACGTTTACAGCGGGACTACTTGGAACAGAAGGGCAAATTACGCGTGGAAGTAGCGGACAAGTACGTAGCGTGTACTGCGAGTGATGTAAGACTGATTCGTGCGCGAGAACACAAGCTGCCGCTGACGTGCGTGTGTGTGAGCAGCAACGGGCAGCTCGCCTTCACCGGCAGCAAGTGCGGCGCCATTGTCAAGTGGGGGATCAAGGAAAAACGGAAACTCGGCAGCTTGACCTTTAAAACACATTCCAAGTACATTAATGGAAGTGTATCAGCACTTGCCTTATCCTCAGATTCTAAATACCTTGCATCTTCAGACGGCTCTAAAGACGTCCAAATATGGGACCCTACTACATTGAAGCATATCCACACATTTAGAGGGCACAAGGATAAAATAACTGGTCTTGTATTTAGGAAAAATACTCATGAACTATATTCAGCAAGCAAAGACAGGTCTATTAAAATATGGTCATTGGATGAAATGGCTTATGTTGAGACTTTGTTCGGTCATCAATCCTCCATTACATCTATTGATGCACTAACAAGAGAGAGAGCAATATCAGCTGGTGGAAGAGATGCTTCTGTTAGAATATGGAAGATAGTAGAGGAATCACAGTTAATTTTCAATGGGCCAGTAGGCAGCTTAGATGAAGTTAAACTACTAGATGAGGAGCATTTTGTGTCCGGCAGTGATAATGGCTCCTTGTGTGTTTGGAGTGTGTTGAAGAAGAAACCACTATGCACTGTTCCAGAAGCCCATGGATCAGAAAATAATGTGCCACGGTGGATAACCAGTTTAGCCACACTGTTGAACTCTGATGTGTTTGCATCTGGTTCTTATGATAACCATATTAGACTCTGGAAAGTGAGTGATGCATATAGGAAAGTGTTGCCTATGTTTAGTATAGAAATCAATGGATTTGTTAATTCTATGCATTTTACTAGTGAAGGGACGCAGTTATATGCGGCAATTGGACAAGAACATAAATCTGGGAGGTGGTTCAAAGAAGGAAGTGCCAAGAATGGTGTGTTAGTTGTAAACTTTAATATTAAGTCATAGTATGTTATAAATTGTATAACAATGAATCATATTATTTTCAGTTGTGGTTTTACTTCCTTGTAATACCTTCGTCTAGAGAGTAATGGAGACCAGATCAAACCATTTAGCCATACAAAATAGAATCTAAATATTCAAAACTAGGTAGCACAAGAACTTCAGGCCCCTTCAAAATGCAAAAAGAGTTATGCTTAAAGGTAAAATGAGAATGTATAAATACAGGCTTTCCAGCTTACATGTCAGTAGGTAAATGGCTGAGAGAGTTGATCTATTTTTTATTGGCCTTTTATCTTCTTAAAAACCAAAACAAGAAAGGGATGATGTAAGGTTTTCAGCTACTACATATCTGTTATACTATATACTCTCAACTTAACTGATCAGACTATACAGGATGATTCAGGAGACGTGAGCAGGATCAACACTACATACATAGTAAATGGTAATGAATCGTTCGCCATTGTATTTAAGTGAAACACCCATACTTTTATCGTGTATTTTAATTTTTGTTAAGTTAAAGTTTAATTCTTTACAATCATGGTCACCCTACAAAAACTGGTTTATAAAGATTAAGGTTGGGTTGCACCAAACCGTCTGTAATCGTAAGCTGTGTTCATTAAAATTTCAATGTATGGAAAGTTTGACAAGTTTCTATGGGATGACAGCTGCCGGCGCCATATTTAACGTTGATCAGTCTGTGATCGTAAGTCGGTGCAACCCAGCCTAAACCTCTAACTGTTCTGACAGCACTTTGATTACGAAGAAAGTAAATTGTCACATTGAGTGAGATACGATATTTCAAAAGTAATCGGACTCAGATGACATTCAATTTGACACGTATCACTTGACTGAAGGGCTGTGTTCCGAATCACGCTCACAGCGCTCACAACGCTTACAGTGCTGGCGGCCGGTCCGAATCAGTTAGCGCGCTAAGGCCGCGTGAGCGGTGTTTTGTTTCGGACCGGTCATGAGCGTGTTTACTGTCAAACGTCAACTGAATTTGAATTTTGAGTTCGTCAATTAATCATAGTATGAAATTCTGAGCTGGGTTTTTGATCTGTAGGAAATTGAAATTAATCGCAATCTGCAACTAACTAATATAAAACTGACGACATGTTCCAGGACCAAATTGTAGAGCATAAGGAATAGTTCATCTTCACACCTTAGAACCAGAATGGTCGCGTACGGTAACGGTTTCAGAGGAATTTTCTCCATTGGACGCTCTGACTGTGGAATGAACTCCCTGCCGAGGTTTTCCCGAAGGACTACAGTATCGGGTTCTTCAAGAAAGGAGTATATAAAATTTTAAAGAGTTGGTTATGCGCATGTGACACCCCTGGGCTGTGTTCCGAATCACGCTCACACCGCTCAGAGCGCGCTCACGGTCGGACCGATTCACGCTCACAGCGCTTACACGAAATGTCGTGACGTCATTGATGACGTCATGGACGGCGCTCACGGTGCTCACACTCCCAGCCGTAAGCACCTTGAGCGCAAACGTCAAGTTGACGTTTGACACGTTATGACATCTCA
This sequence comes from Notocelia uddmanniana, assembly GCA_905163555.1. Lineage (NCBI taxonomy): Eukaryota > Metazoa > Arthropoda > Insecta > Lepidoptera > Tortricidae > Notocelia > Notocelia uddmanniana. The sequence continues at coordinate 19,835,297 of LR991061.1, read as the reverse complement.
TTATAGGCGCGAAAAAACAAAACTTCATAGGTTATATTAGTTTATTTATTGCTATAATAATAATAATCATCATCATCATTTATTTCACTATCTCCTATGCTCTTCAATTTGGTCCTGGAACATGTTCGGAAACTGCTTTCACGCCTATGCTTTCTACGCGTCTACGCAGACGACTTTGGTTTGCTAGGCAAAAATCGAGCAGAGAATGGGTAGAAATGTCGGCGACAATGTTGGAACAAGAAGCAGCAAAAGTGGGGCCTAGGATTAATCATGGAAAGACGGAATACCTTCACATAAAGCGTTTCAGAAACAGTCGTGCCTAACGAGAAGTCCTTCTTGTAGGAGAAAGAAACCTCTTACAAGGGAGTGTCCAAATTTAAATACCTCGGATGTATTGTCACTGATACGCATGCTAGAGAAAATGAAATTAACACCCGTATCCAGAACACCTTACGCTGCAGTGTTGCTCTGCACAGAGTGTTGGCGTTATATAAGCGCAATCCGCCCCATTTTAATGTATGGGTGTAATGCCTGGACACTAACACTTAGGGAGGAGCCCAGCCTGTTAGGAGCAGAACGTAAGGTGTTCCGAAAAATCCTGGGACCAGTGAAAAGAGAAAATGGGAGTTGTATGATCCGTAAAAATGCCGACATAGAAGAGCTGGTGGCCGAACCAAATATTATAGGTGAAACCAATGCGCATCGTCTTCGCTGGCTTGGGCACCTCGAGAGGAGGAGAAGATCGACAGGTGAAGAGAGCATACTGGGATCGCCCCAAGTATCGCTGCAAGGATTTGGTGGACGAGGACCTGTGTGAGCTTGGAGCCGGTGTAAGCTAGCGAAAAATGGCGCAGGACCGAGAAAAGTGGCGTGCTCTTGTCTCGGAAGCCAATACTCATTTTGGGTCGTCGTGTCAACCTGGTTAGTTAGTTTTATATTAGTTAGTTGCAGATTGCGATTAATTTCAATTTGCTACAAATCAAAAACCCAGCCCAGTATTTCCTACTACGATTAATTGACGAACTCAAAATTCAAATTCAGTTGACGTTGACATGATCATGACATTAAACACGCTCATGACTGGTCTGAAACAAAGCACCACTTACGCGGCCTTGAGCGCGCTAACTGATTCGGACCGGCCGCCAGCACTGTAAGCGTTGTGAGCGTTGTAAGCGTGATTCGGAACACAGCCCTGGAGTTGCAGGAGTCCATAGGCTGCGATGACCACTTACCATCAGGCGAGCCGTACGCTTGTTTGCTACCGACAAAGTACAAAAAAACTAATAAATAAACTAATATAACTGTAAAGTTTATTTTTCGCGCCTAAAATGAAATGTCAAACGTCAACTTGACGTTTGCGCTCAAGGTGCTTACGGCTGGGAGTGTGAGCACCGTGAGCGCCGTCCATGACGTCATCAATGACGTCACGACATCTCATGTAAACGCTGTAAGCGTGAATCGGTCCGATCGTGAGCGCGCTCTGAGCGCTGTGAGCGTGATTCGGAACACAGCCAAGTATTCTGATTGTAGAGTGACCATGAATTTCGTAAATAATTTAAAACATTTTGTTTTCAACACCAAAGATAAATGAACGTTAATTTCACTAATAGTGGCACGAAGCAGTAGCTTATGATATTATATTATAATCTGTTTGTGTTTATATATGATATTATAATCTGTGGTGTTGATCTTGCTCACGTCTCCCGATTCAGTATACTGTATAATAGGCGCATCCCCACGGGCGGGCATGGCGGACGGCCGGGAAAGTTTAAAAGGGGTGGAGGTTGTACTGTGTGTGTGTGTTTGGTTTGGTTTTGCCGTCCCGCCAGTCCCCGGGCTTCTGTTCTGTGGAATTTTTTATATGTTGTTCTTACTGAAAGTCACAAATGTTTACGATTTTAACAGCATTTAAATTTAATTATACTATAACGATAACGGTGTGGAAACACGTAAGTTGAACGCGATAATGAAGTCTGAACGCATCCAACTGTCATTTGACGTTTTCATCTGACGTATGACGTTGCGTGTGCGAATGGGGTGATACGAGTACGAGTACGAATACAAAAGTATCGCCAAAAAGTGCAAGTGAAAATCTGCAGACTAACTAGATTATATCGTCAATTCAATTATGGTAGTATTAGAAGGAGACGCTGGAGATGCCAAGGCCACAGGTCCTGAAGAAACTGAGAAGGAAGAAGCAAAACCACCAACTCTTCTTACTTTAGAAAGTATCCTTTTTCACTGAAACTAGTCGTTTTTACTAACCTGGGTCAAATTGGAGAGTGAGATAAGTTTTTCTCTTAGCATAAAGCTTACTAAGAGCGAGTAATTTAATGAATTGTAGTTATAATATTTTATTCTAAACTATCCAATATACCTCACATATTTCTTTATAACAAGATAGATGGGGGTTAAATTTGGTTAAGTTTTTACATGTACAATCAACAAAGTCCAAATTAGTAAACTTGAATGGGCACATTCCACCACTAACCACTCCACTCTGCCACTCTACCCAAAGCCATTGAAGTAGTGTATTACATATAAACGGTGGTCCTCAGTACTTAATAACTTTTTCTAAAAACTCATTATAAATCTGTGATGATTCTGTGACAACAGTTGTACAATATTCAAATGTTGAAATCAATTACATTCCCTATGGCTATATGGTCTTAGATATTTAATTTCTCTGAAAACTCAACAGTGTATATGTGTATCATTATTATTTACCAAGTAGGAATTCATATTGTGATCAAAAGTGACCCATCAAATTACATTAAAGCTGTTAACTACCTTCTTATCATATATAAGAATATAACCACCTTTTTCTATACTTAATTCTTTGGTGTTTATTTTCGTCTGGACAATAATGACTTGATATTCTAATGGCACAGAGTCATGTTAAGCTTGCTGGAAGAGTGTGAGTACTCAGTGTCTCTCCTAGAAATTATTTGTACATGGTAGGAGAATGATACTTTTCATAAAAATTCATCAACACTATTCTATTGCAATGGTCATCAACAATTTCTTGCTAAAAGAAAAGCACTAACAATTTCTCATTCTAACAACCTGATGCATGCATGATGACTTGTAACTTTTAATACAAGTGATAACCCATTTTATTGGAAAGAGATTTCCGCTTGTAACACAAGTTATAGGTAAGGACCAAGCTTTTGTACCATTGTTAGGACTTTTAATTTGTCTACAATTTAATTGATTCCTCTGTGACACGTATGTTACTCATATAAATTGTATGACCATATTTTAGTGTCACAACGGAATCAATGAAATGTAGATGAAATAAAAGCCTTAACAATGGTCCAAAAATTTGGTCCTTACCCTTATAAGTGATTATGCAATAGGCCTATATAACAATACAATATAATTTTTAAGAAAAAAAAGCCGACTTCAATGGGGGAGGCCGGTGAAAGATTATTATACTTAGATGGTGCACTCTTAGATTCCATACAATAAAATAAAAATGGCCATAAGTATGTTTATAATGGTAGAAGACTAAGTACCCTCAATTCCTCATGGAATCATGGAAAAACCTTGTTTGCTTGACAAACAAAACGAAGAGAACCAATCGCCAAACGTGAACTACGCGTCGTTGAAGAGTTCCGTTCTGATCATCATCATCAGTTCCACTTCATTAATGTCACATTTTTGTATGATAATGCTCGATTTGTTGATAAAAACACAAAAATCACTATATGTTTGCCTTTAAGATTAGAGGAGTTCCCTCAATTCCTAATGGATCCCATCATCAAAAATCGAGGATGATAAAAATTAATCGTGAAAATAGAAATTGCTTAACAAACACAGCTAGGAGGACAAATCGCCAAACGTGAACTTTTAGTCGTTGAAGAGTTCTGTTCTGATCATCATCAGCAGTTCCACTTCATCAAATGTCACATTTTTGTATGATAATGCTCGATTTGTTAATAAAAACACAAAAATCACTATATGTTTGCCTTTAAGATTAGAGGAGTTCCCTCAATTCCTAATGGATCCCATCATCAAAAATCGAGGATGATAAAAATTAATCGTGAAAATAGAAATTGCTTAACAAACACAGCTAGAAGGACAAATCGCCAAACGTGAACTTTTGGTCGTTGAAGAGTTCTGTTCTGATCATCATCAGCAGTTCCACTTCATCAAATGTCACATTTTTGTATGATAATGCTCGATTTGTTGATAAAAACACAAAATCACTATATGTTTGCCTTTAAGATTTGAGGAGTTCCCTCAATTCCTCATGGATCCCATCATCAGAAATCAAGCATGACAAAAACTAATCGTGAAAATAGAAATTGCTTGACAAACACAGCTAGGAGGACAAATCGCCAAACGTGAACTTTTCGTCGTTGAAGAGTTCTGTTCTGATCATCATCAGCAGTTCCGCTTCATCCAATGTCACATTTTTGGATGAAAATGCTTGACTTGTTGATAAAAACACAAAAATCACTATATGTTTGCCTTAAAGATTTGAGGAGTTCCCTCAATTCCTCATAGATCACATCATCAGAACTACGTATACATACATATTTGAAATAATAATGTATGTTAGGAAGAATTTGGGCAATTTTCCAACGAACGCTGATAAACCAATAGCCACGAGAAATACTGGGAAACTGAAAATAACCTTTTATAGACTAGTAAAGGCGAAAAAGTCGTTCTTGGGAAATTGTATCAAATTCTACAATAAAATTCCTAAACACATTATTGAACTTAGCAATTCTAAATTCAAATCTGTAGTAAAACAAACACTTATTTCAAGAGCATATTATAAGATAAACGATTACATCATGGATAGGGATGTGTGGCAGTGATAGCGTCCTGCACGGGTAATCTATCGCGAAAATATATTTTCTACTGTATCATTGTTATTTAAGTTATTTTGTAGTAATGTAATTTTATATTGAACTATATAATGTATATTGTTTTGAAAAAATGACACCTCGCCGAGTTTCTTACGCCGGTTCTTCTCGTGGCAGAGGTATATTTTTCCGAACCGGTGGTAGTTTATTGACGTTCATAGGTGCATGTAATATGCCTAATTTGAAAAAAAAAAAAAACGTTATGACGAAAACGGGACCAACTTGGATATATATACTTACAATCAAAAAAAGAATTTTCCAAATCGGTTAAGAAATGACGGAGTTATGGAGTAACAAACATTAAAAAAAAAAAAAAACATACAACCGAATTGATAACCTCCCCTTTTGAAATCTTGAAGTCGGTTAAAAATACAATATGCTTTATTGCATACCTCAAAAAGGAATTACAGATAGAAACAGCACAAAGATACAAGCAGAGGTGAAAAGCATATAACCTTATTTATATGCTTTTCATATCTTCCTTTGTCATTGAAATATGGTATGTTAAACCTGATTTTAAGAATTTATATGTTCATATTGAAAATCTTTTCTAGACAGACACATTCTTTTCGCTACAAATAAATCAAAATCTTAGGGCTAACTCTGTATAGTTCTGTAGAATTAAGAATTTGTACTGCATTAGAAAAGACTTATAAGGCGAAATAAACAGAAGCATGTATGTAGTTGCTGGTGTTTTAGCTGTTCCCTACAAAATTACCTGGCTTGAAGCTTTTTACTAGCACTGCAGGGATCATAGAGATCGAGATACTGTATATAAGTAAAGTACCAACCAGTGGCCGAAAACATGAGCCAAAAGAGGATCACTTTGTATTTATTTGTCCCTTTCTAATATGGGTAGTAATAGGGTGGGTAGTAAAATGGGTATAATCAGGGTTGTTTTTCGACTTATCTATCGTTAATTTAAAAACAGTTTGGTCTATTACATCATAAAGTTCATTTTTATTTGTCAAGGTCTTCAAAAATATCTGTCTTGTTATAGTGTATACCAAATATAAGGTTGAGGACCAGGAAAGCACGGACTAGGGAGACGTAGAGACAATTGGAGGAGGCCTTTGTCAGTGGACAAACAGACAAAGAGAACAAAAATATTCAAGCATAGTGTTATAAAAGAAATATATATCTGATAAAAGCTAGTATTATTATTATTATAAATATAAGGTGTTTGGTAGGTATAAAGTTTAGAATGGTTTCCATAACCAACCCAGTCTTCCGGCTGACGAAGGATGCGCAGCAGCAGCACGGGTTGCGGCACGGGGACTACCAGCGCTACCGCGGCTACTGCTCGCGCCGCATCCGCCGCCTCAGGAAAGTGCTCAAAATACCGCAAGTATGTATCATTCACAACCACCACCACCGCCATATCAGCCATAGGACTTCCACTGCTGCCTCCCCCAATTTCATGGGCCGCGCTTGGCATCGATCGTAGTATCTCCACCACACTCCAGGGATGCTGCTGTCCATCCCCCGGTGGTCTTGGCCGTAGTTTTTAGGACATACCCAGGTCCATTCACAATATTATACATAAATAAATATTGAGGGACAATCTTACATAAATCAACCTAGTCCCAAACTAATAAGCAAGATATACATACTTATATACTAAAACTTAAGTACGTTATTTGTTGTGTGTCTATGTGTGTGTGTGTGTGTGTTTGAATGAGTGTAAGCGCGCGTGTGTATAGATATGTATGTATGCGATAGATATTAATATCATGGACGGTGGAGTATTTATTTTTAATTTTAGGTGTAATAAATTTCCTATAGTTAACTATTGTAACATAGTAATACTTCAGTCTCGTCATAATTCAGAGTGCTTAACCATTCGACGATGACTCTTTTGAATTTGTATGTCTGCAAGGGATAAATAGAGAGTTTGGCATTGATAGCGTTGTACAAATGGGCAGCTTGTGTGGCGTATTGTCTCTTTGCAAATATAGATTTCGTTACTGGAGTGGGGGCGGCTTTTTTTTTTTCTATGAGTAGTATTTGTTGGTTTAAAACAGCAATTTATGTAACTTCAACACAGCGTTTAAAATGTATAGTTTCCTCATGGTAAGAAGGTTACATGTTTTATATAGCTCCGTCGTGGGAAATCTGTAGGGTTTCGAATACATTACCTTTAGTAAGCATCTTTGTCCTCGTTCAACTTCAATAAATTTTGTCTTGTTCGAGCCTCCCCCAGACGGAAATACAATATGAGATGACATGCTTCAGCCAACGCAGTGTATATTTGTTTTAGTAATTCCTTAGAGGCGACATGTTTTAGTTTGTTGAATATCCAGATAAGTTTTCTGATTCTGCTATTAAGATATTCAACATGACCATGCCAGGCGAGACGTTGATCAAGAATTATACCGAGATACTTAATGGACTCAACTTTTTCAATTACAGGACATTGACACTGTAGATTTCTAGGTAGGGTACAACTACGCACTTGTAATAGTAAGTCATTATGTGGCTGGGTGTTATTATATTTAGTAAAACACATAAATTTAGTTTTTGATTCGTTTAGCGTTAGTATGTTGGTTTTTAGCCAGACAGATATAATACGTAAACCTTTTTCTGCTTTTTCAAAGACCGCATCCCAGGAAACATCAGTATATACGACAACAGTATCATCTGCGTATGAGAAAATACTTCCTCCGTCAATTGCAAAATTGGTTAGATCGTTAATATAAGCTAAAAATAATGTGGACCGAGAACACTCCCTTGAGGGACTCCGAAGGAAATAAGTTTCTCATTGCTAAGAAAACTATTACTTCTAACTTTTTGACTGCGCCCATGCTGATGGCTTTGGAACCGGTCGAGCGGAGTTCCCCTTATTCCCATATTTTCAAGTTTTTGTGCCAGGGTGGGAAGAGAAACGGTGTCAAAGGCCTTTTTTAAGTCGAGAAATATCGTATACTATTTTTGTCTACACTTTTAGTTATTAATGCAGTAAGGTCCATTACTGCATCCTCTGTGGATGACCCCTGCCCGAATCCGAATTGTTTAGTAGATAAAATATTGAACTTGTTAAAGTAGTTTGTGAGCCTTTTATTTATTAATTTTTCTATTATTATTGAGATCGCTGGTAATACGAGTTTTTGGCTTCCAGCACTGCCAACTAAGCCAAAGTGATTGTCAATACAAACATATTGGGATATTTGACAGTGCTGATCAGCACTGTCCAACATCACAATATGTTTGTGCTGAAGACCATTCAAATTATTAGGGTTACTAGTGACTATTTCATTAACATGATCAGTGCTTAAACATACGTAAGGTTGATGACTATATACTTCAAAATGTATGCTACTCGTAAGTTGCCATTTGTCCAAGTTCAGCCTAGTGGTGACCCTGCCTAAGAAAAAAATATTTGTATGATGACTATGAAGATTTGTTTGTGAGTATTTTCTAAATCTTATTAAATATATTTTTGACGAGGTAGTAAGTAGTAGGTAGACTAGGTAGAGGAGTACCCGTAACACAAAGCCTTATTGAAGCTTACTATAGAACTAGTTCGATTTGTGTAAGATTGTCCCGCTAATATTTATTTATTTCCGCCATAATAGCTAAATAACTGTCAAACAAATTGTCACAAACATTAAAATAAAATGCATCTCACTATTAATTGTAGTGCAAGTTGTAGTACAAGGTCGTTAACCCTTTGACCGGCAATCTTCATGAACGACAGTGACACTTGTACGCCAACTCATTTTCTATAAGAGATAGAATATGAACCTTAGTGTAAACTAGTGTAAAACACGTAGGTGACTTTAAGAATGTACGTCATAACACCAATAGTCTTAGTGCCCAAAGGGTGAGGATAACCGTCAAATAAAATGGTACCTAATTGTCAGGGTGACCGACGGCACTACCGGCGGCGCGACGTGACGACAGCCCACGTGTCCGGCCCGAAGGCGGAGCCCCGGCTGCTGTGCGTGCCGCTGCTGCAGGCCGAGCGCGCCTGGGCGCACGCCATGCAGCTCCGCCAGGAGGCCAACACCGAGCCGCGCAAGAAGTTCCATCTCGTCTCGAGGCTGAAGAAAGCTTATGCGCACGCGCAGACTCTGCTGCAGCTGTGTGAGGTAATGACATACAAAACCGTCAGGCTTCTCTTTCCATTGGTTTCCGGCGATTTCACTCTATGTGCTCAGTCTATCCACTTTTCGGTTTTGGTAATTGTTAACTTGGTAGGAACTTGTATAATGTGATGCTCACCATTTCTTCTCAATAGACAAAACAAAGCCTTTGTTGTAAGTGTATACTCGGTGATATAAAACAGTTAGTGGAATGATCTTGAGCTTAACTTCCATGTTAGTTACATTTGTAAAAGAGCACACCTTTGAGAGGCTGCAAGTCGCTTGTGACTTTGTCATAAGATTTTGCTGGGTATGTGTACTGTGATGGGTCTTATATTTCTGTAATCGCTGGCAGAGCGGCGTATGCGACGCCCGCACGCAGCTGGAAGCGGGCGCGTACGCGGCGTGGCTGAGCGGCGTGCTGCTGCTGGAGCTGCAGCAGTGGGCGGGCGCGGCCGCGAGCCTGCAGCGTGCCCAGCTCGTGCTGGAGAAGCTGTGCGCCGCGCTGGCCGAGGAGGAGCGGCTCGTGTACAAGCAGAAGGTGAGGCTAGTGCTGCAGTACAGTAGAGTACAGTACGGCATGGTCGAGCGGCTTGCTGCTGCTGGAGCTGCAGAGCCAGACAGACAGAAATGAGAGACGCATACTGCCAACATCATCAGCCGAACGTGTAGAATCTTCCTTGAAAGAAACGGCATCATGGCCGATTGCATGCTGACTGCATTTAGGGAACTTTCGGGTACAAATTGGTGGTCAACAGCTTGTTGAAGACTACGGGTTTCCTAGTAACACAGGCATATGAATACTTAATTATGTATTCCAGCCAGTATTCTTGACATCCTATTTGTACAGCCATGAGCACAAGTACCGTATTGTATTATATAATAATAATAATAATATTGAGGGGACAATCTTACACAAATCGACCTAGTCCCAAACTAAGCAAAGCTTGTATTATGGGTACTAGACGACGATATACATAATTATATAGATAAATACATACTTAAATACATAGAAAACATCCAAGACCCGAGAACAAATATCCGTGAAAAATGCACAAATAAATGCCCTGGCCGGGATTCGAACCCGGGACCTCTAGCTTCGGAGGCAGAGTCACTACCAACTAGGCTAAACAGGTCGTCAACATAACAAACAAACATAACAAAATATTATACTGGCAGGTTGAGGAACTGAAGCCGAGCCTGCGCTACTGCGCGTACAACATCGGCGACCAGTCGGCGGCGGGTGACCTCGTCGCCATGCGCGGACAGGGGCTCATTGAGAACTTGGACACGCTGATGGCCCAGGCCAAGTGAGTACTGAAAAAAACCAACAAAATAGCTAAGAACAGAAAGAACCATTTTGACCGCAAGACTTTTATTTAAAAAAAAACTATCATTCAAATATATTCATCCGAAGCTATGATGACACATGTCACGAGTAGAACTTTGAATTAATTTAACTTAAGTGGGTCATGTTTTGGAAATATGTTGCGGTATAAGAACGCTTCACATCTTGCGTATTTCATGCCACTTTGACTCATTGTAGTTTAAGTCTGGGTTCTATCGAATTCGATAAGGACTTTGGCGCGGTTAGTTCCTAGTTTTGGTTTATTGTCTGTGACCGTGATTTGTGTCGCAGGGAGTCGCGGTCGGGCGTGATGCACGAGGTGGAGTGGCGCGGGCGGCGCGTGACGGTGCGGCCGGAGAAGGCGCGGCTGTTCCTCATCACGCTGCAGGACCTCGACAAGTCCGCCGCCGCCGCGCCCACCACCGAGGCTAAGATCGAGATCCTCGAGAACATCCTCATGGACGTCAAAGACGCCATCTCCGCGATCAAGGATGAAATCAAAAATGACCCCAAACTCAAGACGACCGAGGGCGCCCAATCCGGCATCTACTACCTGCTCTCCTACCTAATGTATCTCCGTCTCGTGCGCACCGTCGAGAGGAACAACCTCCTCGTTCAGCAGGCGGAGACTGCTCGCAAGAACAACACTCAGATCGACGGGAAGAAGGTCCGCCCTCAAGACTTGACGAGGCTTTACGAGATCATTCTCCAGAATTTCATGGAGCTCCAGCAGCTGCCCGGCTTCGAGAACGATGCGGCATATCAGCAGGAGATAGAGACCCAGATGAAGGCGTACAAAGCCTTCCGATGCTACTACATCGCGCAGGTCTTAACCGGGCTCCGGCGCTTCAGAGAAGCTCTTGCCATGCTCGAACGATGCAGCACGTACACTGTCGAATCCCTCGCTAGCAAACTTGATGACAAACAGCTGCTACAGAAGCTGGAAACCCTGAAGAAAGACATCGAGAGCTGCAAGTTCGAAGTCCACGCCGACTCATTGCTAGAAGACGACGATGAGGAAGAAGACAAATACACGTCTAGCGGCAAACCTTATAAGGACAAGAAGCCTCTAGTTGAACGCTTGGACGAGTACCGCGAGGACACCCAAGTGTTGACTAAGAATCCTAATATATTCAAGATGCCACCACCTATGGAGGCGATCCCTTGCAAGCCGCTGTTCTTCGACCTCGCCTGCAACTTCATTGAGTTCCCGAACCTGGACGACAGGACGGGCGCCGCCGACAGTAAGAAGCAGGGCGCCGGCATCACGGGCCTGGTCAAGGGATTCTTGGGCTGGGGTAAAAGCGACAAGTAAGGGTTTTTTTTTATACGCATTTAATTTGGTTGTTTAAAGCCTTATAGGTGACAGAATATATGTATCTGTACAAACTATATGTTCGTTTTATTTGTGTTACTTAATTTAGGATTTGATATCTAATAGCACCGTACATACACGTGCTGGGTGAGAAAATCGCGAAATTGCCAGTTATCGGGGGTGGACAGCAATTTACCCTATAAAATATAGACGTTAAAAATGAGCGATAAAAATACATCTTTTACGGGTCTAAGCAACACCGAAGCGCATTGAACAATGACGAGTGGTTTTATACAAGGCGATTCAGGAGAAGTGATGCGCATAATGCAGTTGACATGAACCGATTTTATTCTTTAAATAAAAGATAACAAACGGCAATTATTTTTACGTAATTTGTTTACCCTACACCGCACGACGATATGTAATTTCTCATACGGTTTTGCCTTGAATTATGAGTAAAAAACCGGAAATACGTTTAGAAAACGTTTGCTTTGCATAAATACTATTTATTGCATTGGAATTGCCTACTATCAAAAGCGATTTCAAAAGTAATTTAAACTAGTGTACAGTCACCAGCACCAATATCTGCCACAACAAAGCGCGCATAAATATCTGACACGACTCTATTTGTAGGGCCGTTAGGACGTGTCAGATATTTCTGCCGCCTTTGGTTAGGCAGATATTAATGCTGGTGACTGTACCTATAAAATGTCCCTCTTTTGGATTTGTGACATGTCAAACATCTTACAGTGCGTGATTCCTAAGAAATCCCTTTTAACAGTTTTCTATTGAAGTTTGTAGTGACGAGGCTAAGATTAATCGTTTGTCATATTTAGCGTTTATTGATGAATGGTGACTGATCAAGTGATCAATAGATCCTAGATTTTTATGCCAAACCACTACTTTATATCCAATTCCGCGACAAAAGTAAGTTCAAACTTCATTCGTTAGTAATTTATTTGAATGTTTCAATATCTCTATCGTAACGTATTTTATTTCTCGATTTCTATCAACTTGCGGAAATATGACTAGAATCGAAACGAAAGGTTTAGTCACTACACTAGTTTTAAAACAAAATAGACATAGTATGTAACTGCTTTCATGGTAAATTATTGTCATGAATTACTACGGTACTGCTATAGAAAAAACCAGCCAAGTGCGTGTCGGATCACGCACAAAGAAGGGTTTCGTGTACACCTACTAGTCCACATTTGAAACTACTACTAATCACTACTAATTTAATATTTTTTCGTAATTTCACATCATTTTATTATAGCGGTTTATAGAATACACCTTTCTACCAAATTTCATAATTGAGGAGCGTCTTTTCAAAAGGGTTTATTTTTTCTGTAACTCTACTTCTAAATTGGACCGTAAGTTTTAGTGAGCAAGGTTCTCTTTAGAAGTACCGGCGGTTATAAGCTTTGTGGCTGATGAAGCTCTGATATCATTAAGTAGGTACTTGTTGTTATTTATTATTTCTATGGCTTTGGGTATCGCGCACTTACGTTATATAGTTGTTATGATGTGTCAAAAGGGAATCCTTAGAAATCACAGAATAACCACAGCTGAACTTTTTATAAGGAATAGGTATTTGCAAATTGAAACTGCATCATATTTAGAGAACAATGTTTCTTTATTTTAATCTCAGTTCCGTCTTTGCTCAGTAGTTATATATTTTATATTGTCCGTACATTAGTACAATTCGAAAGCTTAATAAAACCAATAAAATTATTTAACAAAAATATTTTACACCAACTTTTTACTTTAAGAGTAGAAAAATATAATAAATTTAGTTTTTAAACAAGTTTACATTGTTAGTCGGTTGCGATGCTGTCTAAGTAGGCATGCTCTAAACGAACTGGCAACTCTGGCAAGCAAGAATGTCCGCTTCTATTGCTTCAGCAGACACAATTATGGAGTGTTTGCACTAACTAACTAAACGAACAAACATCCTTCAAAAACTGTTAATTTTTCGATAAGAAACCTTTACAGATTCTAGAATGCTTGTTCATAAACTAGATCTAAACTTCTAAACCCACCTATAACAAAGGTGTTATTAAAATTACGGCCAATGTTCTCAATCTGTCGTCTACCGCCAATTAACAATTGATAAGAATTAACGTAAGCCGCGATTTTACGACGGCGGTTTCATCGTTTAAGGAGAGGAGGTGTATATTTGTCAATAACATAGTAGTGTATGATAAAAGTGCCATCACAGGACTTAATTTTTACACAATTTAAATGTAATACCACAGGTAATACTTATTGTAAATCTGTAACATTTCCATTTTTACAACTATGGTGGAAAAGTTAGTCATGGTTTGTATTTCACGATTATTTACTTAAGTTGTCACTGTCAGGTTAGTAAATAAGGAATTAGCGAAGGAGTTTCGATAACATATACCGTGTCAGATACGAAAATTTTAAAAAAGTACATCATTTTTAACCTTATTCCACATAAGTTTCAAAATGTATACAAATTAATAAACGTGACCCTTGGATATGAATAATTTTATATTATTCGCTATTTTTTGGTTCAGGCAACAGGCCTACCTACAATGTCGTTGAGCAAAATTATGTTCTACTAACCACTGTATTTATTTCATAAGTTCGTAATGAGCTAAACAAGACAATCAATTAGAATAATCATTATTATGATGAATTGATCAGTATTACTAATCAATAATTTAATGTTTCAATGCCACAGTATAATAGTGAAATACATAGGTAAGTACACTCATAATTCAATGAATGAGATGAATTATTTTTCCTGAGAAGTTAATAGCGTAAATCACTTAAGAGCCGCTACAGGCTATAATTTGCGTATTATCTGTACAAAAAATACCTATTTGAGACCGTAAGTAATTCGTAAAACATATTCTAACATTTACAGTACTTTCGAATTTGAATGTAATACAAAAGCACATTGAGCTGGACGGTCAGAAATAAACAGGACCTATACACCCAGAACTGTAACTTTGGCTATTGTCAGGGGCGATTTGTTTCCAATCAACATTAATCTACAGGTAAATTCTACTACAAACAAATGCCCATGCGAGTTATAGATAACCATCAAATGTTTAATGTTGTACCCATTAAGATATAGTTGTGCTATAATAATGACATGAATGGTTTGTTATCCTGACGTGTGGCAATAAAATATAACTTTGATTTATTTAAAATGGATTTCAGAGGAACATCGTGACAATGATTTTTTTCTATATTCTCCTACACTATGTACATAAGCTCGCATATTAAACAGCAACAAGACCAGAAAGTAAGACTACAGTATTTATGTCAAAGATATCACATTTATTACAAATTTACCTTAAACCGTATAGTACAGTGTTTCGGTAGCTAGCTATTTTACAAGATACGAGTCACACTCAGTGAAAATATATTAATTTATATCTTAATACCGGTTTGTCTCGACCGCGCACAGATAAAATTATAACAAAAGTTCTTTTTTACATAATATTCCTTAACATTCAGGGTAAAAAATATGAAAAATATTATTGTTACTTTTAAGTTTAAAAAAAAAACATTGTAGAATAGACCTACTATTCAACTGAAATTTTCTTTTTAGTATCTAAATCGCTTTAACGCCTCAGTCGCGCAGTACGTCTATAGTACAATCTAGCTAAATAAAAGTTACATTACAACCAATATGGAAGCCAATGTAGGATTCTAACGGACCTGTCCAGCTAGCACGAAAGGCGGGAACCGGACGGTTTTTTAATGAATGGTGACGGGCAACTCAGTCGTGAACATAATTATGGGTGAATATCCACCGGAGATGTGCGAACCTGTTGATCGAGCCAGCGAAGCGCCTCCGTTTCAGCTTAGCAAGATGCTTTCGTATGTCCGGATGTTTTCCTAAGCAGGCCGCATTTCTCAACTGATTCTCGTGAAGTTTCGTGAGCAGGTTAGATGGATCCGGAATTTTGAAAGCCATAAATTTCATCAACAAAAAATCTATAAAATTATCGACTCACTTACAGACATCGGCTAAACTCGGAATTAGACTAGACCCGAAGTGGCTATCAATTATCAAATTCTCAGATCGTTCAAGTTCATATCTGTTAACATATAACGTTATTTGTCAATGTTAAATGTCAGCATGAAAACTGATAGTATAGTATTTTGCCATTTGACATGACAGATGTTAACCTCTCGGTTCGGCACCCGCCGGCTCCCCAGGGAGCTACTGAATTTTGACTGAAGTAAGTTTCAAAACCCACCGGCTCTCAAGAGCCAATACGGTGATTGAGAGACACTTCTTCGGGTTTAGTCGTATTCCGAGTTTAGCCGACGGAAAAGCATTATTCACTACATCGAAAATACATCTGTACTCATATTTGACAGCACGAAGCTTGACAGCTGTGTCAAATGTACGGAAACACATCTTCGCACACCTCTGGTGTATAATCACCATAATTGGGGAGCTAGCGGCCGAGCGGCGGCCAGTGTTTGGCGTCGTGCGCCGCGCGATCCCCGCGCGTGACCAACTGCCCACATGCAGTACAAGTGTCTAAGTCAACGTTCCGACCCACTACCAACTCCTGCTGTTTCGCAATGTCCGGCAGCAGCGCCACCAGCTCCGCGAACATGGAGTCGAGCTGCGGTCCGAGCGCAGCCGAGCAGTGAGCGTAGAATTCATCCGCCCCGATTAGACTGTCTCTGAATGCGCGAGACGCCACTTTAAAGTCCTCGACGGCTTCTGCGTCGCCGAGCGCGGCCGCGAACTTGCTCACGAGCGCGCGGTTTCGGTTCTCGAAGTTCACGGGCGGGATGTAAGAGTGCACAGGTGCCGGGAACGTCTGGCCCGAGGAGTTCGTGAACGTCATCCCATCGCACGGCGGACGCGTCTTGGCGGCCGGCGCAACACCGTTCGGAACCTTCTTTTTACTTTGCAGAACTGCTGTCATCGGCACCGCGAAGTTGTTAACGGGTGCGACCTTGCCGGATTTACCCAGAGAAGGGAACTCTTTAGCCGCCAGCGAGAAGTCCCCGTTGCCCCCGTTGCGCTCTTTCTCGTTAACGGTGACCGTGTCTATGGTCTTGATCTTCCGATCCTGGGTTGGCGCGTTTGCCGAAGCCGCAAGAGTGGACGTATCCACGTACCTGAGGTCCTCGATGCCGTTGACGAGGGACAGGTCTATATCGTAAACGTTTTCCTTCTTCGCGTTGTTCTGCTTCTTCTTTTCTTTCTTGCTGAGTTTGTTGTCGGCGGGCGGGGGCTGGACGGGTTGCGGCTGAGGCTTGGGTTGAGGGGGTTGCTGTTTGGGCGGGGGCGGCTGTTGAGTTTTCTTAGCTTTTTGTTTTGCATTGACGGGGAGGGTTGGGAAATCTGCAGCCGGGTTGAAGGAGGGTTGACGGGGCGGAGGTTCCGCCCGGGGTTTGGGTTTGTCCTTGGGCTTGGCGACGGTGATCCACTGCGGCGGTGCGGCGGGGGCGGCGCTGGAGGACAACGCGGGGAACGCTTCGCTGCTCAATGGAGCTTTCTTCGGTTGGGAGTTGGACGTGTTCTTCTTAAGCGCCTCCATTTCTTGGCTGTTTATCATGGCGACCTGAGGGAAAACCAGCTTATACAGTAATCATAAAAAGTTCAAAACTAAATAGTTATAGACAGTGACAATTTAGGTTCTCCGATGCCTCCTTCCTCGTGATGATTCTTTAAACCCGGAATACAAAGTGATGTAAAATAACCAACGTGTATCTTTTCGTTAGACTGTCTTTAAGCTTTATGTCCGTTTTAGGGTTCTCAGCGGTGGTGTAGATTCGTAAATTGACGTAATGATGTAAAGACAATGGCTATGCGAAATGGCATGTTGCAAGAGTTGGGTTTACCTTGGGCGGCTGGTGGGAGGCGGCGCCGACGCTGGGATGGTCGTCGCGCGCGCCGGCGGGCAGCGTGGGGAAGTCGTCGTCGGCGCGGCGCGCGGGGAAGGCGGCGCGGTTGCTGCTCGTCTGCGTCAGCCGGAAGTTGTGCGCGGACGTCGGCTGGCTGTGCAGCTGGATCGATACGCTTGGTTTGGCTGAAATGATAAAACAGTCAAATAAAAAAAAAGAGTAGATTTGATATTATCGGCGATCGGTTGCACCAAACCGTTTGTAGCTGTTTGCAGTGAACGAAAAAAGCATAGAACGCGAGCTTCCTACAAAAGTCGACTTTGAAACGGGGCATTTATTCGTAATACGCACGCGCGCTGTTGTACCAATAAGAATTGCCAAAAATGTCAGCCGATTTTCTATTACCCAAAACCAATAAACGTGATTGGTAAATTTCAAAATGACTGGCTGTGTTTGGTATCCTAGCGCTGACGTTTTATGTGTCAAAAGGGCGGCGACAACGACAACGCTTAGCGGGTGGATGGTTGCATGCAACAAAAAGTCTTCTTCATACGCAAAACCGACGTATTATTTAAATTTGAATTTAAGCTTTATTTTATTTTTAAATATCATAGGATAACCTTACAAAAATCTAACTAGTCGCTGATTAAGCTATACCAGACTTATACTATGCATATTGGACGACCATATACATAATTTATAGCTTGCTAAACACTGTTAGACATAGAGAACAGCAACCACTCGTAATCGAAACTTTTACAGTATATTCAGACAACGCAAACATTTAACATACGTACGTTAACTCATTTTTACAAGCTTTTATTTAATGTGTCGTGTCAGTAACTTATGTCTTTTTTGTTTGTGTGGGTCAAATCTTAGAAGCTAAATTAGACCCACTTCTCGATTTCCGATTGAGCTAATATTTGACGTTAGTACGCTCGACTGAACTCGATTCTCCATAAAAACGTAGTTTTGTTCTCATTTTAAACCCCTTGCTGAAATAACATGAAACGTTGTATACACAATGGGAGCCGCCATATCTAGGTCGGAAATTAGTTCCTGTTGCAAGAAATTGTAATAGAAAAAAATACAGCTAGTTTTTGAGTTTTTTACGTCTTTTATGAAAACCTTAATAATCGCTGTATTTTTTCTCCATTATAATTTCAAGCAACAGAAACCAATTTCCGACCTAGATATTCCGGATTCCATTGTGTATACAAAGGTTCATGTTATTCTAGAATGGCATTTTAAAATGAGAGCTAAACTACGTTTGTATGGAGGACAGTTACTGCATATATGTAAATTCAGTGACAAAAAATATTATGATAATATTATTATCAAGCTGATCTGATGATGGAACCGGAAAGTGGTCATAGGAACTCTGTAATAAGTTAACACAATCATACCGAGTTTGGGGTCTTTAAATCCACTCTTTGAGAAGTTGATAAAATTGTATATATTGTATGTATAGCGTAGTTACACACTTATTCTATTATTTTTATTTCGGTTTTAGTTTTTGTTAAAAATATATTTATTTCTCGCTTCCCTCATATAGTTATATAGTCTAATTAGAATCAATAGTCTAATTGTACTAAATGTCCCCTAATATTTATTTATTATGGAATTAGTTTACCTTTTTCGATCATTTTAATTTGTGAAATACATGCTTTCATACACAAATTAGTTATGTGCATGAAAGCATGTATCTGAACAAGTTAATGTTTAATAGGTATCTTAGGTACCTTTTCATTCAGCTATTAACATTATTTTGATGATGTAAGGTGGCATAACACAATCCCTATACAAAATCGGTTCCGACTAAAAAAGGCCGTGCCAGGATAAGCTAAGTGATTCTGCCCCCCTTGAGTTTGGGCTTGTAATTTTTATAGATTATGTGGCTCTACATTACTCATCATTGTGCCAAATTTGAGCACCCTAAACGTTATAGTTTTTGTTTAAAAAAAAAAACGAAATTTAATTTTTCTTATATATTTTTTTTCTAGTCAACCTATTTTAACGAGCTTGGCATATATTGTACATTTTATAAAGATGATTAAATGACCATAATTATATTTTCATTATGTCATAGAAAAAAAAATGAAAAAATCCAATTAAACTTTTCAGATTTTTTTTTCTTCTACTTTTACGTTAGAGACCGCTCCAATTTTTTCACTGGTAATACACCCACTAACGTCCTGTAATATGTATTTTTTTCAAAATTTTGGCTGAGGGAGAACATGGAGATATCTTTACATGAAATGCTTTACATACATTTCCTTAAACCGCTATAATTCAAATCTGAATGATTACAACCTCTTTAGAGAAACGTACATGTTGCATATTAAATACTGGCCACTTACATTTCAACTTTTTAAAAAGATTAAAAAAACTTTTTGCAGCAAAAATAACTCCTTTCGATTGTCGTGCGTTAGGAAAATATTTTATTATATTAATTACATGTCAAACGAAAACATCTTACATAAACATTACTTGTATACTTCATCTGACGTAATATATATGCAGTTATTTATAAGATAACTAAGTGCAAATGTGCACTACATTTGCACAACATGTCTGGAAATAGTCAGTCACTTATATGGAATGTGGGAGTCTCAGGCAGTATAGTGTATAACGCATGTCTTCAATCTAAATGAACAAAAAAACATAATTATTAGTTTGTATGTATGTACAATAAAGAGTTTTACTACTACTACTAATTATTTAAACGACCTATTTAAAGTTAAGTAGCCATTAATTACTCTACAAATGCACAAGATGCCTTTTTGACAATTACCTGTTCAAAAATTGGAAGCATATTATTAAAAAAATCGTACTGATCGTTTATACACGACCCACGTATTGTTCGTTTATGACGACCTGTTTAGCCTAGTTGGGAGTGACTCTGCCTCCGAAGCTAGAGGTCCCGGGTTCGAACCCCGGCCAGGGCATGTATTTGTGCATTTATCACTGATATTTGTTCTTGGGTCTTGGATGTTTTCTATGTATTTAGGTATGTATTTATCTATATAAGTATGTATATCGTCGTCTAGTACCCATAGTACAAGCTTTGCTTAGTTTGGGACTAGGTTGATTTGTGTAAGATTGTCCCCGAATATTATTATTCACTGAAGTATTGTTTTTATTGCGAGGCAATACAGCGTTTTAACTTTATTACGGAAAACGCGTTGTATTGCAGTCGTTTTTGTCAATGAATTCATATCGTTGTGTTTATTTTCTCAACGCACGACAATCAAAAGGAGTTACTTTTGCTGCAAAACGTTTTTTTAAAATCTTTTTAAAAAGTTGAAATGTAAGTGGCCAGTATTTAATATGCAATATGTACGTTTCTCTAAAGAGGTTTTAATCATTCCGATTTGAATTATAGCGGTTTAAGGAAATGTATGTAAAGCATTTCATGTAAAGATATCTCCATGTTCTCCCTCAGCCAAAATTTTGAAAAAAATACATATTATAGGACGTTAGTGGGTGTATTACCAGTGAAAAAATTGGAGCGGTCTCTAACGTGAAAGTAGAAGAAAAAAAATTCTAAAAGTTTAATTGGATTTTTTTATTTTTATTTTTCTATGACATAATGAAAATATAATTATGGTCATTTAATCATCTTTATAAAATGTACAATATATGCCAAGCTCGTTAAAATAGGTTGACTAGAAAAAAAAATATCAACGAAAAACTAAATTTTGTTTTTTTTTTTTTTTTTAACAAAAACTATAACGTTAAGGGTGCTCAAATTTGGCACAATGATGAGTAATGTAGAGCCACACAATCTATAAAAATTACTAGCCCAAACTCAAGGGGGGCAGAATCACTTAGCTTAGGGGTCATCCATTAATTACGTCACACCAATTTCATGATTTTTTGACCCCTCCCTCCCCCCTTGTCACACTTCGTCACAATTAACTACACCCTCCCCCCTTAGTGTGACGTCACATTTAGATTTTTAGTTTAGGATGGTAAAAATTACAACGTAACTTTGAAACTAACTTTTTATTAGGATTGCTTAAAATGATTTATAAAATTAACGAAGAGAAAATCAACAATACAAAAAAAATATTAAAAACTTATTCTTCCTCCGTCCAAGGATTTTGGATCCACTCTTTCATGTTCTGGATGCCTGGCGTATCAGAGACGTTTGTCACACTCTCGACAGATTCTGGTACATTATTCGAGTCCACGTCTCCTTCGTCGTACCACAATGCGTCATTGTTAATTATACAGAGCACTTCCCTGGCACGTCTAGCCGCAATTCTTTCCGGCCGGATCCTCGGAGCAGGGATAACTTCTTGTTTTTTATGTAGCTTCTTATGTAGGTTCGCTGCTTTGTATGATGCAAGATACAATCCACAAACGTCACAAGACCGTTTGAACAGGTACGCTTGAACACTGGGGCAATATGTGTCGTACGGAACCTGCTTGAAAAGTGATGACGCTCGTAGATCCAAAGACAACTGCAATATGCTAAATTCGCCCCACTGGGCGCATTTAGCATCGGTGTCATTGGTTCCTACATATATAATCCACAAATAAAATCACGGCATCGGCACTTGTCGGCTTAGTCAAAGGTTTAGCGCGTGCGGCGGCTATGTCACAAAGGGCACCGACATAATACATTCGCTAAGTATTTAGAAACCAATAAATCGTTAAACTCGGCCAGAAAAATAGTATCAAATTATAGGGAACGAAAGTATTCAAATTCTAACTAATCCGAGTATGTAGAAAATTAGTTTTGTACAATGTTTGTTAACCATTGAAATTATTATTTTTTAAACTTAGATTTTGTAAAATTAAATTGTATGTGAGGATTGTGAGTTGTGAGGTCACAAACATGGAACTCCTCCCTCCCCCCTGTCACGATATGTCACATTTTGTGGACCCCCTCCCTCCCCTTGAGGTGTGATGTAATTAATGGATGATCCCTTATCCTGGCACGGCCTTTAAACAAATACGTTTACCGCTTTACTTACATATGAACAGTGATACCATCTTTTTTTAATGTTTTCTAGAGTGATTAACGCACCACTTCACTGCACAAAAAGGCATATTTTTTATTTTTGAGATTTCAGTTAATACAACTGTTACGTTGCGCCGCCATATTCAAACTAGGCAGCCGTTGGACACAACTTTGACGCCCCGCCTTAGTGGACACAAGTTTGATGGTGTCATTTTGCGACGCTAGTTGTGCTTCTACGAGGGTAAAACTGAAAGTTTCGGGAATAGAAGAAAATATGCAGTATAAGTGAGTTTATTTATTTTTATTGTTTTTCAAAATATTCTCCTTTGTATTTCATGCACTTATGCATGCGTTCAAACCAGTCCATAAAGCACTTTTTGAACTCTGAAGTAGGGGTCGACAAAATGGCTATTTTATAGGCCTCCACTGCTTCTTCTGGCGTCTGAAACCGCTGACCACGCAGTTTGTCCTTGATTCTGGGGAATGTAAAAAAGTCGTTGGGACTTAAGTCAGGGCTATATGGAGGGTGGTCCAATATTTCGCCTTTTTCACCGTCCAGGTACTCAGTTGTTGTCCGAGCGGTGTGTGGGCTGGCGTTGTCGTGGTGAAGGATGATGCGACGACTAGGGTTTGTTTTTCGGAGTTCAGCAAAGACGTTCGGCAAACAAATAGTGGTGTACCAATCAGCATTGACTGTTCTACGATCCTCAAGAGCCACAGTAGCTACGTGACCAGATTTAGAGATAAACGTAGCCACCATCTTCTTAGCCGTACTGCGAGAACGAACAACTTTTGTGGGTTTGAGCTCGTCTTCGAAGACCCATACTCGGGATTGGTTTTTAGTTTCAGGCTCATAAGCGTATATCCACGACTCGTCACCTGATACTATGCTAAAAACAGCATTTGAGCGTCCCTTGTTAAATCTTTTCAAAGTTTTGCGGCACCAATTGACGCGGACTATTTTCTGCTCGTCAGACAATAGGTGAGGTATCCAACGGGAAAATAACTTTTTCACGCCTAATTCTTCTTTTAAAATAATTTGTATTTGACTCATTCCAATACCCAGGTGCTCTTGAATTTCCCGATATGTCACATGTCGGTCTTCATTTATCAGACGACGCACAACATCGACGTTTTCTTGCGTGACTGCCGATTTTGGTCGACCTTCACGCACTTCGTCGGTGAGGGATACACGGCCACGTTGAAATTCTGAATACCACCTGTATATTGTAGTCTTTGAAGGAGCTTCAATATTAAAAGCAGCAACCATCCGCTCTTCACATTGTTTTTGTGTTAGTCCACTTTTAAAGTCATAATAAATCATAGCTCTGAAATTTTCACGGCACAATTCCATTTTAAGCAGTGACTCGACGACTTCAATAAACAATTGAAACCGAACCATACTTTTTTTTTTCTAAGTGGCCAGTGTGTTGAGATAAGGAAACTTCAGAGATTATAAAAAGGTATAATACATGTTAAAAATAAATTAATAAGTATTCGATTCCCGCCACTTTCAGTGCAAGCCTCGTATGTTTTTTTCATTCGCTGGCTGTTTGTTAAAATCTGATTGTATGACAAGTTGACAGTATTCTATGCAACGACAGTCCGAAGACGCTATATCAAAGAATATAATACTCACTAATGAGAAGAACGATAACTCCATACAAAAAATATTACACCCTCCCGAAACGTCAAAAAGTCGTTTATACTACTAGCGACATCGCTTTTGAGCAGTGAACTAAAAGGTGGCTTGTTGGTAGGCAGGTTGCCTCCGGAGATTGGGGCCCGGGTTCGAATCCCGGTAAAGAAATATTTTTTTTATTTTTTTTTACTTCGGTTTCGTAGCATTGTATTTATCTATATAGATTTAAATAAAATGCAGCTGTGTATGTGTGAAAAAATATTTATTTTGTAATATTGTTGATTTTCTCTTTAAAAAGAGATATTTTGTTCGCCTCTTCCGGCAAATAGATCCCGATTGTTAGGCTAAGGGAAATAATGCAATCGAACTTATTCTTGATCTTGGGCAGCAGCTCCACATTTAGCACACATCGTGTATTCATTTGTGGATTTAATTACATCTTCCATCTAACAACCACTGGAGAAAAACCTAAGGTGGAATAATCCACAAACGTGACGCAAGTGGGTACTATCTTCCAAGGCCCAACTAAACACCAACACCAGTATAACACACAAACTATAATTCTCTTCTTTGCTTTGATTTTATACTGAACACTGAATATAATGGAATGCATTTGCATGCGTTGTCGCTGTCGGGCAAGACATAAATCAAATTAAGACAACGCGACAAGAAGAATATATTAGCCAAAACTGAATTTAATACACAATTTCCACAAATAGAATATTGTTCGTGTTCGGTCTTCAATCGTTCAACTTTATTACCGAGAAGAAAAGTAGCTGTAATGTTCCATCGATGTTAACTTATGCTTGTGGATTTCTATTACCAACAGCATGCCACAAGAAAAGCAAAAACAACGTTTGTAAATATAATTGTTTGTTTTGTTGAAATACGTTTTGACAATATTTATGATATGGTAGTTTGACACAAGTGTTAATTCAATATATGAAGCAGGGGCCTTTCAGCTCGAAGAACGAGCTTTTCCAAGGAGATGTAAGTTTTTACTTTAGCCAGCAGATGACACTGTGTGTACTGTTTCACCTGCCTCTCTATCGCACTTGCACATTGTGAGTGACAAAGAGGCACATCTTTCGCGGTTGTACTTCTGTCATGTATACTTTACCTAAAATTCAGATGATGTGTTTACTACCTAAATTTATGGTTCAATATTTTTTTCATGTTTACATTTCGAGCGTTCCAACGTACGCAAAATAATTACATAATTAGGTAATGTACACAAAATTGTGACAACAACATTGTACTAATTTAGCCTCGTCAATTATTCGTGCAAATGGATAGTAGATTCGAGTGCTTATAAAATGCTCCATAGGAAGAGAAGAATGTATGTTTTCAACTTCTGCTACCTTACAAATTTCGAGTGAAATTTTATCGATGTGGTGTGTATATAAGCTTATAAAGCTTAAATATTTTACGTAAAACTAAACGTTTGCACGGTACGTTGACATCGCTGTCAATTTAAAAATTCAAATGTCTAATGGCTTTTTTAGGTTAATTGTATATTTATATAATTATGTGCAGTTAATAACTATATATTACGATTTGCTGTTAATAGTAATAGTCTCAGTAAATAATTTCGACCCTACAACGTGACGGTAAAAGCTATCGTGCGGCTAAGCAGAGTGTAATGGATTCATTGAAAACTGAATATCTTCGAATGACAAAGCCGCTCCCTACAAAATATAATATGCCACTTTTTACGTGTTAATTTTGTGTTATTGTTTATAATACTGATAAATTTTGGTGCGATTGCTAATATTGAATGTTTGTAAGTAAAATTGTGTAATAAACGATATTTACTAAGTTGCCTATTTCGTTTTATTGTCAGAAGAATGTCATGCCCATATTTATTAAAAATGGTCTGAAATTGATGCAAAGATTGCCAAATAGGTAATGTAACTATTATTTCATTACTTATTTCCTTATTTTTGCATTAGTTTCAGAAAGGAACTTGAAATATATTTTAGTAGTTAGTACCTGCCGCCGAGCGGTCGTGCGGTTAGTTTTGTACTCATACCACTGTGGCGCTACAATCTACGTAGAGTATTTCACTGATATCTCTATCTCAGTCTATATATTGTACTTTGTGATATGAAGTTTCCATGGTAACGCTATACTTCACAGTAGCGCTACTATATATAACAATAAACAATACAAAATTTAACACAGAATACACAGAATTAATCATGAAATAATATATCTTGCGCGACTAAAATGCAAGAGCAAATTTTACATAAATTTAAACGATTTTTCAGATGCATGGCACCATTGATAAATCAAATTAAGCCCCACCCAGACATTCCAGCATTGCAGTTGTGGAATCTATAAAATAGAACGAGACAACCGAGGTCTATAATCTTTCTATTTTGCTCTATCTTATAGGTTGCTTCCCACGGCAGACTGCAAGGTGGACTGCTATGTTGCAGTCTCTCGATGCCCTTAAAGTATTACTGTCCGGCTAGTATGATAGCTTATACCGTCACGTTATATGGCCAAAATGTACTGAAACGTCACATAAAACGTGACGGTATAATGTTAGAAATAGGTAGGATTTAGTATATCCAACCTCTTCTTAGTAACTTCTATATTGAGGTGTTCTCCTTGTGTAAACAAGCCTGTCAATGTCATATTAAAAATTAATATACAAGAGAAATATCGTGTTTATTTTATAACAGTTATGGGCTAAGCCACGATGGAAAAAGAAATATGTGGTATGTTACAAAAGTTCAGCGGAGTAAATTACCTCCAATGGAAGTTTCAATTAAAGTGCGCGTTAAAAGCAAAAGGCGATACATAGAGGATGAAGCGGCCGCGGACGCAAGACCGGGCACGAGCGCGAGTGCGAGTGGGAGTGCCGGAGGCACCGGAGAGTCCTCGGCATCAGCAGATCAACGAGAACGGCAAGATGCTGCGGTAATGTTTATAATCACGTCATCACTGACGTACGAGCAAATGGTGCTGATAGAGAATTGCACAACTTCGAAGCAGATGATTGAAAAACTAGACTCAATTTATGCTCAGAAATCAGAGTTTAATAAAATGTCATTTCACGAACGTTTTTACCAATACAAAATGGAAGATAATGATGGTGTAGCTCAACATATAGCCAAAGTAGAATCATTAGCTAAGCAAATACGAGAAGCAGGTGACAATATAAGTGACACAGCAGTAATTACAAAAATAATCAGCAGTCTTCCCTCTAAATACAGAAATGTGAGATAAGCGTGGTTATCTATGGACGCTGCCAAACAAACAGTAGCTAATTTAACTGTTAGGCTGCTTGATGAAGAGGCGAATCTCGCCGATAGTGATGCGACTGAACCCATTGCTTTGGCTACGGTCACAAAAAATGCAAGTGGCGAAAGAAGAAACTTTGCGAAGGCTATCTGCTATTATTGTCAAAAACCAGGGCATATTGCTAAAGACTGCTACTCACGAAAGAGAAATCTCAAATCCAATACTGGAGAAGAAATTTGACCTACTCTGCATTTATGGCAGAGTTGCGAGAAAGTGTTGCACTAAACTTTCTTGCTGAAGATGAGGATATCTGGCTTCTAGATAGCGGAGCCTCCGCTCATATGACCAGCAGACTGGAATTCTTTGATAAACTGTATGATTGCCCGACAAAAACTCTGCGACTAGGAGATGACACTGAGTTGTGTGTCAAAGGTATGGGAACAGTCTACATTAAGAAACTGCTGAACAATGAATGGCATGATTCTGACATAAATGATGTACTCTACATCCCAAATTTAAAGAAAAACTTAATTTCTGAAGGTGTCCTAACTGACAAAGGATATATCATTAATAAAGAAAAATGGCATGCAAATATATTGGACATGGACAGAAGATTGGTGGCATATGCACACAAGCAACCAAATAATTTATATAGAGTTCTGTTTAAAACGGGTGTACATAAAGAAACACTGGATTGGATTGGATTGCAGCAATTTGAAATTGTGGCATGACAGACTCGGGCATGTAAACACTGAATATGTAAAAATGTTGCTATCCAATGGAACCATACAAGGTATTAAACAAAATGAGTTTAAGGAGTTTTTCTGCGAAGCGTGCGCCTATGGAAAACAACATAAGCTACCTTTTCCTACAAAAATTCACTCAGAAAAAAGATCCTGCAACCCCGGTGAAGTTATATTCTCAACAGCATCAATATCCGGCTTCAAATACTTTGTTTTATTTAAAGATGCCTGTACCGGATACCGAATTGCCTTTTTCATAAAACATAAGAGTGACGTGCTAGAAAACTTCAAAGAATTTTTACGATTAATTAAAAATAAATTCGGCCGTCCAATCAAAGTGTTACACACAGATAATGGTACCGAATACTGCAACGCTGAATTTAAACATTTTCTGAGCAATTTCGGAATCACTCATGAAACAACAGCGCCTTACACACCAGAACAAAACGGGCGGGCTGAACGTGATTTGCGCACGATCATGGAATCCGCACGAACCATGCTACACAACTCTAAACTTCCCTTGCACCTATGGGCTGAAGCTGTTAATTGTGCCATCTATGTGTTGAATAGAACTCCTACCAAACAAACGCCAAATTCAACTCCATATCAGGAGTGGACCGGTGAAAAGGCAAATGTAAACCATACAAAAATATTTGGATGTGACGCATACATGCATATACCAAATCAACTGAGACGAAAACTTGACCGGAAAAGTAAGAAGTCAATCTTTGTTGGGTATGATGGCAACTCTGCCAACTATCGACTCTATGATCCGGAGACTAGAAAGGTACACATTTCACGTAATGTACTTTTCAATTAATCGTCATTCTCTGGACAGAAAGCAAATATTAAGGACCCTTTGCCGGTCACAATTGAAGACAGCGTTGATCCTCTTATAGTAGACCGTAACCTGGTTTCAGTGGAAGAGAGTATCAGTCAAGGAAAAGATCATAACCCAACAGATACTCAGGGCACAAACCATAACCCAACAGATACTTTTTATGATACTGAAGAGATTCCAGCTGAAGAAACTTCAATCGAAGAAACTCCAATCGAAGAAACTTTAGTCGAAGAAACTTCAATTGAAGAAATTCCCACAATACGCAGAGTTTTGAGGCCAAGAGAAAACCTTAAACCACCAAGACGGTATGAGGATTATGTTGTTAACTTTACTTCTCAAGAACCGAGAACCTATGAAGAAGCAATGGCAAGTTCGGAAGTAGATGAATGGAAAAATGCTGTGATCGAGGAATTAAATTCACTGAAACAAAACCAAACCTGGGAACTGACAGAGCTACCAGAAGGCAAGAAGCCAATAACATCTAAGTGGGTATTTAAAAAGAAACTAAATCCCGATGGGACAGTTTCTCGTTTTAAAGCACGGCTCGTAGCTAGAGGTTTTGACCAGAAACCTGGTATAGACTACTCTGAGACTTTCTCTCCAACCACCAGATATGATTCTAAATATTAGAATATTACTAGCAGAGTGTGTGAACAAAAACTATGAAATGATTCAGTTTGACGTGAAAACGGCATTTTTGCACGGAAATCTGCAAGAAGAGATATATATGCTGCCACCACAAGGACTTAACGTTGATACCCCGAAAGTATGTAAATTGAAACGTTCCCTGTATGGACTCAAACAGGCTCCACGGTGTTGGAATAAAAAATTGAATGAGTTTATGAAGGAAATTGGTTTCCGAAGTATATTAGCAGACACTT